>VXAC01002572.1:600473-699572 GCA_013399225.1 Rhipidura dahli
TTTTTTTGTGTGCGTGGCCTTTATGTTAGCACAAGAATTCTGCACCAAAGTACAGGAAACCATCTTTCTTATTGGACTTAAATAATTTTTTTAAATTTTTTTGGGGGCTTTTTCAGTATTTCTGTTGAACTTCTACTTCCTTTTCTTTTCATTCAGCTTGTCTGAGAGAGGAGGAACAACCTTGCCACTCCTCTGGGATTTCCTGGGGTCTGTAAGGTACAATGAGAGGAGGCTTTGTAAAGCACTTTATTGTCCTGTGTCTCAAGGGAGGCAAACAAAATCTGCTGTCTGTGTACTTCCATTTCTAACTGTAACATAAGGAAAACTGTAGTATTTCAGGGGCATAATCTGTAGCTGGTGAGTTAAAGTTTAATAAGTCTGGTGAGGTATTTATATACATATTGTATATATGTCTGAGGTTGAAGGAAGATAATTGTCAAAAGCAATGGAAATGGAATGGAATGGAATGGAATGCAATGGAATGGAATGGAATGGAATGGAATGGAATAGAGAGGGGTGAGATCATGGGATGACTGATAGTCTCAGAGCAACATAATTTAGCAAAATAGGTAAAGGAATAGAGACCAACCTACTCAGCTCAGGGAGCTGCTGGCAGCTTGCTTACCTCATGCTGAATGCTGCTCATAGTTTAATCAGTCAAGATATAACTCCCCTGAATGTGTTTGGGGAATTGAGGGAAGAAATATTGAAAACATATTTTGCTGTATTAATTATAAGACTCAATTCTGACACTTCTTTACTACTGTCAGATGTGACTTCTATGCTCCAGCTCAACAACAGAGCACTGCTATTCAGTCTCAGTGTATTTTTTAACAGACTTACAAACTGAAAAGGGAGTGAAAATAAGGAATCAGTCACAGGATTGGCCAAGAGCAATTTTCCTTCAGCACACAGGCAATGGAGTAGTTCTCCTGTTAGCATGGTCCAGCAGGGTGTTTCAGAGTGAGATTCTGGTGATGAGATCTGTTTCAGGAATATGGTTGCACCGGCCAGGTCTCATGTTCTGAGCACGCAGCCAAAGCTGCTGGCTCTTAGATTTGCACTTCCTACTCTGAAACCCTATGGACATTTTTCTCATTGGAGTCAAGTACACAAAAGACTGTGAGTCATATTAGAAAACTCTTTAACAGCAACTGAGCAGGAGAGGGGCTCCCACTCCTTGTGTTCATGCTCACAGGGAGGAAAACAAGTGATCCCACAAGTGGGACATAAAGGAATGAATGGGGAATGGAAACTGTATTCATTTCAAGCTAAAATTAAAGGTCTGGATAACTTTGTTTCACCTCTGATTAATTTAAAACTTCAATTCACCCGGCCTGGCTTTTCTTTAATAGACACGAGAATCATATTTTCTTTATAACTTATTTATGCTTATAAATAAGCTGGCAAACCAAATGAGTCAATGTGGTTTCTCAAGTCCAGGTCTTTACACATTCTGGCAAAAGAAATGTTTATGCAGATTCCAGCCAATGTATTCCCATCTTAGTAAATTCTGATTACTTCACCTTTATGTCCTGTCTGATACTGCTGACTGCTTTGTCTCACAAATGGAAGAGATATATCTAGTTAAATCATAAATACTATCACCCTGTATCTCAGTGCCCTTCCTCCCCCTCCAAAAAGAAAAGACCAAAGGCTCTTTCATTTAAAGGCTACAAAGATCTTAGGTAAAATCCCAGTGTTATTGAAGGCAATGTCAAAACTCCCACTGAGTTCAAACAGGTCAGGATTTCACTGCTTGGTTTTGTAAAGCTGATGAGTAAGAGGACGTGGGATATGGGTATATAAAACAGTCACAAATCACAGAATGTGAATCATGCACTGTAAGAGCAGAGCTTTTATAATACAAGAAATAGGTTATCCTGGGAAAATAAGAGTTGCAAATCTAAAGCTGATAAAAGTGTAGTGTTTTTATCTCATGCACAGTGACTTTTGGAACACTGTGGCACAACTTTCTCGTTTCTGAGTGAAGTACTTAGAGTCAACATTTGCCACTGAAAAAAAAGGGGCTTAAATTAAAAGGGGCTATGTAGTAAAAAATAAGCACTATAAATGTCTATGATCAATAAAAGAAGATAAAACCAAAAACAGACGAGCTTTGGAAAACCACAACACTTAGCCACAATCACACGCTTCTTAAAGTCAGGGAAGTTACAAATATGGCAATACTTTCTCATTAGTTATTCCTATTTGCCATCTTAACTGAAGGATACAGAAGAGATTCCATAACTTCTGTTGAAAATAACTGATGTTGTGAGAAGAGATGATTCTGTGAAATTAGTCTGTGCATTATATGCGCCAGCAATAGAAACAAGGGCTTAACACTGAGTAACCTCATGTCTCCCCATGTGGACAGGAACTGCACTCTGTGCCCTGCCACTCACTGTCCCATCTTTGCAGAGTGGCAGCAGCTTAAAGAAAACAACAAATTTATTTGAGGCAAGCAAGAAGGCAAGTCCTTATCCAATAACTTAGAAAGAAAATTAAAAAGAAAAAAGGACATTGGAGTAGGGGGGTGGAGTAGGTGACCAGATGTCCCCTCTGACCTGAATTATCTTTTAATCCTATGAAAACACAAGAATCTGCAAACTCAAAATGCACAAGATCTCAACCTGTTTTCATTTCAGGAAGGGATTTCTCTGATGCTTTTACTGGCTGCAAAGACCCAACTTGATAATCCTGCTCCTCACATCCTATCTGCAGAACATCCTTATTCATCTGCTAGCTGGTACTGTTGCTCTTGCTCAGGTACCTGGCACTTGTGAAAAATTTAGTGGTTGCTCTTCAGGTTATTTGAATATTAGTGAGATTGTCCTTTCCTTAATGCTAATTCCTCCATCCATGTAAACCTTTTTCTCCTAGGAAATCAACAGAGTTGAAGCTACAAATCCACAGTTGCAGTATTTTGGAAATCATCTATCTGAGAAGTATGTTCTTTCTTTACAGTGGTCTTTCTGTCTGCTGGCTTTTACAGGGACAGTTAATGGCAAATAAATTTATATATTCTTTAAAGGCAGCTTATCAGAATATATTATTGCTTTCCAGGTTAGTAATATGTTAATAAATTCACACTGTTAAAAGACAGATACTTGGGTTTTAGACAAAAAAATTCCCCAGACTAACAATACCAACAGCAATATAAAACCATTTTCATTAAAAATTTCACATTTTTTAAAAACTTGAAAATTCCAGCATTTTTCAAAAATCACTGATGAGGCCACATGAGAGTATTTCAGTTACCTGAATCAGTGATTGCATCTACTGAGTAGCAGCTCTCAATTTTTTTTTTTTCCATTCTTGCTGTATTTGGTCCATTCTGTCAGAGGAAGACAAAAAGATGAAGACATTATCTCTGTTTTACCTGCACTTAGAAACTAAGATGTTTTTCTAAATTGGACACTCTAGTGCTCATTCCTGCCTTATAACATTCTACAAAGGAAGTACCAGCACCAGGATTTTACCCAAGGACTTTGGGCCAGGTCCTGGAGCGCAGAGCCTGTAATAGGAGACTTATTATATAACTGGTTTGGCTTTGATTTAGTTCAGAGTGTCCGGCTTTTAATTGCATAGAAATCCATAAGCCAGGTGGGAAGGGAAAAGAATCATTGTGACTCAGCTAAAGGCTTAGATAGCAATTATTTTTGTGGATCTTCTCCACATGAAATTGACCTTTGCAAATGTGAATTGACATAATCCTCTAGCCAAAGTAAGTCCCCCTCTTTTAACCCAGGGAGAACCTTATCAAGTTATGGACAGCATGTCCACTGCAGATAAATGCAGTAATTGAAGCTAACAACCATGGATATTTTACTGTTTAAGAAAGAAGATCCAAGAAGAGCCAACAAGAAAGACTACATTATAAAAATATCTCATTTGGCTACAGTCTCATTTTGAATGAGAATTTAAGAATTTTGATGGAGAATATTCTGTTAGGATGGCTCCCTCCTGCAATAGGATTGAAATTGTTTATTTAATAAATTAATGATGACCATTCTTTTAGTGTTTTATGGATATGGAAATAGTTTCGTGTAAGGATTGGAAAATTTTGCTTAGGATGTTTATGGATGACTTGAGAGAATTGTAAAAGGGAGAAGAATACTGCTGAACCTATGACAACAACATAAGTATAAAAGAGACATTATTTTAAATAACTCCATTATTGACATTGCTCAGTAATAGGGAAGCCATTTATATAAAGAAACTAAAATCTGATTAATTTCTTCTCTTTCACAGAACCAAAAATTAGTTTATGCATGCTTTTCTAAAGAAAATAATTGAAAGGAAACTTGATTTAAGCTAAAATTGATAAGGATATTTTTATTCCAGAATATTTTGGAGATATAATGTCAGATGGGCCAATGTTTTTTTACAAATTTTACTTGATATCACTTAAGAAATGACTAAAATTTTTCCTTTTGACATCACATACTCTCACAAAAGAAGAAACCCAAACCCTAACCCTAAAACTCCTGAATAATTTATTAACATCTGTCTTTGAAGAAAAAAAAATAAAGTACATTTTATCATTTGTTGGAGCCTTATAACTTTATCTCCTCACCATCTCTTGAGCTAGATATCTCACATACGTCCTGTGTGGCATTGTCTTGCTGTCCTGGGAGATGTTCTTGCTGTCAGTTCACAACTGACCAAACAGTCCAGACCTGTACAAGTAACCATCAGCAATGCACTGCAACTTGCTGTGACAGAGTCATTAATTTGAATTAGAATTAATTTGAATTTGAATATTGTATTTTCTAGATTAAAATGTTTGCCCAGTCCTGTTTTAATGCTTATGACATGCTGGCAACCATACTGTAACTGATGACATTAAAAATGTAACAGTGTCAGTTTCATTTTTTCTCTGTTATAAAAACTGGATGAATTTTTCATGGAAGTGACTGTTTTTACATTTGAGGTGAAAAGTTACCTATATCAAAGCCTTCTTAAAATGTCTGAATTAAACATCTAAACATCCAAAATTATAAATGCCATCCTCAACTTTTATCCATGTTGAACAGTAGAATTGAATCAAATAATACTTCAGGCTCTGGAAATAGCTGGAAGCTTCATCTTTAGTCTCCTATTTTCCTGTATCTTTCTGACACCTCGGATTTTGAGGCAGAATATATTATCTCATAGAGGTTTGATCTTTTGACCCATAGGAACCAGTTCATGTAGGAATTGAAGCTTGGTCTCTAAATGACCTATGTCAGAAATCTGTAAACTGTGTAAACATATTACTTATGAAGTCTGAGCAGGAGTTTCTGTTACCTTCACAGGTATATACACAGTGTCCAAAACTTGAATAGGTATTTAAAATTTAAATATTTTCATCATAAAAAACCTGCATTTTTGGGGCTGGCTACTTATAATCCAAATTATCTGTTTTCTTTTTCTCTTTTCCTTCTTTTTAAAACTCTGTTTTACTGCATCTCTTTTATTAGGTAAATGCTGAAAGCAAGCCCAGTTCTGTAAAATTGCCTTTCTTCCTGCAACTGGACTTCCAAGACTCCTCATCCTTGTCAGTCAGTACAGTGAAGCCCAATCTAGCAGAGGTTTAAGCAAGGCAATGAGCAAGGGCACATTGCTGTTTTCTAAAGTTCTGCCAGTCATCGCTGCCTTAATAAAATGAATACATTATCTCTTTCCCTTACAGTTGCCCTTTTCCTCATGTGAATTGCAATTCAGATGTTTATACATTTAAAGGCCAAACTGTGCCTTGACACAGCCATGACCCGTGAGATTGTACGTTCTGACACATTTACAACTGTTTGCCTCACTCACTAAAGAACGATAGCAAAAAGAGTCAACATTTTAAGGCAAAATCTTACATTAAAAGAACCCCAAATCTTACAGTGAGCAGACAACTCACCACTGGTATTTGGTCACCCGTCAGAGGGTGTGCAGCTGAAAAGCAGCAGTGCTGACTGACCATGTATCAGCCAAAGGGCACAGAACCACGGGAAGCAGAGGCAACCTCCCCTGAAAGAAGACCATGCTGCAGCATAAAAATCCACTTCCAGGGACAGAAACAAAGGGAGGTCAAAGTAATCTATGCTTTAGCTTCAACTTGTTTACAGTGAAGTGAAGGTCAAGGCAAGATATTTTCTGAAACTGCTGTGGCAGACTGGTAAGCATAATGAAACATCAAAACACCAAGCAGGTGTTTACAGAGCAGTAAAAAGGGTTGTGAGTGCCAGCTTTTCATTTGGAACTGAGACTGGGCATGGCCAGGCAATTGGAATTATTCTCGTCTGCCAAACCATCCAATAGGTGAGCACAGCACATGAAGAAAAGATGGAAAGGCACAAATGAGGGCATGAATAACACTCCTGAATAGCACACCAAGCACTGCTTGCAGGTTACACTCCCTGAACATGCTTCAGAGACTTTGCAAACATGCTTGAGCTTTGCAAACAGGACACATTTTCAACTTGTTTAGAATATTAAGGATTGAAATGTCTTGGTGTTCCTATGCCTAACAGCAAGGGCTAAGAAAATAGTATACAACTGGGAAATTAGTATGGTTTTCTCTGAAATATCTTACTCATTTATAAAAGCCTTTCTTAAAATTTCTAGACAAAAAGAAGCATCACCATATGGTGAAAGTCATTTTTACATGCATTGTGCTCCTCAGTAAAGTCTGGTGTCTCATTAAGAGTTAGAATTTAAATGTTTTCGTGTTAATATGCCACTAGGGAGACTATGATCACTACTTAAATTTTCTTCACTGTTTTCAGTAGTATCCCTTTCTATATTTTTACTTAAAGTATTTTTTGTAATTAAAGATTTTCCATTTGACTAAAACAGATTAAAGTTAAAGATATTTCATTTACATTTTTTAAATTTATGATTATAGAACACACTTTAAGGATTGTATTATAGTGACAAACATTTAGTCTGTTTGTTTTCCACCAAGCATGTGTCTGTCATCAAGCATCTTGGTATTGGAACCACTGCCTTGTACTATCTTTTTTAACCCTAGAGAAGAGAAAAGGTAAGTGTCAATAGAATAAGCTAATAATGAATGTATGTTAAAGAAAGATAATGCAATTTTTCTGGGAAAGAGATGCTACCTTGTAAGTATGATTTCCTACTGTAATAAAAGCAAGTGGAAAAAAGATTGCAAGCAATAAAAACCAGTTTTATCAGATTCTTAAATAGACCAGGACCTGTAAAATATTATTTGATGACTGGTGACCTGGAAATTCTATAGCCTATTTTATCTCCATTGGTTCAGTTGCACAGTACTGGAAAGCCAATATCTGTGTCCTAATTCAGCTTCTCTATATTGCTCTCCTTTGTGCTCCTGGGTCTGCAATAAGTCACTGCATTTTACAGTAATATATAAAAGAAAATCCGTACCCTTAAGTATATCTGGTTGTCCTATATGATGTCAAACCAAAGCAGGTACGTGAGTTGATTTTTTCCTAGACAATTTATTTATAAAACCTGTCAAATGTGGAAAAATAAACAGTTTGGTTTTTTGGGGGTTTTTTTAGAGTATTCAAAGAACAAATTTGCACAGAACTGACATTTGGACAATTGGGAAATGAAAAGATAAATAAATTGAACGAAGCATAAAAAACATGTCATGCTTTTAAAATGTCATGATCGTGGGAAAAAACTGCAGGTCATTCCGAAGACTGGGATCTCACATTCTTAAAAATAACTGGATTATTTATTTGGGCTGTCAACCTGACTGATGATCTGCACAAAACCTTGTAGGAAAATTTTCATTAAACTTTTTATCATCAATTCAATCATTCTTCAGAAAGCTATATTGATCTGATTTCCCTTCATAAATGAAATTGTTCTTAGAGAGATACATTGAGATAAAAATATTTATTGTTTTATTTTAAAGAATGACACTTTTAAGTGGGATTATTCTTTCAAAATCACTTAATTTATTACTGTTCTATTATTTTATCTCTCTGTTTCCTCATGACAGTATGGAATAGTGCATCAATAAGTACTAGCTCCCAATAATATAAAAATATTGTTGGACTTTATCATATCTCAGATTTTAAAGGAAAGCTGTTACTTAAAACTGGTTGAAACTACTGATATTCTAGAACTTAATGTCTCATATGTTCTTTTCATAGTTTTTTCAGGAAATAATAAACACTGTCTAATTATTTAACAGAGCTATCAATGATTCAACAGGTGTGTGTGTGTTTTCATGTTTAAGAATAAAGAGAATTAGTTTATTACCATTGTAACATACTGTACTTTATACCACAAGACTGATGTGTACTGACTTGCAATTTAGGAAAAGATTTCCTCCTTGCCAAGCATCAGAAATACATTCCTTGTAAAGTGTAATATGACATGGCATCTCTTAACATGTTTGAAAAACAGAAACCATACATTATGGTATTATTACATTAAGTGGTTGCTTGTGTGTAGAAAATAATTTTGGCCAATACCTAGTGGAATTAAATGCTTTCAAATGTGTCTTGTGCTGTCATAGCTTCACAGGATTATCTCGACTGTATCTTTTAATTCTATCGTATATTCAGCATGTCCATTTGTAAACCACTGCAGTTTTTAAACCTTGGTAACTGTGAAAATGATCCCCACAGAAATTCTGAGTGCCTTTAAGGGTACACTGGCAAGTCCATTGGCATAAGTATTTCTCAGGGGTCATATTCACTAATATTTTCTTTGACATCTAACTTCTATTGAGGATACAGTGGTTGGTGGTCAACGTATATTTTCTGCAGTGATGGTTGGTTTTCAATCATAATCATAACTATGTCTTTTCTGAGCAGCAAAACTGATAGGTAGAGTCAGGATGTGAATAATATCCCTCAATCCCAATTTGAACAGATGGTCATGGTTTATAGGAGAGGTGTGAGATCAAATCAGGAAACACAAAACAAATAATTAGTATACACAGTCAAGGCACTGGAAAAAGACTGTAGGCATGGCTGCTAGATTGCAGAAGGAAAAAGAGAATAAGGTGGTTTATCCCAGTTCAGAAATAAACACAATACGGGATCAGTACTTGTATTATGTCTTAATTAATGGCCTAGATGAGTGGAAGGGTTTCTGTCTTTGTGGGATTCTGGGCAACACCAAGTTAGAGGGAATAATCCATAAGTGGAGGCTGGAGGAATGGGCTGACAGGGACCCACATCCTGCAGCTATGTAGAGATAACCCCCACAACTCAGGAGGCTGGGAAGCAGCTCTGTGGGAAAGGGCTGGAGGTCCTGGTGGGTTGCAAGGAAAGCCTGAGCCAGCAGTGAGCCTTGGCAGCAGGTATGGCCAACAGCACTGGGGGCTGCACCAGCAGGTCTAAGGATGATCCTTTCCCTCTGCTCAGCACTAATACCCTATTGTGATTCCTACCATGATTTCTCAGTAATCTTTAACACTCTGGATTTGCTGTACAAACAAAAAAGTCATGTTTTTAGCAAACTTTTCTCAATTTATTTAAATGTTAAAATATTTCTTTCTTCACAAATCCTTGTCTAGGATTCTGATACATTAATTGAGTTTTGGTTTAGGGTTTTTTTTTTGGCCTCTCTATCATTACATTGTCACATTATCACATTGTCAACAGCTCAGAGTGAATGTTCAAGGAACAGGTTGAGTATAAAGCCTAAAATGTATGTTCATAGAGGTGAACTTCCCTGGCCAATATCTTCCTTTAAAAAGTGACCGATAATGCTGCTGATTAAAATTAAAAACAACAGGCTAGGAATTTGGGTGAGGTTTGAATATCCTCATCTCTCTTTCAGTTACTAACAGTGCTTGAGATGGATGAGCTGCAGGTCTCTTACACTGCTTTAAAGCACAAAGCTAAAAATGCCCCATCCTTGGAGGGAAAGGGAAAGATGACAACTGTTCAGGATTTTTCAGTGACTTAGAAAAATTGCTGTTTAAAAGTAGTTAATTTTAATATCATTCAGGTCAGGTTTCCATAGATTTGACTGGAAATTACTCCTGTGAAAATTTCAGAGGTAAAGGGTACAATATAAATAAACTAGTATGTAACTTTGTAGCATTGCTATATCTAGAGGCACAATCTAATCCTAAATACTTTTTTTTTGCAAGATTTGATTGTTTTCTTGTTCTGAAAAATATGTGTCCTGTAGAAATTAAACTTCACAGCATAGTGGAGCAAGTGATCACATAGCAACATCTACTAAAGTTATCGGAATATTAATTAAACACCTTTTGAGATTTCCATCTTCTACCTTTTCTTCAGAGAGCCACACAAAGCAGTAACCATTTTTAATTTTCAAATCTTGCTTGAAATTGGCTACCTAGTTCAGTGGAAGCTGCATTCCACCTCCATTATTGTGGTTTGTTTACAAGGCAATGATTTGCTCTGCTGTAGTGGACCATCTGGAAAGCTTCCTAGCTAAAACCTTGTTGTTATTATTCAATAATTGGTAATCACTCCAAAAGTACTAGAGACAGTTTTCAAATAGAGGAGCTAATTATGCACTTGTAACACAGTAGTAGTCACCTGTGAGTAAAGTACCTTGGAAAAGCTGCCTCAAGGACAGAGCATTTTGGAAACAGCAGACTGTTTCTGGACAGCCCCAAGATAGGAGATGGGTGACTTTTCCAAAGTGTTTGAATGAGAAGAATGTGGATACTGATGTCATAGATTAAAGAAAAAAAAAAAAGAAAAAAAAAAGAAAAAAAAAAGAAAAAAAAAAGAAAAAAAAAAGAAAAAAAAAAGAAAAAAAAAAGAAAAAAAAAAGAAAAAAAAAAGAAAAAAAAAAGAAAAAAAAAAAAGAAAAAATTGAATAAATCCTGACAGAAAAGTCCAGCAGTGGAAGGTGCTACTTACCACTCATTGTAGCTACTTACAACACAGCTGTGCAAACCATGCCTTCATCCTACTCTGTACAAATGTCACACTTGTTGATGCTATTTTGCTGATATTACTCAGCTGTTTATAAACTTTAGAAGTTAGAAAGATGCCTTGGAAGCAACAGCTGCAGTTACTCCTGTGATGGATGGAGCACCTCAGAGACTGCAGGGCCAGGAGGGACCACTGAGACCAGCAGGGCTGACTCTTGAGGCCCTCAGCACATGGCAGGTACCAGCCCATGAGGCAACCCTAGAACTCAGTGTAACTGCAAAATAGCCCAAAAAAACAACAGACCTTTCCTGATTCATCAGTGTCAAGAGCACTGGGTTTGGGTATATGGAGCATTGTTAAGAGCAATAGGACAGGACAGAGACAAGAGAGAGAAATAAGAGATGAGGTTTTGGTACATCCTGCCTTCCTTCCTCGGGCTCTGTGACCAGCGGTGCCCGGAGCTGCGGGCAGGGGCACTGGCGGAGCCGCAGCAGCAGCGGCACAACGCAGCCCCAGCCCGGCTGATGCCCCGCACCCTCTGCAGCCCCAGTCACACAGCCAGGAGAGCAAAGCTCACGGGGGAATGGAGGAAGTTTACAAGGCATGGTTTTACACCTCGTGGAGAAGGACAACGCATCGTGTTTCACGCACTGCCTGCTTTGTCATGCAGCTAGAAAATGACAGGTTTTTAGATTGTAAATTGTCCCTTTGAAAAGAGACCAGACTGGCATCAATCACAATAGATAATTTCCCCCGTTCTTCAAGTAGACAATGCACATACAAATACTATAGAGACAGTTCAAATTTAACTGAAGACTTACCCAATTTACTTTTATATATTACCCATACAATCATTTTTTAACACCCTTCCAAAGACACAAATCTGTCTAAAGGATAAAAGACCAGTTGAATATTGCTCTGTTTTGCTGCAAGACGGAGGTTTGTGCCTTATTTTAAACACAAACACAAGGAAACCACTAGTTTGTCTTCGCTCTGTGTTTCGTTTCTGTACAATTACTTGACAGCATTGTATCAAGATGAATGCATTATCTCCTGTCTGAACTACAACATCCAGAAAACTCAAGCGCTAAACCTAAAAATGCAGAGTAGATTTTCTTTTGGGGTAGTATAAGGGATTTAAATCACAGTGTCCCTCTTAATGAATTTTTACGGTATGCCAATTTCTTCTGTAGTTCTAATGTTTCTCATTTCACTTAAATTTAATTGAAAAAAAAGTTATGTTTACAATGTCTTTTTAACAATGAACTTAATATATATAAAAAGTCAACAATTAAAAAAATCTTAGAATATAAAAGCTCAAAAATGTCAAAATTTCATCTGGTTTGGGGAAATACTGAGAAAATTTTCATCTGAAAATACAAAACAATACATATGCAAGCCTTCTCAGTCTCAAATTAATCAGAACATTGTCTGCCTCTTGTCTTTGAAGCAATCAATTAACCACCAGACTTCAGTACAAATAATTTATACATATTAAATATGGTGGTCAGAATACAGATGAGAGGCTTTTATCAAAACTCACGTATAGTGTTGCACTGAAAGTAGAGCTTTTCTCTTAATAAAGCATTTCAGTCAATATTTTAATATGCAATAAGCACTGGAGTCTTGAATACTGATGACCAGAATATTGATTAAAAGTTTTTTGCAAGGTTTATTTCCTACTGAGACAATATTGATTTAATATGCCACAATTTTTGCTGGAAACTTTAAAGAAACAAGAGGCCAAATCCAAAGAAAGGCTTTCAGTAATTAAAGTAGAACTTTAAAATATTATAGGAATTCATGTCTAAAAATATATTGCTGAATAATAACTCACAAGCTGCTTAATTTAGAATGCATGTTTTTTACACAAAAGTGAATGAAATTCTCCAGTATACATGCTCAGACCAAGTCTGGCTTAAGAAATCAGTCTCATTAGACTTTATAAACTTAATGCACCCACATTCTCAAGGGACCAAATTCATCCATCACACTCATAGAACCAGTACCAGGAGTCACCACCTCTTGCACCTATGGGGCATTTGCTGAAGAAGAAGGTTGGATCTCACTAAAGCAGGAGAAGCTGAGGATCTGTTCTTCCCCTCCCATCCAGCTAATTACATGCTAATTGGAAAATGGAGCATCTCTGACTAGCTCCTTGAAAGAGTAGTTGATGACACTTACAGTTTTGACTGGCTTAGGGAATTCTAGAGGTCAAGTTCATGTGGATTTTTTGCAGACAACACTTCAGTCTTTGACTGAACTACAGAACTGGGCAGCAGCTCAGGTTCACCACCGACATGCATTTCCCAGCTAGAGGACTGGGCACGATCAAGGAAGAAACTTTACTTGGGTTCCCATACTACCAACAACAGATCTCACACTGCTTTTGAACAAGGGTGAAGTCTTTTGCAGTTAAAATACTTTAAAAACCCAGATCAATTCCCAGAGCTTAACTAGAAGTGGAAAAAATGAATGCAAACCAATAGGCTTCCAAACAGAATATTTCAAACCACAGCAGTAGTGTGGCTTTTCTTTCCCTCCTTTGTCTAAGAAAAAAGAGATCTTATGGCCATACAGACAAGTTGGGGTGAATTTTGTGTTTATTATCTTTCTCATGGACTTATGACCACATGATTTAAAGAGCTATCAATTAGGACTGACTTTAAATTTGGGTAAGTAAGCTCCATATTACATTGAGAAATATACATGGCAGCCATTATATACCAGACAGTCCTGCTGAAATTAATGCTGAAGCTCCATATCCATCTCACCAATCACAAAAATGGCCATGTTTATTATTGTTATTAATTATGACTATTATTATTATTCCTGTAGCTCATGTAACATTTAATTTTGTACAATTTAACAAAACAGAATGGTTTTAAACTCACTGGCGAGGACAGACCGACTTAGTAAGAATAGCATATCCTCATGTACGACAGATCTTGAGAAGCTTCTGGTTCACTGCCAACTCCTCACCATTAAATTACAATTGAAATGGGTCAGGTTAAACAAATAAGCAAAACAAAGAGCAAAACCATGCAAAACCCCATATTGTGTGAGAATTGTGCCAACAGGTCATTAATAGCCCACAGTGGACATTTAATTATTTAGATACAAAAGAAGGATCTTAAGGTGTGTCAATTAACATGAAACATCATGGATTTTCAGGATTTTGCAATTTGGAAAAAAACCTTTCTCTAGATTTTTCACTTTTCTCATTCCTCTCAGCACTGCTAAGTGAACATTCTGCCTTGCACAACATGACCTTAAAGGTGACCTTACAAGAACATTAAATCAAAAGCTAAAATCCACCTGATATAGTTTGGAAGATTTTTTGAAAATAAAGAGTACCATTCTCTTGTTTTTGTCTCCAAAACACAGTAGAAGCCAACCTTGACAATTGCAGCCTACAGAAAACACTTGTGAAATGGAGAGTGGTTGGAAGCAAGGCAGTACAAGGACATAAATTGAAGAAAGACATGCTTTTCTTTATACACAGTGCTGTTTGCACCATACCTCTCTTCAGTTTCTTCAAATCACTCATGAACTGCAAGGCAGCAAATTAATAGAGCCACTGACTTGCTGTCTCTTCACCTCATAGAAATGTGAAATGGAAATGAGGCAGGCTCACAATGTCCTTTAGCTGAAAACTGAACTGATAGCTGATTAATTAGCCTTTTAAAAAAGGATTTGGGGAGTGAAATCAAAAGCCTTCATAAAATATAAGAGAAAGTATGCTATTCTATTTTATTCTATTCTATACTTCCATCTTTCTAAACTGACAGACATTTATGCTTTTAAAAGGAGCAATGAGTATTAAAATTTGTATCTCTGTGAAGAGCAACGATTGTGAGCTGAAAAGTGTTGCTATTTGTACTCATGACTTATGAGCTTTCTGAGAAATGAACTAAGCAGGAGCTTTCACTGACTCACTAATTGTCACTGCATTATCATAGGAAATTACTGAGGTAAAGATTTGATGGAGGCTATGATTCAAAATGAATGCAGCAAGATTTGCCCAGGTACTTCGCAATCTTTAGAGAGAATTTTTTTTATATTTTTTTCTGCTTTTAGCTACTGATGAGAGATAATCCTTGGAGTGAAGTAGGTGAGAGGGTAGAATAGAACACACATTCAGAGTTTCAATAGAAATAGTCCTGTCACATCTGCCTCATTATCATCCTTACTTCTGAAGCATGTGATGTCTGATTTATGTTCTAGGTGGAGCATCTCAGTGCTGAATTAAAAGCAATTTTAGTGTACACCATAACAGAATCAATGTCTGTGTCAGCTCTTATAGCAATCATCTCATAAGGAACTGCCTACAGTTTTGTGCTAGCTGGGAGCCTGTCATGGTCTGTCATTCAAACAAAAGCAATTAGCTGTTTGCATGCTTCTGTTTGCATGCTGTCATATAATGATTCATATCATTGATGTTAATGAAACCTGCCTTGTAAAAATAATTTTGATGGAAGATTCTCAGCTGTCATCCCACCTTTTCCATAAATCTCGTGCAGTTTGTGTCATCATGAACATGATGGTCACAGGCATCATGAAGTAAAATGAATTACAAAAAACCCCCGCAACCTAGATTATAAGCAGAGGTTTTACAACCCTAGGTTGTACTACTGTATTCCTTGATCAGCATCAGGGTTCAGGCACTGAATCAGGCACTGAATCAGGCTCAGTGGTGCTTTTGTTGTGTTAGCAGCCATGTGAAATATCTGAATCTCTATCTGGATTTTTCAGTTTCATTGCCATCTGATCAGTGCATCATAGAACGGTTTGGGCTGCAAGAGGCCTGGGAAGTCATCTAGTTTCAAGCCTTGTGCCACAGGCAGGGACACATTGCACAAATGTGAGAGGCAGATCATCCAGCAGCTGGGCTCAGACATACAGTGTGAACTGGAGCTGCTCCTGTCCCAGTCTCCCCAGCTGGTGACACACAGACGTGCAGGCTCCCGAGGCTCCAGTTGCTGGTTCTGACCATCACACTGGTCCTGACTCCCCAGGTAAAGTGGAAGAAGTGAGTAAGAAGGAAAGACAGTACGTGCAATAACAGGAGGGCGAAGAAAGTAGCTGAAACACTAGCATCATTTGACTCTCTTCTACAAGAAAAAGTTGTTATTTGACAAGATAGCAAGGTTTTCCTGGCTGTTGTAATAGAGTGGTTGATGTATAGAGTTGGAAAACTGAGATCACTGGGAATGGGCAGCAGAAGTGTCAGTCACCACAGTGGTTTCTACACCATGATATGTAATACACCAATGTGGAGAGTACACAAGAAAGGCCTAAGATACCACAGTCCTGAGAAAAGGCAAGCAGATGCCATACAGACAGGTGGCCCTGATGGATAATCTCCTAGAAGAGTAAGTCCACTGAATCATTCATTTTTGTTACAGTCATATCTGAAAAGTCAAAATGTCCTTAGGGAGGAAAATACAGAACTACTCAGAAGTATAGTCGTTGTCTTCAAATATAAAGAAAGCAAAAGATTAAAATTTATCAGAAGCAGGCAAACTATATGAAAATCTAGGAAAAAAATTTCCTTATTTAGGCAAACATGTCTTTCACATCTGTCCCTGCCTGCATGACCCACATGTGGGGCAGGAGTGGCAAATAGCATATTTTCCAAAGAATGCAATTTTAGTGATCCTGAAATTGCTATGTGATATTAGTTACTACTGTTTATGTGGGAACTTATAATACTATTTAACTAGGTTTCTTTCAGTTTGTTAAGCATTGGTTATATAGATTCATAGTTTTGTGTAAAGCATAACACTGTACTGAATATATTTTTTGCATCATTTTGCCAACACCCTTTTGTTTACCAGTATTTTCTTTTCTGCATGTTTAGTCAAGAACCATTAGTCTTGACTACAGCAGCCCAGAAGTTTATCTTGATAGGCTTATTAGAACTGTGTAGTAAGCATAATTAAGGCTGGCAAAGCCACTTTTTTTCTTCTTTTGTTCTGTTTTTTTTTTCTTGCTTACAGAAATAAAAAGTAAAGTGTCTATTTCTTGCTTTCAGAGGTATTCAGAATTTAATTTTTAAATAAAAAACAGAGCTAAAGCCAAAATTAATTTATTTAAAATATGTTATTCACACCAAGTATGCCTGTGGGATAAATGAATAGCTCAGATGAGGTGTGGATAAATGGCAGGTAGAGTTTATCAGAAGCAAATGGAAAAGTCCTTAAGCATTTGAAATTCCCCAGTCCAGGCACAAGTCTCCAGTGGTATTTACAGAATTCACATATCTGCTTGCTAGTTAGCTTTGAGAAACTCCACTTGAGGATCTGTAGAACCTATCTCTAGTCCAGAAAACTTCTGTTTGTGTCCAAAATCTAACCCTAAAGGAAATCACTTTGGGATTAAGCAAAACTGGGGGCTGCTGGGGAAACAGAATGTATCCATGCATACCACACAGTTCAAGACTTGTGGAGAATCCAAGTAAATTATGGTGAACCAGGCAACTCCAAGGCATAACAACTTACAATCAAATTGCCTTCAAAACCTCATGTACTTTTGAGAAAAACACTGGTGTTACCACGCAGGTGCATAATTTCCATCATGTGAAAAGATTGAGAGAAAAGAAGTGTGAGATCATTCAAAAATAGTAGGTTAGAAGCTAACTTAAATGTGGTAAACTAAATAAGTCTTATTAGGGAATATGCATCTTAAAAACTTTTAATGGCTATAGATCACCTCTAACATAAACTATTAGCAGCAATCTAAGTATTACAATGCTGTAAAGACTCATTAGGTAGGCATGCAGAGAGGGAAACAGGCTCTGTGAATGACTCCACAATATCAAATGGTACCAATTGACTGTAATCCTGAGAACAGATCTGTGAGTGAGTATTACTGTTCACAAAACAGGATCTAAGGGGAGTAATTTTACAAGCTTGTGCAGCTACAAACAGCGGTTCAACAATTTGTGTCAGGGTTCGAAGAGATGCTGATGAGTGTGACACCTCTGAGCTTTGGGAATGCCTACTCTGACTATATACCATAAAAGAAGACTGTGATGGAAAAACACAGGGTGTCTATTAATTTTTCTGTTGTTCTTTTCTTTCTCTGCCTCTGTCCATTCTTTTCCTCAGAGTTTGGATTGAAGTGCAGAAGACGTGGAGTTTTTCTTCAGACTCAGGTGTTTATTATTTCTTATCTATAGTACAGCTGCACAGAATGTGCCTCTAAGTTAACAAGGTGAAAATGGCCCCTGAGTTCTACCTTCCAAGGTCTTTAAAGCCCAAACTACCCAATTATGTAATGTCAACTAATTTATTTTTACTTAAAATCCAATAACTAATCATTCATGTTCCACACTGTGGGCTTTTCGAACCAGTACCAGATCACCCAGGCTTGTGGAGAAGAAGGAGGAAGAAAGAACTAACTTACACCCAAAATCCTCCATCTCATTACATGTATATTACTACATCCCAGAAATCTAAATTTTCCACCCAGTGCTACAACAAACTTCTTTTTAATTACACAGCAGTAATTTCAGTGCTATTACATAATTCGGGAAGCATTGACTCAGGTCAAATGCAGTGTGCTTTTGAGGATCACTGCCTGTCAGCACCGAAAGACTGAAATTCTCTGAACCCAGGGTTCCAACAGGTATCAATGCAAATGACACATTATTAGGCCATGCTTTAAACTCAGGTTCACATCTCCAGTGAGGAGGTGAAAACTCACCCTTTGAGCTCCCCAGGACACCTGCCTGGTCTCAGGTTTTATACAGGTAGTTACAATTCCCCATCATGTCACTGAGCTTGGACTCTGTGAGGGTATTGTGGGCAGACACAGCATGTCTGCAGCACCTTGTTCCCCTACATCCCTCTCTGGACATGTCAGAGTTTTCACCTCTGCACCAGTGCCCTGCTCAGCCTCGTGCTACATCTCTCCTGCTGCTGTGTGACAAGCTGCTGCCTTTCTGCTCTCATGTGCTCTGTGTCCCAGGCATGGTGCTCCTCCTGATGCTCTCCCTGCCTTCTCCAAGGCCACCCTGGCACTTGAACTGGCTCCAGTCTCTCCAAGCGCTCCTGGAACTGTGGCTGGGAGACCCACACCTGAAGGCACCATGCCTTCCTCTTTCAATCTCCTTTCCCTGCTTTCTGCATATTGCCTGGGACTACCTGTACAGAGACCTGACCCTCAGAACAGAATTGAATACAACGTGTATATAAACATAAATAGACAAATACACATACCTATGCATATATATATATATAAATACTCTCACATACAAACCCATATATATGTATATTAATGACTAAAGGGCCTTAAGGCAGAGGTAACTGGGGCAGCTGTTCCTTTGGAAAAGACTATAAAACTGTGGCTGGTTCTCTGCTATGCCCAGCTGTTTCTTTTCCATAAGTTTCCTGTATGAATTAAACTGGGATATGAGACCACTTATGCCTACACAAAATAGGAGAGGAAGCCAGAGAGGAGCTAGCGCTCAAGGAGATTTGCTTTTAATGAGGATAGGAACTGGCACAAAACAAAGTTATCTTCCTTGTTGCAAAGTTGTGCTTGCTTGGGAAGTCATGGGGAATAAACACATCTGTGCTTAACCTTCTGCAAAGAAACCCACAGAGTACCTTGTCCTTTGCCAAAAACGTGTATGAGTTGCTTTACTGAATTCACAGTTTTCCCATTTTACTTTCCAAACTCCCCTCCACACTTGTGACTGAAATAAAAGGGAGGTTATTTGGACACACATATATAGGCTTCCAACATGGGTTTTCTTGGGTGACATTTGAAAAGGCTTTGAAATTGAGTTGTACTGGCTCTAATAATTTCTCCTTGGTGTCTGTCTGTTCCAGCAGCACTGGGATATGTATAAACAAGAGTTTGTATCCCTTGATAATTTCCTGAATTGGAACAGCACTTGTGGTCCATCACAGCAGAAAGAGCAGCAGGGAAATACTTTGGGCCAGCAGGCACATACATGCTGTGTGTTGACAGCTAAAATGGGTGCTTTTGTCATAAGTAATGGTATTTATTAATATCCCCCCTTCTCTTGCTGTAGTCACTGTCTGCTTTTCTGCTGTGCCTTAGAAAAAAGGCTTCATCTGCTAATTGTCTTTTGACAGCTCTAGTACCTTGAAGGGAGAAAAAGTAGGTAAGAAAAACAGTTAGGCCAAAAGGGTTATCAGGCACTGGAAAGGGGAAGTGGTTGAGTCACCATGTGTGAAGGTATTTAGAAGACACGTAGATGTGACCCTTAGGGATGTGGTTTAGTGGTGGACTTGACAGTGCTGGGTCAATGACTGGACTTGATCTTAGACGTCTTTTGCAGCCTAAAAGATTCTGTGATTCTATTTCTTTACTGCCCCTGAGCTGGGATTCAGGTAAGCCTTAAAAGACCTGCTTCATTTTCCTTCTTTTATTTGACTAAACTTGAATTCTTGTGGCTTCAGGAGGAAGACAGTTCTGCAGCTCTTCCTGCTTTTTTGTTTCTAAGTGGCCAGTTCTCCACCAAGAGTACCTGGCAACTTCTCTGTTTATTCCTACAAAAAAATGATGAGGTCCTTCTGCAATATTGCAGCCAATATGCCTGAAATTCTGTTTCTCTTGTAGGTATTTAGAATTCAGAAAATCTATGTATGATATAGATCTAGAAAGAGAGTTTCCATAGTTTGCTCTAGCACTCACCATATTTGTCCAATAAGTAATACACTGTGAATTTGGTTATAAGACCGATATAAAAAATAGTCACAGAAAAAGCAAATCAGTCAGAAAGGACACATTTTATGAACAGATCTAATTATGGGCAACAGTATTAAATGATCAGCTAATAGGTCAACTGCTAGATTTCAAAATTAATATAGTCATCATTGCTACCTTTTACTGCTTTTTCCAGCAATTGCATAGACAAACTTAGAAGTCTACACGCTTCCCCAGAAGTATTTCTGTTTGAAGGGAATGGTATAGGTGAAGGGCAAGGTTCCAAAACAGTGCTGGGTTTTAAAACTGAGAGAGACTTTTAACATGTCAGTATGTCAGTACTATATATGTAGCTAGAAAGGTTCTCATTTACGTATTATTAGCTTTGTTTACTAGCACTGTGATAAAACTCCTAGATTAGTGTGGTTCTGTTTTATTTAGCTAAGACACTCCCTCTACTTTCTTACCTATGGGTTCATTTTAACACAAGACACCTCAATCAGGGCTGTATTGTCCTTAATTGTTTGTCATCAAGGGAGTGGGATAGTATCAAAATTTACTTCCCTTCATTGCTTTGACCTCATTGTGTGGAGTCTCACTGGAAGATGATATCTGTATTCATCTTTCTGTTGTCCCACAAAATTAAGAAATTGAACTGGAGATGGACTGCAGTGTGGGACTCTAAATTCCCACATCAATGTAGAAGATTTTAAAGGGCATTTGGTTTTATAGACCATTATGGAATCAAAATATAATGGGACAAGCTGAGTCTATGTAGTTGTGCAACACAAAAATTGCTTGCAGAATTGTCTCATCTTGGTTATCCATTGTAAAAGTTGCAACAAACCCTGATCTTTCAAAGGCAATGACTCCTCTAGAGTCTTCTTGTTCACTCCTTGTCCAATCCTTGTCCACTTCTTGTCCATCTTAGTGATACCTGCTTTCAGAATTACCATCATTATACCCTGAAACATGCTTTGGATCTTGCTATAAGATAAAAAACTGGCTAAATATTCATTTATCCAGACATGCATTACAGTTTGTAACAGTTGTTATCTTAGCACAATAAATAAATGGATAATGTATGACCATGGGTTATATCTATGAAGATATATTAAGATAAAATCCATTAAGAAATAATTTATTTATTTGTAAATTGCCTTTCAGGAAACTGTTGTTTATTTCTTTTATCCTCATTTACACAAGTCTTCCACAATGAAGTGCTGTGATCTATATAGTAAATATAGTTCACTGTCTGCACAGGAAAAAGCATAATTTAAGTAAAAATACCATTTTCCTTGAAGTTTTCTTTTATACAGGATTTCAAATACAGAGCCCAGTAGACTAAATGAATCCACACTGGCTGAACACTGCAGTGTTGTTTGTTCAAACAATGCTAAGCATGATGAAACACAATTTAGAGTCATCCATACACACACAGAGTACAGATTCCCTTGTATCTTAAATCTGATGTACTTATCATTTAATAAATAAAAATTGATTAACCCATCTGTCGCTTGTTTTTCTGAAGACACTGGGGTCTGTTTTGACAGAAAATAGAATAACTTTAGGTATATTAGCAATATCTGCTTTTGAGGCTTTTGAGAAACTGACATTAAAAGAAATTTATTCCTAAAACTTGATGTGGTCATTAGTGAGAAACTAGTTAGCTTTTGAGGAAAACATCATTTAGATTTACATGTTTTAAAAAGTCTTATTAAATACTATAATGTCATAAAAAAATTAAAAGATTTATTATAATGGAGAAGAAAGAACAAAGCAATAAATCCCCTAGTCAAATTGTTGAGGAACCCATTCAGTGCTGGTATCTCGGTGAGCAGCTGCAGTGGGAGCCACAAGTTGAGCTCTGGGAGCCCAAAGCAAGAGGCTGGGAATTGCTGACCCTTTGCACAACAAAGGGCCTGGGGACCTGTGGCCTGGCCAGGGGACTGGACACTCAGAGACACAGCAGGAGCCAAGGACTTTCCTGTGTCTGTGAGGACTGTGAGGGGATAAATGCCCAGAGTTTCTTTTTTTGGGTGTCCTTCCTTGGAGGCATCAGCCTGAGTTTTGTGTTGTTACTGCACCAAGATTAAATTATTTTAAAGGTTGGTTCACCTGAGACTCTGCTGTGGGAACCTGGGGCTGAGCCAGCTCAGCAGCCTGGTGGGACTGAGTGTGGGGATGCAGCTGTGAAGGGACCTCGGTCCCAGCTCAGGTGTGTGAGTGTGACTGACACAGGGGCTCCTGGCGGGACAGACAGGGAAGTTTCCTTGACAAAATATGCTGCCTTTTTAATAAATTGAATTAATATTTAATCATGACTCATTTCTGAAATGAACAGATGCGTTTTAGTTACTAATCTCGGAGGGGCAAGGTTTCTGCTGTTTCTGCTGTTGCCAAGTAGTGAGAATCTAGACAGCATAGTTCATCTTCTATTCAATAACGATTTTGTCTGGAAATGTGGGTGAAGAAATTAAATGGAATAGCAGAGTAGGAAGAGACACAGAAAGATGGAGAAAAATGCAATCAGCAGAACCTATGAACACAGAGTTCCCTTGTGCCTGGCTTGCTCTTTGTTTTTCTATATCAATTACAGAGTATGTTCCTGTTGCAAGAATGCCCTTCTGGAGTCACTCTAGAAATGTGTATCTAGAAAAGCTTATCTTTCAACCTTCCAGGCTAAAAGATAAATATTAACAAAATTTCCCTTTAGTGAATAAAAAATATGAGTTACAGCAATAACAAAAAAAATGAGCTTAATCAAAACCATGAAATTGATGTCTGTGTCCCAACTTTGTGAATTTTAAATGACACAAAGATGTATATGAATAATACCCTTGTGTTCACAGAATCATAGAAAATCCTGAGTTGAAGTGACTCACAAGGGTTATCAAATCTGTCTCCAGGCCCTGCTCCCGACCCCCCAAGAATGCCACCATGTGTCTGGGGCATTGTTTAAACACTTCTTGAACTGTCAGCCTGGGTGCTGTGACCACTTCCCTGGGGAGCCTGTTTCAGCACCCAGCCACCCTCTGGGTGAAGAACATTTTTCTAATATCCAGCCTAAACCTCCCCTGGCACAACCTCAGGCCTTTCCACCGTGTCCTGTCCCTCACTGGTCACTGCAGAGAAGAGATCCCTGCCTGCCCCTCCTCTTCCCCTCTGGAGGAATTTGATGCTTAAGATCTCCAGGACTCCTGTGCTTTCTCTAAACAGTGGTTTGGATAATGTTACTGCTCCTTACTCTAATTTAGGGGGAAGATTTTAAGCACATTCACACATAGCTGTATAGGAAAGGAAAATAGTGCATTTTCATTCAGATAGCATATTTTCTATTTAATAAAGAGGTGTCAAATTTTAATACCTGACAATATCTACTTTCTAATCAAAATGTTCTGTCACAATTTCTTTGTGCTCTTGAATTTAATCCTTTGCAGCTTTTTTCTTTTTTGAAAGCTGCAAACATCAAACTGACAAGTCAAGCTAGAATGTTATTTTGTTTCAATATTATTTGAATAAAAATTACAGTAAGAAGATATAAACAAGCAGCAAAATCGTCTGCACTGTGTTCCTTAAAGGGACCCTTGCACAGTTGAAGAGATGACAGTTGTAAAAAAGGAACAACTCAAAACATAATTTTAAATTCTCATTGAACTGAAGTCCACACAGAATTTAGGGGTTACCTATATGCAAGGCATAAGTAATGATGTTCAAGTAAGTCTCTTAATGCTTCCCATTTGTAAAAGTCCAAGCAATCTTACAAACATGTGACTATTGTCCCCTCTGCCTACACAGAAGTGCTCACATTCACTGTGACTGTACCACACAGCAAGGATCAGGATGCACTGGGCTGTCAGGTGTACTGGGCTGCTACAAAATCTCCCAGTGGGTGTTCAAAAAAGGTGCTGAGCCATTTACCAGGATGGCAAGCTTAAACATCCTGTGTGAAATTCTGCTGTTGTCAGTGTTGATAATAAGACTCCCACTGACTTGAATAAGGCTAGATTTCACTTCTCCTACACTTCATTTTCAATTAGTCTGTTCAGTGATCTTTTGATTAGCAATTAGGATCTTAAGAGGCCTATGGAGACATTCAAAGTAGCTTTTTCTGTTTGTCTCTTTAAAGTTTTATAGGCCTGTGATTCCTCATCATTATAAACTCTTCTGAATCTTTTCTGGGAAGGAAGCAATGCAGAAATGCGGGGAAGAGGATAGACACTGGGCTTGCCTTTATTTCTTTGCTTTTTACTTTAGCCTTCTTCTCTTAAACTACTTAGGAGTGATGAGTCACAGTTCTGCACATAGCTTTTTTGAAAAAGTTGATTTTTAAAAGATGAACTTACTGCAGATTTTGGGTCTCATGGGAAAATGTCATTTTCTTCTGGTATCGTTGAAACATACAACATAAGTAAACATATAGCCCTTCTGAACCATTTGAAATTGTCTTTTCTTATTATCTAAAAATAGTGGCATCTTCAGCTGGCCATTTTTTTCTTGAATTACTGCTTAGATGCTTTTTCTCTGAACAGCAGGACAGTCTGCGATCTAATGCCAGTCAACATGTTCTGTCTTCAGAAAGAAGCAGCAGAAAAGGAGACTGCAGTTTAACATTTGTTCACTCTGTCTTCCATGCATCTGCAAATTCCTCCTCCTTCCTTTCCTTTTCATGTAATTCTTCTTGCCCCTTTGAGGATCTTAGAAGGAAGCTGTACATGAGCCCAGCATAGAGAGATGATTTATGGGGGGAAGGTTGTCTTCTCTGAGAGTGAAACCTTTTGCTAGGTAAGCTCAGGAGAACTCCTGCAAACAAGAAAGAAAAAGCTCATTTGTAGGTGACCTGAAACTGTGCAGGAAAGAGAGATTGGATTTCTTGTCTGAGTAGATAAATAACATAATAACTTCAGTGGGGTTTGGGTTAGCCCTTAGTTGGTATTTAACTCATTTGATAGGATTGGGAAGGTCTCATAAAAACAATCGTAACTAAATTCTAGGACAGATCTCTGTAGTAAGAGTAAATACTGATTTCAAAGGGTGTGCAACCAAGAAATTTGTCATTGTTCATGTATCTTTATGAAATCTCCTTACCATAATGCCCTGCACCAAGTAAACAAATTACTCATCTCCCAAACCAGAGCATTCTTCAAACATTTCCCACCTTGCATTTTTTGTTAAATACTTACCACTAGTAAAAATGACACAGTGTAAAAAGAAAAGCTTTTTCTTCATCTAAATATTTAATCAATACAATTAGATTTCAATGAACAGGAGTTTTCTGATTTGCTTGGTTTGATCTTTTTTCCTAAAGGAAGGATCAATATGTGGGAATATTGCTATTTTCTAACTGGTTTTGTCCATAAACATTAATTTATTCCTCCTCTCCTGCTTTTTGCAAACCTGCCAGAGATTAAACAGATATACAGAAGATGGCAGAAGCTGCACACAAAATTTGGATGGTGTGCTTGGCATCCTTTAAAACACTTGGTGGAGCAGATGAGAGTTTAAAGTGAGTACCCTAATTAGTACTGGTCAGGGACAGATGCAGAAGAAGTTTGAAAACTGGAAACAGAGGAAATCATTAGCAAACTTGGGTTAAAGAAATGGAACTCTAACACTCAGCCAGGCAAAATTCCCTCAGAAGCTAAAGTCTGCATTGTAGCACAAAGTATCAGCACAAAGTTTTAATGTGTAAAACCCCAACATGTTGCCATTGCTCTTTCCAAATTTGTAACAACATTTTTTAGAGCAATGATGCTTTCAACAGAACAGCAATGGAAAAACAAATATATTGTGTCTTTTGAAGAAAATGAGCTGGCATTGCAGCTGCACCTTTGAGATCAACTTAGTTTGATATTTTGTTCCTTTGCTGCATCTTCCTGAAACCGAGACTCTTGTTTCCATTTGAAAACTTCACAAAATATCTCTGGAAATTTGCCAGTATTAAGCATTATTGCCATTGCAGGGGTGTTATTTTAAAAACACTGACAAAGTTCCTGATAGCAGAATAGAGAGTTTAGGATAAAGAAATCCATGGGGATTTTTGTCAGATAATGAACCAGAATCCATATATAAACAAACAAAAAAACCCCCCTATCTAAGGATATGCAGGAGATGGTAAGAAGCTTGTACAAGGAGGGAAGTGGGAATGTCCTGCAAAGTGCATGGTGATATTCTAAGTAGATAAGGGATGGCAGTTATCAATAATAGGGTCACATTCAGACCAAACCATTTTTATGCAAAAAGGGTCCAGTGAAATAAATTCCTAGTGGATCCATGGTCATAGCAAAAAATGAGCTATTAAGTTAACTTTTAAAGTAGTTTAAATATCTGCACTTTATTTCAAGGTATTTTTACACAAGTGTTTTGTAAAAAGGCTGTATATTACCAACACACTTAGCAGTCCTCCAAGGCTCTTGGCAGTGAAGTTCAACACTGCATGTGAAAACCAGATTTCTTGAATACCACAGCCAGCAGAGTTTTATTCAGAATCAAGATTTGTTTCCTTTCTTTCATTATAATAGAATATAAGGAACTTTTTTTTTTCCCTCATTATTTCTCAATTAGGCATGTTCCTGTTTCATAAGGAAACCAGATTGTCTGTAGATAGCCTTGGTGTCTGCTTCACTTCTTTGTCATCAGTCAGTGAAGAAGTAACTAGCAAATATATTTTATCTGAAAAGTCCCAGATTCTTTCAAGTAATATTCTGCTAATAACTTCTGCAAATTAGCCAGCTAACTATGTTACTATTTCACAGAACAGTGGCTCATCACTGAAATCATGCTTTGAAACTCCTGTTGAGTTATGTTGGCTCAAATTGGTTTCAAAGGCCATAATATTGTATATAACTTATTTTCTCCCTTCAAGATTGCTTTTCCCTGCAGATTTTAAAGAAAAACACCTTCACTTCTGATCTGAAACCTATGCTGCTTTCCAGTTTTCTCTGTTATCTTCTCTTTTGTGCTGGTAATTGCTATGGAAGTAAAAAAAAAAAAAAAAAAAAAAAAAGAAAAAAAAAGAAATTGATCTCTTGATAGATGTAACTGGGAAGTTCAGTGGATGATTAATAGAAAGAAATTACATGGTTTGACACAAGATACCTATATATAGATAGGTATATTTATATAAGTCTGTGTTAAAAGACTTGGTGTGTGTTTGGTTTCTCAAATTGAAAGCTGTTTAAGAGCTAACTCTAAGATTCTCACAAAATATTTATAAGACTGGGACATCTTGATGTCAAGTATTTTGATAGGATACTTTGTGAGGCCTTTTAATAAAGAATACAAAACTCCTACTGTTGTATCAAATATACAACAGATTTAAAGACAGTGAAAGAAGTTTACCCAGAAAAATAAAATGCCTCAAATGTATTTGGGACATACACATGGGAGCATAAAAACCACATAAAATAAGAGTATGCTGTTTCATGCTTATTCATGTAGTATTTTCTTCTCTGTCCATCCTTTCAAATATGGTAGAACAATAGGCAGCACAAAGTTTGTTGATTTTCAATCAACAAATATTGAATTTGTTTATTTTTGTCAGTAAAAACATGTTTTATTTTTGTCACTAAAACCATTAATACCATCTCGATTTTTGTTGAAGTTGGTGGGTTTCTGTGACTCATTGTGACTGTGTCAAAGCAGAAATAGCATGGATTAATCCTTTTATCTAATCTGACAGTCAAGAGCTCTTTGCTCTACCAGCCACCACAGTCCTTGGCCTTGCTCATAAATATTTTTTTCTTGAACACGTATCTGTTTTCCAGGCATTGTTTTCAGCAGGTATCTGCAAGGGCGCAGTTGTACCTGAAACTTGTTTTTTATCTGCTTTTCCTTCAAATACTCATTCTGCTTCAGCTCTATACCTACTTTTCAGAACATATGGAAACTGAACACGTCAGGTGATAAATAGCTCTTGTGTGACTATTTTATATCTACTCAATGTTAACACAAGGTTATAAATTTTTGGGTAGCTGCCTCAGTTTTCATCACAGCCTTTACTTCATGCATTATTTGTCCCAATTATCTTTCCTGTTATTGCTCTGTTTTCTGGCTTCTCCAGTTGCTCTGCTCATCAGCTCAACTGCAAATAATGCTACCTATGAAATATCATTCCTTATTTGAGTAAACAGTGTGTAATCAAACCCACAGACTTTGGATGAAATTAATTCTATGATGATTGACTTGATGATTCGGTCAAAATTTAATAGGGAAAGAAAAATTTTCCTAAAGTGAGTCATAAAAATCAGGCAACTAGTTAATGATAAATAGATAGTGACAAAAGAGTATCGGCAAGAAATAAGGAATTTGTTACATACCACATGGGATATTTTGACAATGACTCAGGTCTAGAGGAGAGGAGGGCTCTGAATGCCCTCTTGGGCATGGGTGGGTCTAAATCTGCTGCTAGGGAAATGTGGTTATACAGAATAAAATAGCTCAATTTCTGTTAGAAATTAAAACATCAGAAAGAAAAAAAGTAGTGTTGATTAACCTTTATCATGTTTCTTCTGATAATGCATTTCTGACACCTCCAACTTTTCGTGAAATGTTGTATGATGTTTTATATTCTCTCCTGAAATTTACTCTGAACTTTTGCTACAAATCTCTTTGTTACTATGGAAGCTGAAGGCTGTAGAAATCCATTCTTCTTCATCTTTCCCTTCTTTTTCTCTTACCATTTCAGACGTCTTGACCTTAGAGAAGATTGGTTTTACACATGAAATTACCCATAGATTAACACTAACCAGGTTTTACTAGGTTTTAGTAGTTAGTGAAATTTTAAAAAGAGACAGAAAAAAGAGACATTCCTGGTCCAGATCTGTTAACTTCCATTTGTATGGCAAATTCTACAATGAATCCTAACAAATGAGAATAATCCATGTATTAGAACATACATAAGTCATCAAAAGAAATCTCTTGTCTCTGCAAGCTGCCAACGTCCTAAACCCTTCTGTCTGAAATGTAGCACCCCAGAATAGACGAGGAAAAAGACCGTGGGCATATTGTGTTGACTTCAGGTGGCTAATAACCATCTTTCTGACTGCTGAGGCACATGGGAGCTCTCTCAGGTAAAATCTAGGCTGTCAGGGGTTGAAGTTACTCTGGTTTCCAAAACCTCTTCCACAAAGAACTTTAAACATAAATTTTACTTCTCATATTACTCAAACCCTTTCAGAAGATTTTTGGAAGTTCAGGTATGATTTATCCAGTTTTAGCAGGACCTCTAAAGGTAAGTGCACTGGAATCATGACCACCAAACTCATGACTCTCCAGCATGGGATGACTTCTGGAGAAAGAACAAATGCCTCATGCCATATGGTAGCATATTGAGTTTGTGCAGCCAGGTTTGGGTGGCCGTCCAATCCTGGCCTCGTTATCAGGATGGACATGGGGAATTTTGTCTGTGCTGGTGTCACAGGTAGAGAAGTGCAAAGGCTGAATGCTTGAATTTTGTCATTGTTTTTATCTTATCTGCATTCCAGCAAGCTAAAAAACTATGAAGCAAGAGTGTAGGAGAAGAGCAGCAGAATCAGAACAATGGCTCCTTGTTTTCCGAGCCCTTATACTAAAACTAACATAACTTATTGCTTCTAGGTTTAACCCAATGTCCATGTAACAAATCTATTTGTAACGCCGGAAATGCTGTAAAATTTGTCCAATACATTTTCAGTAGAACATGGACTCATGGGAAGAAGAAAGGAAGAAAGAATTTTAGCTGTGTCACTCCACCATTTTGTGTTTTATCTCTTATCAGCTTACTATAAAAATAATCCCAAAAACCTTCACTTTTTCACCCTGTGTGAATCTATATACCATTTGTATGTCCCAACTCAGACTTCAGTACATTGTAACATTTCCAGAAGTTATTCTGGAACAGAAGTTCCAGAAGGGGAACTTATTGCAGGGCTGTGAAACATAATTAGACCTGTACAGGGGATTATAAATCCTCCCTGAGGGCTTTACAGCTGACCCAGGGTCAGGTTTTACAGATGGCTTAGGGCCAGGTTCAGCAGATGATTTGGGATCAGGTTGAGAGCAGCTCATTTCCTGATCTTTAATATTTGGCCTTATCTCAGGTATATCAGGCAAACAAATATTCTCCACTTTCTGGCCTCCAACAGATGGTGAGTGGGTTACAGGGGTGGCTTCTGCGAGAAGCTGCCAGAAGCTTCCTCCATGTCCAGCAGAGCCAATCCCAGCTGGCTCCAAGATGGACATGCTGCTGGCCCAGGCTGGGCCAATCAGAAATGAGTGAAGAAGAGAAATAAAGTGATTGTGCAGTTGTAATTGCAGCCAGAGGAGAGCAGAATGAGAATATGTGAGAGAAACAGCTCTACAGCCACCAAGGCTGCTGGAGAAGGAGGGGCAGGAGGTGCTTCAGGTGCTGGAGCAGAGATTCCCCTGCAGCCCCTGGTGCAGCCCATGGTGAGGCAGCTGTGCCCCTGCAGCCCAGGCAGATCCATGGGCGTGCAGAGATCCACCTGCAGCCCAAGGAGGAACCCCGTGCCAGAGCAGGTGGATGCCTGAGAGGAGGCTGTGATCCAGCCTGTGCTAGAGCAGGTTTTCTGGTAGGACTTGTGGCCTGTGCTGGAGCAGGCTGTGCCTGGAGGACTTCACCCTGTGGAGGAGTGACCCATGTTGGAACAATTTGTGGAGAACTGTCTCTTGTGTGATGGACTAACATTGGAGAAGTTGGTAGAGAGCTATTTCCCATGGGAGGGACCCCACTTTGGAGTAGTGAGCAGCAGCAGAAACAACCTGTGATGAACTGACTGTAACCCCCATTCCCATCTTCCTGCTCTGCTGAGGGAGGCAGTAGAGATGGGAAGGAGGAAAGAGTGGGGGGAAGGTATTTTTAAGGTCTTATTTTACTTCTCTTTATTCTGCTCTGATTTTGTTAGTAATAAATTCAATTAATATTTCTAATTTGAGTATGTTTTGCTCACGACAGTATTTGATGAGTGATCTTTCCTGGTACTTATGAACCCCTGAACCCTTCATTATATTTTTGCTCTCCTGTCCAGCTGCAGAGGGGAGTGATAGATTGCTTTACAAGGCAGAGGAACACAGCCCTCTCTGGTGCTAGGTACTAGCTGTGAAATAAGGATAGCCAAAAATGCAGCGTGAGTTTTCCCTTGCACTTTGGAGTTGGGGCAGGAAAACCAAAAATAACTCACCCAAGATTTTTCCTTTTGTGAGAACAGAAAGGCATATCTATTGTTAAAAGCTTGGATATGATGTACAAGCAGAATATAGAATATAGAATATAGAAGTACCAAAATAACATGCAGGTTTAAAATCCTGACCTGCAGGCACAAAGTTTGCTTGTATTCACTAAGGTTTGAACATTCTAGATTTTGTTTGATTTAAATCATTTCAGGAAGTACATTATAGACATAAATAGTAGTTAGGCATCAAATTTATTAAATATCAGTGGAAATAATTTTCCTTCTTTCTATCTGAATATTGTTTTTGGTGTATCCATAATAGTATGTTAAAACTTTATGCTGAAGAACAGCATAAGAACACAAGAAATGGTAGCAAAAATAGAATTGAAGTACCAATTCAAATCTGAACTAAGCTCAAACATGACATATGAAATATTTATTTAATAAATTTAATGTACTAATGTACTAGTGAAATCCTTCCACTGTACCATTATTAATAAATACAGAATGAATTATTAGCAAAAAGAATCACTGGTAATTAACTTTTAATTACTTTATGTGACCATTTTCTGATAGAAAAGATTCTGAGCTTATTTGCATGTGTGCTTAAATATTCAAAGAAAATCAACAGCTAACTCGATGCATCTGAATTCTAGTACACAGCTTAAAGGCCTTCATGAAAAATCCTTTGCCTCTGGAGAAAAAAACTGACTTGCATTGTTTGATTAACTAACATAAACACAAAGGAATTTTAGCTGCAGAAAGGATAATGCAAGTCACTTGACACTGAAAGAATAAAATTATCAGCATAAAGCTGTATTCCTCCTATTCACTGTACTCTCTCCTGTGGTTTGACCTGCTGCTTTCCTCTGCTCTTTTTAAAAACTGTGCTTTAAAATAATCTACTTCCAGCCAGACGTAATATTTGAAGCCAGTACCAGTAAGACACTACAGGTTTAAGTTTTCAAATGCAAAGGTGCTTTTCTTAGTATTGAGCTTATGACAGCTTGTCCAAGTATATTAATGACCATGGGTAACAAAACAAACAACTTTTCCCATAAAATACCTAATTAATACAAGACATAACAAATTACAAGAAACCAAAGTGTCAAGTTAAATAGCTTTAACATTAAATTCTTCTTTTTTTTTCCTTGATTATAAGCTATGTGAGGCACCTAAGCGCCTTCCATGATCAAGAGAGAGAAAAGAGGATCTGAGAGGTGCACATAGTACGAGACATTAATCATCTTCTGGAACTGTCTTTGAGGCAATGTCACTTAGACTGGAAGTTTAACTATTGGATGTCTGCAATGAGTTCAAATTAATCCCACACTACTAAATAGGCTGTGCACAGGAATCCCTGGGGAGTGTCAGTGACAAGGCTTAGCTACTCAAATACAGACTAAACTTCACATGGCTATTATAATTAATGTAAGAGCTGTTCCAAGTCAGGGCTGACGTCTCAAAGAGACTGAGCACATAGGAGCCTCACCTGAATGCCAAATAGGTCTGGGTAGAGTAAGCCTTTACCTGTGCAAAGTGCAGCCAACAAGGAAGCACTGCTGAAGGTACTCACTAGCCATGCCCAGGGACTCAGACACATCATTCAAGAGGAATGTAGGAGCCTTCAAATGCTGCCACAGTGGAGTGGGATTTCTCTAAAATAGGGATGGATGGCTGGCATTTAAATCCTGCCCTAATCTGGGCCTTAGATACCTGGGGCAGCAGCTGGCCACTGGGACCAGCCCTTTCCACCTGAACCAGAGCTGGACTTGCTGATGCACATGAATGAAAATTGATACTATTGACTGGAGCTTCATTGGCTTCTCTTCTTCACGTATCATGTTGCTTCAAGCTGGCTTTTGTCTTTAGGTCTATCGATATTTTAATGATAAACAGTTCAAACAAGAGCTAAATAAGTTCCGATACTGATAAGACTGAATGAGTTTTTTACTGCCTTATATTCTCCCTTGTATTGGCAGGTAAAACAGAATTTGACATGAAGTGTTGACTTTACCCTAAATATCTGAATGTGTAAGAATCAGGAAATAATGCATTTGAATTTGAATATTATACTTATTATTTCTTGGCAGGACAGCAACTGTGAGGTCTGTAATTAACACCTCCCTCCTTCAGTAGCATGGGATTCTGCTGACTTTCATCAAAAGGTTTGTGTGCCTGCTATTTGGCACTTGCTGTTTTGTGTCACCAGAGAATTAAAAGTACTCAGAGCATTACTTCTTCCACACGTATTGGTAGAAATTAACATTAAATATATTGCAAAGTAACTTCTTTTATTTTTTTAACTGTCAAAAGTAGTTAAAATGATACACTTTGAGCTAGTTCCAGCAGTTGTTTCTCAGGTTGGTAGGGTTTTTTCAAAGAGACAACCTCCTGAAACTGGTGGACGTATGAGGAAGAGGTCCTTCAGCTTTGGGATGCACAATCTCCAGGTATGACACTCTTAATGCCTCTTAATATGCTTTATAAATTCAATAAAAATCCAACAATTATCATCCACTTCAAGTGTATGTAATTGAAAATGCAACTATCTTTCCCCCTTTTTACAAATTTTGGAACTAAGAAGGATGAATGAGGGGGTCAAAGGAGCTTTTCATAAGTTCTGATTGCTCTCTTTAACAATATGGAAAGGTTATGATTGGTTTAGCCTTTTACATTGTTATTATCCACTTCTACCATTATATCCATGAGGGCAACAGATATCTTATTTAAAAAATCATCTGAGGTACTTGCATAAATGTCATCTTCTCTCATTTCATTCATCTGGAATCATATCTCTCCTGGAAATGGCTGGTTGATACCTGCTGGCCATGCACACAGCTCTGATGCTGCTCCTTGAATTTCCACTACCTCTGCTGTAATTGTGCTTTATTCACTTGTAGCCATCCTGATGAGAACTCTCATCTTAACTGAGCATGGTGCTGCAGAGACAACTCTTTCGTGCCCACGGTGCAGCAGCTCCAAGTTCTTCACTTCAACCCAATGGTGAGTAGAGCTGACCACTTGAAAACTGACAGCCATTAAACATTTTTTGACCTCTGATCAAGGAAGGAGAAATCATGTCATGGAATGGCATGATTGACGAAGTGACCTTATTTTGATATCGGAAATGGAATATGAAAGATACTGTCACTTTTCCTCTTCAGAAGGAAATTGTGTGAAAAGCAGAGCATACAGGCCCAATATCTGCTTCTCAGTGGCCTGATTGTCATGTGTGTAGTTTTGATCCAAGCTATAAAGATAAAAAGGATAGTACCAGTCTGGGTGGTTGTCAGGCTGCATAGAAATATTTCATTCTTTACACTAAGACACTTATCAAAGTTGCTACATGATTATTATATACTCATAATGAACAGGATCTTCTTCTGCTGATCATCAACTTCTGGGTGCAAGCTCCAAGAAAAGCCTGCATTTTCCTTTCTTTCTGCTGTGAATTTAAAACAGGAACACCACATTTATGCATAAATGTCTGTTTATATGATTTTTCTTCATACATATAGGAACATATATGTTCTCAAAAATACCCATCATCTTGGTTGCAACTTGGATTTATGAAATACTTGGAGATATTATGGCTGAAGGTGGTGTAATTGACTGATATTCAGCCAGTGTAAAAGCAATGCTGACATAAACGAGGCAAAAAGTCACATGTTCTGTATGGATATGTAAGAGTCATGTCTTTGCCTCTTTGTCTTAAAGAGGAGAAGAGAAAGTGTGGAAGCAGTCCAGGCTTTTGACTTCCTCTCCTAGGGGGATGATTAGGACACTTGCAGGATCAAGTGTAGCCCAGGACAGAAAAAAATCCACAACCTTGTTTTCTGGAGGGACAGAATAACCCACTTGCTAGATGCTGTCAGCCGTGAAAATGTGGGTTTTTTCAATTTGCAGCCATCCTTCTTGTACCTGCCTTAAGAACAGTGGTGTGAGTTTTATTTCCTCTCAAATAGTACTGATGAATCCCTCTATCCTCTAGTTCTCTTTTCTGTAGTCACAAGACACTCGCACACAGCTTCAAGGACAAGCAACAGGGCAACCTCTCTTTCAGGCTATACTCTAATACCTCAGTTATACCTCAGTATAACATTATAAATTATACTGAGGTCCTGGCTATACTCTTCTCTGCTTTTATCTTATATCCTTAATGATTTTGTAGTCTTGGCAATTCCTTGTCCAGCTTCTTCCAATTTGGTAGAAAGCAAGCAGACCTTCAGCTCCATGAAAAGTTTAATGGGAATCCCTATGATCACATAGATCTGTACAAAAACATGACATGTTCCTTAGGGAAAGTGGAGTAGCACAGCTTGCCATAGCTAAACTCCCATCCAAACAGCCCAGATATATCCAGACTGTATGATGGAAATAATCCCTGGCTCATTCTGTTCCTCAGATTTTCCTGGGCATTCTCTGATTGTTGCTACAGCCTAAAAGATAACTCTGCCTTGCCTGGAGGACTGCTGGGAACAAACTGATATGGATGATAGGAACAGGGCTGAGCTGGTGTCCCAGTCACCTGTTATTTTTAGCAGTTTTCACATGCCTTTGAGTCTCCTGCAAGCCCCTTGCTCTCTTCTGCCTCCAGGCCAGCCCATACCATTAGGTACTTCAATGCCTTTGTGAAAGTGTGAGTGCAGAGGAGATGTAGCTGTGATTTTGTTATTTTAAAACTCTAATTTATTTTTTAATTTTTCCTATTTATCTTGTAAGCCATTTAGTTTAGTCCTGTTGTTTCTCACAAACTAAGATTCATTATTTGCCCCAAGACATTGTGACAAACAGTGAACTATCCATCCCTACTCACTTCCTCCAAATCTCTGCTGTTTGTGATTTCCTGGATCTTTATCATAATCTTCTTGTTGCCTTCTGTCAATGAGTTTTAATCTTTTTAGTGACTCTTCAAAGTCTCTCACATCTTCAGATATTATTGTTACCCTTTTGATTTATACTGTTAATACAGATGGTCAGGATTGTACTGATTCTTTAAGATGTGTGGAAACCTTCACAAACTGGCAGAAAAAAATGAAATTTCTGTTTTGCTCTCAGCTCTTAACAGCCCTGAAAATCAGCTTAACTGTTCTTGATATTTATGGAGGACTTGACCATCCTCCACATGACCTCTAGAATATAATCACTTTTTAATTATTTCTATTCTATATTTTTGTACATGGGAGTTGTGAAACAATGTTCTATTTCTTTTTTTTTTTTTTTTTGCTTGTTTGGTTGATTTTTTGGTTTTTGTTTTTTTGTTGTTTTTTTTTTTGTTCTATTGAGATCTTTAGTTATCATTTGCTTGGATGCTTTCTGCAGCTGATAGTATTTGGTGTTTCAGGAAAGGTTGTTTATTGTAGCACTTTGAGAAATAGTCACAGCATGTTCTAAAGGACCCTGCTTAGTAAAGAACAAAATTCAGATTTCACTGCTTAGATACCACAATTCTGGGAAATAACATTTGAGCATTATTTGAAATGGTTTAACTATTTCACTTTGCTATCTTTTCAAATCCTCAAGTGAACCAATGAAATGATTTCCAAAGTGAACTGCATTTATTTTCTTGTAGCATCAGTCCATCATACATTAAAGACTGAAATCTAACATGCACTAATTTTCTTTTTTGTTTTTTAGTGACTCTCATCTCTTCCTTTCATATTTTAATGTATTAAATTGTAACTTTTTTTCTTTCCCTATATTTGCAAATGTCAGACTTCCTACCAAGAGCTGAAAATATTTTACAGTGGATAATGAAGAAAGGGAAGCCTGCAGCAAATCTTTTGGGTTGCTTGCTTTGCCTCTCCCATGTTTGCAAAGAGCTATACAATATCCAATGGAGAGAAATTATCCCTTGCATCATATTTATCAGATATATTTTGGTAACAATTACTCTTAAATCTACCTATGTATTTCCTTCATTTTTATAAGCTCTATTTATGTGTATGTGGTATGTGTCGCAATTGATAATTTTGAATTTGTGATGAATTTTAATGGTTGTGGTTCAGTTCCTTAACTTTCAGCATTTCTGCAGGAGCAGAATGCTGTATTCACAATCTCCTGCAGGTACAGCACACCAGGATAGCTTGATTTGCCACGGTAATGGTTTGGATGAGAGCAGGATGGAAGGAACTAAATTGTGAAGAGAGATGTCACAGGTAAACCCAGACGTGTTGATGCTCAAACCTGATCTGCCTATATTAAAACTATGCTTTTAATTTCCAAGACTTACATCCTGTAGGGCCAGAAAGATAAGGAGATGGGTTGTTTTGAATACAGTCTAGGTGATATCAAAGTTGTAAGAAACAAAATTTGTGTCTGTATCATAACAGGGATGGAGATTTACTTATTCCAAGTGTGAGTTCTCAACTCATGCCCTAAGCCAGGCAGGTGGGGAGCTTTTGAAGGATCTACCTTAGGTCTTCCCTGCTCACATAACAGATCCTCTTAAGAGATGCAAAGGCTTTCCTAATGCCCATCACCTCAAAACTCAGATTGAGTAACCACTCATTTGAATTGTGAATTAATAGAGGTCACTTTGCCTTTCCCAGTACAAGAAGATCCTGCTGCAAAATGGGATAATGAGTAAAGCACTGTTGTCTTGAGCATGCTTTTAAAGAAAGAAGAGGAACACAGAGCAAATGGGGACCTGTGAGCAGCAGTAGCTCTAAGAGCACTGACTAAGTGGAGTCCTTTCTGCCAGACTACCTCTTCAAATCAGAGTGTTACCATTTAATGTTCCTAAGTGTTCCTCAGCAATAGCTGTCTGCTGGAAATTTGCCCTAGCTTACTTGGAAGCATTTGCGACTCTGAGACTGAGGTAGCTTGGGATTCATTCTGGAGTTTTTGCAAGAGTGGACCCTTATTGTTCTTTTTGCTTTTGGCTAAATGCTATCTTCACTGGTAACAGCTTCCACTGGATGAAGTTCACAGCAAGAAGTTGTTTTCTTAGTATCTAAGTGATACTGAGACTAGCATGCTATATCTCCTTAAATAAAATTTCATTTTCATAGACAATGAAACTATGTAGATAAAATTATCTTGCTTGTTTCTGTTCAGAATCTTTGTACACAATAGCTGCAGTCCAATAGGAATTCCTAATCTGCAGGATTCACTTTTCTAAAACCTTTTAAGATAAGCCCTAATAGACAGATTTTACACACACACACACACACACACACATATATATAAGCACTATATGCATAAGTACTAATTTCCGCTTTGCCTCGTCCTAAGTTCCCCAAAAAAGGACTTAGTTATGTGATTGCTGTAGCAGGATCAAAAGCCACCCATATGTGGTTCCAGTCTCGTGCAGCATCAGCTTTCAGAAGCCAGTATGTGGCCTTGGGATACAGGGAAGTGTGGCTCTGGTAGCCCTGTCTAAAACATCCTCCTCTCTTCCCCGGTCCAGACCAGCTCCTCTGGTGCCCCTCATCCCAATGCACTTGGAGCAGCAGTGTCCTGCTGATGCTTTGGTCTCAAAGGAAACACCTTTGAGACCAAAGTGGATCACCCTGACCTTGCCAAGAGGTCACAGAGGCCCGGGAAGATGGTTTGAGTTTGTTCCTAATGGGAACTGCTAGGAGAACAGAAAGGGGGAGCGCTGCTCTTACGCCCTAGGAGAGCACAAATGGAGGAAGCTGATGAGTTAAAGAGGGAAGAAAGCATTCCCTGCATTTGCCTGAAACTCTGAAACTATACAGACTCCTTTCTTCTACCCAGACACTTGGAGGTGCCTGGACCTTTCCAGCACCTCTCTCTTGCTCAGCATCCCACATGGGTACTCTCTGCAATCCTGTTTCTACGAGAGCAATCTGCTGTGTCAGTTCTCCCTCTCTTCACTCAACACAGCTCAAATCACCTCTCTCCCAGCCCTCTCTTTGGCCATCCACATAAAAGTGTGGTCCTTTCAGTACCCCTCCTTCCTCCAGTTCTGCTACTTTCTCTAAACAAATTAGTAACAATTGGAGATTTAGCCATTTTCAAACTGGGAAGTGACTTTGTACAATATATATGCAACATCTAACTTTAACCATCCTTCATATTATTTACAAACAAATTGTAAACAGTATTTAAGGCTGTGTTTTGTTTTGTAAATACTGGCCTAGACATCATTTTTGTACTTCATTCAGAAAAAGTCTCATAAAAATGTAAAGTGACTAAAAAGAGGATAAAAGTGTGATATAAATTGAGGGATACATGCAAAGATAAAAAAACTGTTATATTATTTTTCTGTTGAACCAGTAATGAAAATTAAAGTCAGTTTAAACTAATTATAATTGAATTTCATATGGGATGTAGTTGTCAATGAGAAAATAGCATGCATCAGAGGAATGCAACTATTGTTTTTCTTCCATTTCTATTTCCCTGTCTTTGGGGCATTTTATAAAACAGACATATTTTTTCCTACAAAACTCAGAAGCTATTAATTTTTCAAGTTACCTATGGAATTCTGCCTTGTGAGGTGCAAGATGAACAGGGGGAATCACAAAATGTGATAGGAGTCCCCGTGGAGCCCATTGTAATTAACTGTGTGTCCCTGAAGGATCCCCAGGAGTGGAAAATGGTTTCTATGGAAATGGAAAATAACCACTCTCTGAAAATTCCTTAAAAAAAAAAAAACCAAAACCAGTTAGGCTGATTGTATGAATTATGTTATATTTGGTAGATCTTTCCAGGCTGAAAACTTGATGACTTTCCACACTAATAATGCCTAGCAGTGTCAAATTCTTTTAATCTGTTTGGGCAGCTTTATTAGCTTAGCTTGTAAAAGAGAAGTGCATCACTCCAGTCCATTTGTGTACATGACCATGCTCAGCTAATCACATTTAGACATCTTGCTGTCTTTTTGCATCCAGTGATGTTTAGTTATAATTTGAGTTGGTTTTTTTGTTTTGAATGTGTATTGATGAATAAAAACCTGACTTTTTAACTGCAGGCTTCTTTGCAAACTGCAATGACACAACCTATTCTGTAATACAATTGTGAAAACATTCAGGAGTCAACTGGCCAAAAAGTCTTCTTTCAAATGTCAGTGTCCTATCTGGAAGTTATGAGTCCTTTCCAAAATTGAGGTCACTAAGCACTCAAACTCAAGCTCCAAGTGCAAAACAGTCTGAAATCATGGATGGATTTTACATCTGAAGTTTTGCAATAGTGGCAGAAAAGCATGTTTAAAATTCTGCAAGATATATGCTAGGATGAATGGAAACCAATGAGTTCTTAACCAAAAAACACAGTAAATTTAAATATTAAATATTTCATATTCCATTTAGACCATATCTTTTTAATTGAAATAATTCAATAAAAAATCTGTCTGAAATAAATTTAATTATTTTGGCCTTTGGAAATAAGTAGCTAAGCATAAAGGTTTGAACTTTGGTGTCACTTTGATGTGTTCTTTCAGCTTAGAATAAATTTCTAGCTTCAATGGAAAAGGATATAATTCCTGCTCTCTTCAGTGGGCTGGGACATTGTCTGTGAGAAAGAACTAAATCCTCCACTTTGGCCAGACTAGTAAAGCACTATGTTTTTCTATCACGAAAGAAGATAATAAGTCAGAAATACCCTACTCCCTTCTTCAAGAACAGATTAATCTAGCATCTAGCACCCTTGAGAGCAGCAGCTTTGTTGCAGAAATGACACAAAAACACCAGGCAGCTGGGATACATCACAACCTTCAGAGCATGGTTCTCTGGAATGACTTCACATAGTTCTGGCCACATGGAAATATTGCAAACAGTGGATATAAATGAAAAGATAAAAACCAAACCAAACAAAAAAAACCCCATTCGAATTTCTTTTGTCACTGCAGCCTTATTAGATGATCTCCTGCTATTTGAGCAGCTCATGTTCAGAATCCTGCTGTGTAGCACATGTACAGCACAACTCATATTTCTGCAGCATTTATTTTAATCAGAACTTGTGAAATGAAGTCCCACCTAAACTAGAAAACTGCTTGAAAGTTCAGCTCTTGCTCACCTATATTTTGCTCCAAAAAATTGACTCTGAACAAACAAACTCTGGTTTGCAACTAACCTCTTACATACTGTAAAGAGGAAGAGAAATCAAGAAGTTGTCATTAGCAAATCTCCACTGATATTGATCACTGATAGTGAGAACAGTATATTTTACCACAATTACTGTATTTCACTTCTGTTGCAAGGTTTTTGTAATCATGCAAGTGAAAATAAATGTTTATTGAGTAGTTTTTGAGATGATGAGTCTTTTATTTTGAGTCATAACCTTCAATTAGAGAGGATCTGGCATGGAACAAGCTCTTTTATATCAATATAAATCTTTAGATATTGATCAAGGGGCTGTGGAAACAAAATGAAAAATAATTCTCTATAGAATTTGAAAGACCAAATTATATCACCAGAGAATGTCAGGCCTGAAAATTATATTAACTGTGAGTAAACTGACAAAATAAATGGATCCGAATCTGTATTAATAGATTGTATAATTAATTTGTTGATGAATTTGTTGATTTGGTTGTATAATTAATACAAATCACCTAATACTAATCATCTCATTGAAAGCATGTTCTCTCAAAGAACTAAATGTTAATGCAACAGTGCTGGTTTATTTCACTTGGGCTTCTGTAAAAACACCTTAATTTCATTGCATGGCTTTCTAAAGAACAGCATAAAATAATATGAAGCTGACAGGGCATAAGTTGATCAGATACTTTGCTTGCTTACATTGTAGTTTTAAGGGAAAACTTAATTATGTTTTGGCAGGTTTTTCCAAAAAAAACTTTTCTTGGCTAAAGATTAGTGAATACTTTTACCAGCATCCTCAGTGTGAACTTGTGGCTCATGGCCAGGATCTTTTATTCAGTATAGCAGTATCAGATGCAGTCTCTTGGCATTTTTAGACTATTAAACTGTGATAGTGTATGACTTAATTTTATTAAGTAATAATAAGAACATGTCACTTGGGAGCCAGGGTGAGCAGGTGTGTAGAGGGAAAATGAGCCTGAATTCCCCCAGCTGCAAGAACAAACTGCAAGGAGATCAAAGACATGGCTTTGACCTGGCCACAAGGGCTTCCCTGGTAGCCCCTGTGTTGGTCCTAAACCTCCTTATAAGCTCCTCTCTCCCTCTCTTCTCCCAGTGCTGGCAGCATTTTGTGGACAAAAAAAAAAAAAAAAACACCCAACAACAACCAAAAAAAAGCCAAAAAAACCCCCACACACCCAAAAAAACCCACCACTTTTAATTTTAGGAGAGCAGGCTGTGGATGTTGGGAACTGAACTGCTACAGACCACACAGTTTGGAACCAGCTGTCCTCCTCATTGACTTAGTGATCAGTTAAACGTAGTGACTGAAGGAAGCAGATCACTGTCAGGCTCGCTGGCTATACATCTGCTGCTAAATATAATATGCAAGGAGCTGTCCTTTGTTCCTGCATGCAAATGGCATATCATGGCTTTGTCCTTAGGGCTAAACACTCTCCCTCGAGCCCAGAAAGTGTGTGCATGCAGCAAGGAATACACCAGCAATTGTGTAGTGTGGGCAATCACACAGCAGTGCTTGATATCGTGTTCAGACGTAATACTCTTGGCTCTGGATGATCACTGAGCAAAGCACATTTAGGTGATTAAAGACAGCTAAAATTCCATTCAGTGGATCAGTTCATCATTGACATCATTCAGTGCGTTATTGACACTCTTTGGAAACACATAGGCTGGTGGATACTTAAATAACAATCCATGACATAACTGTATATGACGAATGTGGGCTAGTCAGTCAGAAAATGGTCTTACTTCTGGCGACAGATGGCCTTGCTCCTAACAAAGCACAGTCAGTCACCAATGCCTGTGCTAACATGAAATGAGAAATCAGAAATGTTCAGGGAGTCGACATTCTGTGTAAAATACTGACATTTTTCTGAAAGATATGAGACCCAAAACCCCACACCCATAAAGATGTTAATCTCTGCTTTAAGGCAGGAGATCCAGTCTTACAAGTTTTTGGGGCTAATGGAATCTGTGATAACAGGCTAAATCATGCATAGAATACAGGCCAAAGCTCATGGCTTTGTTGAGGAAACCCAGAGTTTACACTTAGGGAAGTAGTTATGTTGTGCAGAAAAATAAAATCACCCAGTTTTGACTGAATCTTGATCTTTGACACAAGACCAATGCTGACTGACCAAGATACTGCAGTCAGAAGCATGCTGAGAGTCATGAGTAATTCGAAATCTGAGTTCCCTATGAAAAGCCAGAGAACCATGTTCTGCCCAGAACATCATCCAAGCATGACCACTGCAACCCTGAGAGTCAGGGGGAAAAACACCAGGAGGACCATGGGAGCACGTGCCTCATGGTCAAGGAGGTCAAAGAGCATGTGCCTCATGACAGCACTGCTGGCTCCCAGGAATTCCTCATGGGAGAGGTAGTTGCAAACAACTAAGAAAGTTGTTGCCATGAAATCAGGTGGTGTGTATCAATTTTAAATTGGGCATATGTACATGTCTGCTACATTAGAAATGGCAGCACCAGCACTAAAGGAAGAGATACAGTGACCGGAGGTTTCAGAGCTTAATTCTTCTGAGTGCATTAACTGAATTGTGTATATTGACCACACTTTCCCCATTTCTTCCCCTCCCATGCATTATGACATATGACATACAAAACTGTTCATAAAATGCATAATAAAGAGGACTTTATCCTAAAAGACTGAACTCTGCCTGTTGCTATGTAAAAGTACCCCTCTCTTGAGCAAAAACTGGATAAACAGGACTTTTAGAGCTATGAGGAGGGAAGGTACTAAACATACTCACAGGATAATTAATGTCCTTGCTATTATCTGTATTTTTGTTTTATCTATTTTTTTGAATCCTCCATTACCCTGACAATGGAGTGATGGCTGTGTATACTTATAACTCATAGCTTAGTGAGAAAAGTTCATTTCACAAAAGGTCTAAAGACCTAAATGCATACCTTTGCAAATGGGAAAGCTTTAATTATGGTGCCATTGAAAAAAAAGAGAGGCCAATACTGAATTAATGTATGTGAAGGTAGTGTTAAGTCATATCTCTCATGAAAAGGTTATGAATAAAAATAAGAAAGAATTTGAGGAGCCATCAAGGTAATAGGAAATCTCTAAATGGAGAGTTGATGGGAATGGAAGGAGTTTTATATAAGGGATTTATATACATAATTCTGTATATTGATTCTGAAGTGTATTAGACCCTGAGCAGAAGAGGATCCGTAGAAGATCAGTGACTTGCATTACAGTGAGAAATTTATCTCATGTTAGCAATCCCCTCTGGTCTGCAGCTCTGTATCACAGTGGAGCTGCAGGAATCCATGGCATACATATTCCTTGTCAGGATTCCTAGAGAACACAAGCATTGTGAACCTCTTTGGAAGTTAACACAACTCTGTTGACTGATATAGAAAGAGAATTTAGGACCATGGTTCACCTCAGATTTGGGGTTATATAATCCCTAGTGCATTTCTGTACTTCTCTACAATGCTCCCGTGTTAATCAGAGTATGAAAGAGAATAGTTAATCATAATTTTCCTGAGGCATTAATAAGTTGGAGTTCTCACTGAGCAGTTACTAATTCCCAGTGTCCAGGTTTCACATTCCTGTAAAAGTTTGGAAAGGTTCTGTGCCACATTTTGATTGTGAAATGAAATCTATGTTCTTACACTGTACACAATGAGATCCATGGATATTCTTCTGAAAGCACAGCAAACAGAGAAGTTGAGACTGTCACTTCTGAGTACTAGCATTATGTGTTGGCTTCCACTTGGGTAAAATATGTATCTATATCTGCACTCACACTTGTTTATTTGCAGATATAGTGAGAACTGGTTGAGCACCCTGTAGCATATCAATGAAAACTCTTTGCTCCTGCAAGCTAGAACTAGTGAGACACACCTTGAGTGACATGAGAGACTAGTAGGCGAGCAGCATGCCTTTCACACATTAATATGCATGGCATATATTTGCATTTTGTTGAGCACAGAGTACACATGCCTTAAAGGTCAAGGTCCCGTTCAGGAGGCAAGTGTAACAACTTGGAAACTCGGTTTTGGGTAAGGGACCATAATACAGACTACTCTTCATGTAATTGTCCTGAACGTGCTGGTTAATTACATGTGGTAGGAGCTTCCAAGTAATTTGAAGAGTATCATTAAGGAAAAACAGACAAAGTGAGGCACCCTGTGCCAACATTGCTAGAGCTGGCTCTTTCTTAAACACCTCCTACACACTTGATGCTGGCAGAGCCATTACAGCTTGCACATTCCACCCCTACTGGCGAGCTTCATCTCAGATTAACAGCAGTTGACAACAAGCCATATAATTTACAAAGGGTGTGAATTATCTCTCACTTAGCATTTCTGCACAAACATTTAGAAAATACAACTTAATCTGTATTTTCAAAAAAATCATACCAGTATTTCAGCTGTTCCTGGGGTCTACCATAATGCTATTTTCAGGTTCATAAAAATGGAATGGAGGGCTAATGCAAGAAAAAAAAGAGTATTCCTTCTTTAAATCTTATCCTTACCCTCCTATTCCAACCTCACATTTAAGTTTTCTTTCTGAAATAGAGGCTTCAAAAAAAAAAAAAAAACCAAACAATTGTTTTACAGACCCTCATACCTAATAGTTATTTCACCATTTAAGACATCACCTAAACACAAATTAATATTCCAAAAGTTTTTTTTTTAATTCTATGATATTTTCACAATAATTTTCATGATAGTTCTTTTTTTGTTGTTGTTTTTGTCAAAGATTCCTGTAACAGGATTCTGTTATTATATGCTGCAGTTTCTAAGATTTCTGATAAGCCAGATTTTAAATGGGTTGAAATTGAGATCTAAAATATGATCTACTTTCTTATCAACTTTTTGATGTATTTTATTTGCTTCTATTTTCCCCACACACACATCCAAACCCTCAGGCCATTCTTTTAAGTTGTTAAATTAAATTATTCAAATAAGTTTTCCAAATATAGGATGATAATTTCTGACAATTTTGAAAAGTCATTGAACCAAAATGGAAAGTTTTAAGGAAAGATTAGGCAAGAACTTGTCAGGAATAGTCTTAGAAAAAAGTGTATTACATACATTGTTGCTGTTGAAGGCCCATGCAATAGTACCTTTTAATGATTTTTATTTATTATTAGCATAAGCAACCTTAGGCTAATGGTATCAGAAGCTTACCTTGAGCTACAAACTCAAGTATAATATGTGAGGCTGTTCATTCTCAAAAGATCAAAAAAATATTTTAAATGTTTTGCTCAAATGGTTTGGGGTTGTTTTTGGTTTTTTTTTTTTTTTTGGTTGGTTGGTTGTTGGGTTTTTTTAAGGGAGCATTTGAAACTTGGAAAATAAACAGTTTCACCATAGAAAGCTTTATCTCAAAATTCAATATTACTTTTACAGAAGAAATTAAATCATTCTAAAATACATTTTACGACTAAATACACTGTCGAGACTGAGAAACCTGACATATCTCAAGTACTTGTCACGTAATCCTTCTGGGAAATCTTGATGCTTTATAAACATTAATTCATTATCTCTAGAACAGTTTCTTTTAGCAAATATTGCCTCATCTCTAAACATGGGAAAATTGGTGTACAGCACAACTAGAACAACAAAATTATGGAAAACTGGTGGTTGAGCTGTTAAGAGCACCCTTGAGTCCCTGAAACAGAAGAAATTTCCCCCATCCTAATAGGGATTACAATTACCTTTCCTTTCTCCAGATGGCTCTTGGATACTGGTTGCATTCAGATGGGAGAGTAACTGGATTTTTTCACCATCAAAAAGTGAAAACCAGGTGGTTAACACTAAAGAAGTTCACCAAATGCCAGGAAAGTGAGAGCTACAGAAAGGAAAGAGATTAAATTCCCGTCACTTCCCACAGGGAGCTCACCTGGGGACTCTGTCCCAAGTCCTGCCTTGCTAAGCCTTTCCAGACCCTGTATGAACACCATTAATGACTGTACAAAGTAAAACCACCAGGGATCTACATCTGCAGCAGGGACTGTCTTTCATAGTACTGCAAAAAATTTGTGATCAACAAATTTTTCCCAATGCACCTTCGACTGATGAATGGATCCCCAATAAAATAGCATAAACAACTAACTTTACAACATGAAAGGTGTAGGCAAATTACAGGACATGGACATTGATTAGAACTTGAATATTTTGTTTTCATTTTAGCTCATTCCATATTTTGCCCATTTTTCTTATTTAGCCTTTACAGGTCTGGCTATGGGAAGTGAATGTAAGGTAACTCTCTAATTTATATGACTCAAACCCTGAATGAGACCCATAACAGAATATTTAAAATTATTACTAAAATATTCATTGGGAAAGGAACAGAAGTTCCAATGAAAACATTAGGAGCTTTATCCCACATTATGCTTGAGTCAAGAAGGCTTTATAAACATAAAATGAATCAGTACACTGCTCTCACATAATGAGGAATGGAGGGGGATGCTTAGAAAATCTAACATTTGTAGAGATAATCAGAAGGCATTATTTTCCCTGGTACGCAGTCAGTATTTTTCATCTCTATACAGATTCAGGATGCAAATATTACTTTAAAACTGTCCTGCTTCTTTTATTCTCCTTTTTGGATATCTATCTATATTTATTTTAAACCTCTTGTTTGGCCTTTTTTAAAATGAGCATGAGAATTGTTGCTTTTGTTTCACAAATGCATACATATTAAACATAGTTAGATAATCCAAATTACACTGCAGTGGAATAATTTTGAACTATGTATGGTTACCTTGCCTTCTGAAATATAGGAAGTAGCAATCATTGTAGCAGTGATGAAAATCTTGAACCTAATGAGTGACTGAGTAGACGTGAGCTAGTTGTAAAGATTCTCTTCCAAATGCAGCAGGGGAGCCTCAGAGCAGCCTTCCCACTGAATTCTCTCTGGGCATTGCTCATATATGTAATCTGAGCAAGAAAACATTTTTTAAAGACTTTCCTGTCTTCACATCAATAACAGAAGCCTGGGGAGGGAGGGGGGTGTTCCGTTAAGTACAACACCAGTTTTTGGCATCTCTGATGTAACTCAAATGAAACTTGAGCAAGGCAAGCCTAGTATTATCTATAGGTACCTCAGGGATATTGAGACAGCAGCAAAACCTGCTTAACCTGTTTGCTTTCCCATACTCCTAGGCTTTACCTTGCTGCCTTATGCCAACCTCCTGCTTAATTGTTTGATTTAATTGTTTCTCATAGAATAATTGGCTTTTTTCTAACCACATCAACAGCTGTTATACCATTCTGTTTTTTTCTTGCTTTCATTTATGGTCATCACATTTTATTTGTTTGCTTTTGACACTGAGGGGGTTTTAACTCATCTTGCCCTTAATTTAGGGCCCTAATATTTCCCCATTCCCTGTGTCATAGAAAGAGATTAGGAAAGCCAGAAGATGTCATGAGATGAAATTAACTGAGGTTCTTCCAATTCTTGTTTTTCCATTGTGTTGAAAGAAGATGGGATCAACAGCCTGCAAGTACTGTTTTTCTTTCAGATCCCAAACCAAGAAAAGTGACAGAAATAATGGGACAGGTCAAATTGCTCCTTTGAAAGGAGGGGCACTGCAACACCAATACAGCTGCTGGGAAACATTGCAGGCAGATACTCAGCCCTCCTTTTGTTCTGACAGGTATGAAGTGAATAAGCATGAAAACCTAAACATTTGTGTAATTTCTGTGATTCAGTCTTTCATGAACATCTGCAGCCATAGCAGTGATTAAATTTGAAAACCTGAACAACCAAAAGCAATACTGTGCTGACAAAAGACTGTTTTTAGGATGCCACTCTAAAAAAATCCTTCATGCCAGTGATGGTTCCTCTTGTGTCACATCCCATTTCACGGATCCAGTTCCATTAACCTTTGTTCAAAAACAAGAACAACAAACACTTTCCTATCACGCATCCCAACAAATACAGTACAGCACTGCTTTTTTTGGAAGGATATCTCGTAACTTGTTGGAACTTGATTGTGCAAAAGCACACAGTATTGCATGTACTTGCCTGTTTACTGCTAAATAAAGGTCTTAATTGCTGCATTTTCAGCTTTTCTCTCACTTCCCAGGAGGCATAGCCTGTGTTTTAGCTGTTTAGTGGCAGGCTGTTATTCTGATCACATTTTATCTTATCAGGACTTTCTCCCTTTCCTTCTCAGTTTGCAAACAATTCAATTGCAGACATGACCATTTCCCAGCTTTTACTGATACTTGGTGGAAATCCCGTTATTTTCGCTCTGCCTGGCTCACACAGCATGACTGTGAGAGTTTGCATCCCAAAGACCTGGTGCACAGCAAGGTACTTGCAGAGGAGCTGGGCAGTGTCCAAGCCTGCAGTACATTCCTGTGTGCTGGAACCCACAGTTCAGTGTTTGACTCTCCATGCAAAGCTTCTGCCAATGTCAGCATAAAACATCTTTGATGCTCATATCCATGTCTACTGGCAGCTTAAGTTAGAAAGGTAAGCTGCAAATATTTCAGAGTGAGGTAGGCATATGAGCCTTCTACTACTTCAGTGCTAGCCTTACTAGATCAGTGGCTCTGGCCTGGGAAGTCTTGATTTTTGGGTGTTTTCTAGGCATCATGATTGCAGTTCAAACAAGCACATTAAAAGCCTGCGTATGCTCAGTTTCGGGTGGTTTCAGTGTGGCTCATGTGGTGCTGACACCAATTTGCCACTGGGCTGGCTACCTCCAGCCTACAGCCAGGGGACAATACTCACATCACAGCCACAACTCTGACAATGCCAGACTTTACAGACAAACGTGGGGAAAACTGAAGTTTGGGACAGAGTACAATGTCTAACTGCAAATGGGGGAATGGTGGAGAAGGTGGAGAGAGAGAAGATGCCTCTGAGACAGAAGAATCAAGGCTCGAAACCAGAAAACAAAAGTCCCTAGTTCAGTGTTTTATAAACTGCCCTTCAGCAAAGTTAAACAGACACCCAGGTAACTCTCACCTTCCTCAAGGACCTGGAGGAGCAACTGATTCTTGGTCGCAGAAAGGCACTTTGCTACGTTCAGGACACAGCAGCTTTCCCACTCTTGTGCTGGTCCTTCCTCACAGAGTTGCCCCTTTCTGGGTGCTGGGCAATAGAACTGATAATCCAGTTCATCCAGACCCAACTGCAGCCCAGACTACATCAAAAGGCCTACAGGTTGAGAGAAGTGCTCCTCCCCTTGTGCTCTGGAGAGACCCCACCTGGAGTGCTGGGAGACCTTAGAGCTTTCCCAGCAGAAGAAAGATATGGACCATCTGGAGTAGGTCTAGAACAGGGCCACAAAGGTAATTGGAGGGCTGGAGCAGCCCTACTGTGAAGACATGCTGAGAGACTTGTGGATGTTCAGCATGGAGAAGGCTCCAGGGAGACCTTAGAGCAGCCTTCCCTCCTGAAAGGGGCTTATAAGAAAGATAGGGCCAAATATTTTAGCAGAACCTGTTGCATTAGGACAAGGGGTAATGTTTCTAAACTAAAAAAGGGTAGCTTCCAACTACACATAAGGAAGAAATATTTTTACAATGACGGTGATGAGGCACTGGAACAGGTTGCCCAGAAAGGTGGTAGATGCCCCACCCCTGGAAACATTCAAGGTCGGGTTTGATGGGTCTCTGAGAAACCTGTTCTAGTTGAAGATGTCCCTGCTCCTTGCAGGAGGGTTGGACTTGATGATCTTTAAAGACCCCTTCCAACCCAAGCCATTCTATGACTTTGATAGTAAGTGTGGCCTCAGGTCTCTCGCCTGCATGAAGGAACACAAAAGCACAGCCCGTTCCCCAGTTCCATTCACAGGGCCCTGAGGAGAGCTAGCTGGCTTGGCTGAGCCTAGTAGGACACACCAGAACAAAGTGGGATGCAGTCTTTCTAGAGAGAACTTGCACTGAAAGGAACTGGGTACAGGGTATGTTCAAAAACTTATTCTTTTCTGTTAAGAAGAAACTAAGAAAGCTCTCTAAGTAAAATGGTGTTTTCACACTCATACTGATTTGAATCAATATGATCCTACCACCATGACACATGCTCTCACCAGGTTTTGTGCACAGGTGGGAACAAAGTAGCAAGACTAGTTTGAATCCAGGACTGTTTATCACTTTGGAGACATTAAAAAACCCCCACAAACCCGTCAGAAAACAAAACAACTAAATATAAATTGCCATTTTGCCTCTATGGCTTCAACAACTGATCTGTAGTATGTAATTAATTGCAAACAGAATTTGTCTTTTGAAGGCCTTTTCCACTATTTTCCAGTATATATGGCCTCACACTTCAGGCTTACTTTTCATTATGGAAATATTAATTTTGTGTATTTGTTGAATATCCTACTCACTACAATCTCACAAAAATATTTTTCTGGAGCTCTGCAATATGACAGTAATGGGGCCAATTTATGAAATGTTGATGTTTCCTCCTGCCAGACTGCCTAACTCAGTACTTCTGCTATACTTGTCAGACATTCCAAATACAGGTAATTAGGTTCTATGGACATGATTTTAATTGACTGTTGTGTCCCATGTTGTTGTGTTTTCCTCTACAGTTGCAATGAGTTGCTGTGCTCTTAAAGGAGGCAAGGAAGAAGAAATGCACTTTATTAAACCTAATAAGACACTCATGAGTTATGCTAAAGGTACCCACAAATTAGTGTACTGTGTACTCCTCCCTGAATAGATCTCATCTACCTGAACAAAGCATTGTGAAATTTCCTGTTTCATGCTATTTACAGTTTTCAGACTTAGGTGGGGGTTGGGGGTAGGATTGTCATGATAATAGTGCTTACAGCTTCTACTGCAAATATTTGGTGAATACATTGGTTATGACCTTTATGGAGCAATCCAGTCCAGGACTGTGTCAGCGGGTCAAAACATGCATTTAGGAAGGATGTTGCTCATACTCTAAGGAAACTTGAATCAGTTTGTTACAGTCATCTGAGTAATTACCTGAGAATTCAGGATCCAGAGATGGATCCTTATGAAAAATGTTATATCTTCTTTGATGTTTGTGCCACTGATTCAGATTTAGGCTTTACTAACTGATAAAGTATCAAGTTAAAACTAGGATCATTGGACCCCATCTTGTTCTGTCCTTCAGCCAAGAGTATGCTTTACTTAACTTACCACACTGTGACTCTTCCCAGCTCCTAACCCAATGCTTCATATATTTTGATCAGTTTCGATCTGCTTTTCTGTAAACAGCATCATACTGCACATTGTGCCACCAGACCTCAACCTTTGCTTGTACAATTTTACAATGTACTCAAAGAAAATAGACGATGTAATTCCCAGCTTCGGGTTCTTGCTTAGAATCATAAAATGACTTGGGGTGGGAGAGATCTCAAGGATCATCTTGTTCCAACGCCCCTGCCATGGGCAGGGCACTTTCTGCTAGACCAGGTTGCTCAGAGCCCCATCCAAACTGGCCTTGAACACTGCCAGGGATGGGGGGGATCCACAGCTTGTCTGGGCAACTGTGAGTAACTGTCCTTCTCTCATGATGTGCTCTGCTGTGCAACTGGATGTTTCAGGAGAGGAAAAGACAGTCATCTGGACTGACTTACCCATACTCCTGTAGCTATAAAAATAAACAAAAAATATATCTGTTAATTGGAAAGAGCATTGCAAATTCTGAGGCTACAAATTCAACAAATTAGAAAAGTGCTGACAAATATATTTTGTTAGAATTCTGTCTGTAATAAATTTAATCAAAGACTGAAAGTTATTTTTAAGCCCATACAATGATATTAGCATAGGCTTTTAGTGCGAAAAATCTTCAATCTATTTTCCTCTCTCTGCATGATGAAATACAGAAAATGAATAATAGAATGAATGTTTGTGTCAGTGAAAACTAGAAAGATTTTTAACAAAAGGTTTCTTTAACATGAAGTTAGAAAGTAAAATATTTGTAGTTCAAGAAGAAAGATAGTCTCCATTTCAACCAAAAGTTGAAGAGCTGATACAAAAAGTGTATTAATTTCTAAAATTTGATATCTTCCTATGGCAATCTGTTATCAAAATGTATAATTTTTAACCACAGAACTTGAGCTGTCTCTAATTGCTGATTATTGGTAAAGATAGGACAGTGTAAAGGTAAGTGGCCTATATACTGAGTTATTTAGAGGAAGTGAACACTGTATGTATATTGCATATATTATATATGTTAGAAATATTTGTTACCACGTCCTATAATAGGTAGTTGCTGCTGTCACTGCCACAAATATTTCTCATTATATGAGTTTTATGTTTATGACGTTGCATATCAGAGAAGTGTACTTTTTATAACATATATTGAATAAATAGAAATAATGTTTTCATTTCTAGAGATAGCAATAAGTCATCTGCTGATGCAAATGTTGGTTTTAAGTAAATGTAACCTTCTGTAACCTTTAAGTAAATGGCCTTCTGTCACTCCTGAAAGCAGCTTTACTGTGAAGTTAGTTTGATTTGTTCACTCTGGGACCAAGTCGAATGATTGTTTTACACAGCATGCACATTAGCTCACTCCCCAGGTCCAGCTGACAGCAATCCAATTACTTTCCTTGATGGAGAAACCTTCGGTCAAAAAAGAGAAAAGTTTGCTGACAGCTGAGTCAGGTCTTTTATTCTTATATGTCACATCCCAATTTACCTGTGACATAGCTTTTATGTGTAACAAAAATATCTACGTGTGGCAGGTCGTGAAGCAACTGTTCCATTATTCACCTGTGTGTTTCCTTTTGCAGCATCTTCTGTGCAGGCCAGAGCATGCAGCTCTTCACACCTTCTTTTCCCAGACCACTGCAGGGAATTTGCTAGGTTAGTTGTGAGAAAATCAGCAACCCTGCTGTGCATACTCAGGCATCCTGGGAATTCCATTAGTCGAAGCTAAAAAGTGCAAAAGCTGTCAATCAGTGTGTATTTATCAGTTTCTCTTCTCTGTCTAAGACTGATGCTGTTGGAGAAGACAAAAGACTGTGATCAAACAAGAACCCAGGATTCCTAGTGCATAACTTAATCAAGATGACATATTTGTCCAATTTTTTTGTCAGCTTGTACACTCTTTCTGAGTTGAAATAATACCTGATATACAATAAAAAATAAACTTATGCATAGGTCACAACATAATGGGCACATACAATCTTTGTCTTTCCAGAAGAGTTCTTGCCTGATTTCCTCTCCTTTACTCAAATTTTTCAAGATATGTTTGTGATCAAATATGTTTAAATATGATATCCACTTGCCTAATGGAAATTTCCATTTAAAAAGGTTACCACTTCAGCCTGTTCTTACAGTACTTCTTATTGAGACTTTTGACTTACTCTTCAAGCCTGAATGTTAAGTCTTCTTGACAGAAGTATTAAGTCTTTCACTCAATTATGCAGCTAGTCTTATCCCAATTCTTGTTCCAGTCATTTATTTCACTCTTCTTACTCTGCCCTATTGCTTTCTGCCCATTTATTATCCCATCTCCCTTGCTGAATTGTGAGGGTTGACACTGTAACTACGAAAAGCATGGTTTTTTTTCTTCTAGCCATGACACAAAATGATTGCTTGTCCTGACATTTCTGTCCTTCCATTTTTTTTTCATGTGCACTTAACTAGAAATAAATCTCAGCTCCTGTCTCTTTGAAAAAATTAAAATATTCAGGAAGGACAGCAGCGTTTGTACCTGCTGACAATAGGTCTTATTGGAATGGATAATACTGTTTTTTTCCTACAACCTTAAAGGGAAAAAATATTTTTAACCATCTATTTCTATCCTTTGTGTTTGTTTCTCATATTCATCACAATTTAAGGTAAGTTTCAGGTTTTAGAATTTCTTCCACTAATAGAAACTTTCTTTACATATCAGGTGTTCTTAACTTATAAAAACTTTGCATTTGATCAGCTTTCAGCTTTGAGGAGATCCTGTCTTTACTTAAAACACAAAAAACTGAGGTATCTACCTTGGTGTAGAATGTAAAATGATTGTGAAAGGTAGCTTGGTCACAGGAGCCATTTTTCAGTTATGGCTGCACACCTTTTCATGTAGAAAATGCACTTAGAATAATCTTTATCAGGCCAAAACACCTTTCCTACTTCATCTAATTCCCTGGAAATATTTCTGTTGAAAGAGAAGAAAAAATAGGAAGATGGTGCTTTCCATGAGAGTAGCACCTTCCCCTATGGTAGTGCAGTGCCTTCTATGGACTGTTGATATAATATGATAGAGTTTTACTGAGTTGAAAAGGGACCAAAGGGTAGGAATTAATAAAATGAACAAAGGATTAAAGAAGTTTAAACTCTTTTCTTCATGACTTTTCTGAGCCTCTGAACTCTAAAATTTTTTTGTCTGTGTGGGTCTTAACAGAACCAAATTGGATATCTTGTTCCATAACTTCTATAAAATATTAATTTGGAAATGACTCCTACAACTGTTGCATTAAAGAGACAGACTGAAAAAATGTTTCATCAGGAATTATTATACTTTGGGTTTTCATAGTGTAAAAGCAACAAGTGTCTGATGGTAATAGAAACTTTAAGACACTATAGTATTAGTTATAATAATTTTTTTAGGTTACTGTGTATTCATAGTGATGCCTTAAGAGGCCACCTAAAAACAGAGACCAGGAAGGAGTAAGGGAATAAAGGTGGGTATTTATTTGAAAGGCCTTCAAAGTACACCCCAGGAGTCAGAGGGTATTGCCAAAATGGACCCCAAGATGGACAACAGGTCACGAGTTCTTCACACCTTTATAGGTTTGGTTCATTTGCATAGCCAGGGTTAATTCTCCAGTTAAAGCTTCAGTTTAATGATGTAATTCCCCTCAGCTTGCCCCCCTTTCAGAGGCTTTTGGTTTACACTTTTTGGGCCTAAGATGGTCTGGGTGTCCTTGAAGAGACCAAAAGAGGCCCAGAGAGGCTTTGTTATGGCTACCCAGCACAAGAGAGCAGAAATGAAAAGGCTACAAGAAACCTCAGAATTACACACTGGGCAATACAGGATTTGAAAAATATAAAAGTTAAAACCTAAGGCATCAATAGTACTTAAGTCAATGGTTTTCTCACACATATCAGGCTCAGTTGTTCATCATCTGCTGTATGTGGCTTAAAATCATTTTCCATAGTCTTTTTTACTTTACAAACCCTTGCCCAACTAAGAAGCTGAGGCAGCTGAGCTTGTTCAGCACAGCAGAGTGAAGGTGAAGGAAGTTCTTACAGCAAGTGGCAGCTACTTGAAGGGTAGCTACAAAGATGACAGAGCTTAAGTCTTCTCAGTAGTGGCAATAAGTGTGACAAGAAGATCAAAGGAAACATGGAACCTTGAGAGGCGCATGGCAGAAATGAAAACACACACAGCACAACAAAACCAACCAACCAATCAACAAAATACTACTGGGAGACAATGCAACATTGAAACAGCTTGTCCCATCCTTTGAGCTTTTCTAAACCCTGACAAAACCAGAGCTGAATGACTGTAGTGTCAGTGACAGTGCCGCTCTGAGCAAGAGGCTGGACTATATATTATCTAGAAGTCACTTTCAAACAACATTTCCATGATATGAGGTTTCCATGCAAGTTTTGCCTCACCAAATAGCCCAAAAATAAAAGGATCTCTTCGTTACCAACAACATTGGCACATGCTGAGAAAAATCACAGCATCTCCCTCTGCCATTCCAGCTCCAGTGAAATTGTTAAAAACTGAACATGTAACTCTGCACTAGTGAAACATTGCAGTTCTTTTTACACTGATTTTTGTAGCTACAATGCTGTTCTTGTTCCTACAAACTACACGGCCTTTTGAAGTTATGTCTGTATGAAAATGACCATCTCTCCCAAAATTCCACCACATCTACCACAATATCAAGCCTGGTGAATTTATTCACTCTAACAACAAAGGTCTTCAGTAGATGAATTCTTCTGAAAAATTCTTTACGTGCTTTTACAGAGCACTTTATAGAACATGGCTGCCTGTTTGAAGGGGATGGAGTTTTAGTATCAATTGTTGATGAACTAACTTAGGTTTGTGGTTTTTTTAACCCGTGTAAGTCAGCCGATGAGACCTTTGAATTTTCAAACTATTGCAAAATTTATTGTGGCTTTTTTTCCTGTTTTTTTTTTTTTTAAATGCTTGCATTAGACAGTACAGAGTGCCCTAAGCTAAACAAAACCACAGAATCATGGCATAAAAGAACAAAATGTTTCAAAGCAAAACCCAAACACTGGCAGATAGTCTCAACTTATCTGAAAAGTGGCTTTCAATTCAAGTGGCTTTCCCACAGCTCATTTTAGAGCTGACATCAGTGTGGGCTTTTCTTAGATGGTGCTGTTGTCCTTTTTACAGTTATGTTTTCTAACGTCAAAATACATCAAGTGTCAAGACCTGGTGCAGGTTTTTTTTTTGGTTCTTACATTATAAATCTCTAAGGCCAACTAAATCAAAAGCCTGAGAGAATGGAACAGGACTTTAAAAGCCTTAAATTCAAATAATGTAAGCTTCTCTGAGTACCAGTTTGTGAGAACAAGTTGTCTGATGTGTATTGAAATCTGTATCTATTCTAACAAAGTAAATTCGGCACTGTACAGTCTAGTATTTATTTCAAAGCAAATTTTGACAAAAGGCATTATCCATTATGAAACAATAAGAAGACAATTTACATTAATATAGTTTGAGATTCCAAACATAACTGGAGGATATGAAACTCAGAAAAAAAACAGACATTGGCAAAGTATTAAAAAACAGCTTTTAAAGCATTGAATTGAAGAGGTTACAAATACTACTGGGGGAAAAATGGAGAAAACCTGAATACTCAAGAGGAAACAGTATCTAGCATCCTTTAAAAGAAGAATGTAAAACGTCAATTATTTAAAAAAAAAAAGATGAAATGAAAACGGTGTAAGAATCAACCACTCTTGCAGTAATCAATAAAATATTTCATTTTATCTTAAAGAGAATATTGTGTAGAAATAAAAACATTTACTCCAAGTTAAAAAATCTCAAGCATGATGATATTCTTTGTATTTATGTCTTCTGAATTATCCTTAATTCAGTTTCCCTTTTGAACTTCTCTAGCTAAGGACTTGACTGAAACTTCATTTCAGTGCTTTTGTTTTATACAGTACAAGGACAATTAAATACTTTTGCAGTAAAAATATTTTATAGAGCCCTGGAGAATACAACAGTAGTTGCTTAGATGGCAATATTTTGCTCTGAAGCTGAGGGGTGAAAATATTTATTCTCTAATCACCTTTTTTTTACCTTCTCTCTTTCCACCTCTTCTGTCTCTCCTTCCTCACACATCCACATTACCCAAGTGGTATTGAATGTGTAGCTACCTCAAGAGAACAGAGAACAAGTGCCTTTAAGTGACATTCACAGTTTTCTGATTCCAAGTGAATCCAAGGGCTGGCAATGCTATGGAAGTCATTCACACCTCCAGTTTGGCTAAATCACCTCTCCTAATTGACCCTAGAAAAATCTCTGTGTAGTTAAGAAAGATATAGCCTCAGACTTAGATGCAGATTTAAATCATCAGATTTAAAGAACAGATAAACATTTATCTTTAGCAGATGCTCTACTAGGATCATCTTACACTAGTCTAGGTGTCTTACCTAATGAAAAAAATAATGTAAAATGTGAAAATGATGCTATTTGAGTAGCGTCAGGACAATAAAGAATTTGGGACATGCCCTTTCATCTCAGTACAGGAGTAAAATTCCAGGCACAAAGACTGCACAGCAAATAAATATTACTTAATGTACTGCTGATGAGTTTAATACCCCAGGAGTTATGCCAGCATAGAAGCAACTAGGCAGGTCCTCCTAGTGGAAATGAAAACCAGATGCTTTCATGGTATGTATTACTTGTTGGCCACTGCTATGCAGCTTCTAAGTAGGAAGAGTCTCTTCTGAGTGCACAACAGTTGCCCTTGACTCGGATTCACAGTTCCCTGTTCCAGCATGGAGCTCAATTTTTGGAGTTAAGAACAGATCTTCCTCTTTAAAACTCTCTTTTAAAGGAGTGTAAATCACAAAGGATATCACAGAATCACAGAGCAGATTGGAAGGGACCAGAGTGGGGCCACATCGCACAGGATTGGTTCCAGATTGTTCTTGGATATCTCCACTGCAGGAGACTCCACAATTTCTCTGGGCAATCTGTGCCATTGCTCTGTCACCTGCACAGTAAAGATATTCTTTGTCATATTCAGGAATCATATTCATATGCTCAGGAACTTCCTGTGCATCAGTTTCTGCCCTTTGTCCCTTGTTCTGTTGCTTGGCACAATTAAGAGCCTGGCTGCATTGTCTTATCTTCATATCCATATTCAGATACTGATAGAAATTCATGAGGTCCTCTTGAGGCTGAACAGTCCCAGCTCTTGCAGCCTTTCCTCATAAGAGAGATGCTCCAGTCCCCAAATCATCTTTGCCACCCTCTGCTCGACCTGCTCTGGGAGCTGCCCATCTCTCTCACCCTGAGGAGCCCAGAACTGGACACAGCACTCCAGATGTGCCTCAGCAGGGCTGAGTAGAGGGGCAGGATTACCTCCCTTGACCTCCCCAGGATACTGCCAGCCTTCTGGGCACACTGCTGCCTCATGGACAGCTTGTTGTCCACCAGGATCCCCAGGTCCGTCTCTGCAGAACTGCTGTCCAGCACATCAGCCCAAGCCTGTGCTGGTGTCTGGGGTTATTCCTCCCCAGGTGCAAGACCCTGCATTCGCCTTTTTTTGAGTTTCAGACACTTCTCTGCCCATCTCTCCAACCTGTTGAAATCCTTCTGAAGGGCTGCACAGCCAGTTCTCACACCTTTGTGTCCTCAGGGAACTTGCTGGGGAGGCCTCTGCCCTTTCATCCAAGTCATTGATGAAAGAGTAAACAATACTGAGCCAAGTATTGTTTGGTATATCTACATATGTAATACACCAAGCAAAGGGTAGTTATGAGCAGGTTATAACAGACAAAGCATGGGTTGTATGGATTGCCAACAAAAGCTGCAGGAAATGAACTCTGAAAGTGCATCTAAAATGAACAAAACAAAATACAGAAGTTATGAAAAAGTTGTTTTAGCAATGGATAAAGTTAAAAATTATTAGAATAATGTTTCAGAAATCTGTCACAGTCAAAAAGATGATGGTATCAGAGATTTTTGAATGTAGCCACATACATCTTAACGTGTGTATCCAAATTCATGTGTTCGTAATTGAGCAAAAAAGAACAACAGGAGGTTTATACTGATATGCAACAAATAAAGCTCTATACTCTCATTTATACATCATTGGTAGATTTATGAACTAAGTGCCTCATACAATTTCCATTAAAATCAAAAAGGAATTCAAATTAGGTCCCTACAGGGCACTTAACAATTTTTTCAACTAACATTGCCAGTATGCAAACCAGAGAAATTGACCTTCACTTTTATGTTTTCATGTGACTCTGAGGGTTGTGGTTACATCTTCTTTTCTTGCTGAAGAAGCAGTTTCATCCTGGAGATACTTCCACAGAACTATTTCAATAGGTCATGCATCACAAAAAAAAAAGGGTGAAAGAGTTTCAACATATAATAAAGTCTTGTTAGGGTCCTTTCTTAACTGTCCAACTCTCAGTTTAGTCTCTAAACCAAATATAAAACTTTCTTATTAGCATGAACACTTCAGAGCTCTTTGTTGTAAAACCTCTTTGTTTTTTAACAGTAAATCTGACACAACTATGGTTAGACTGTTGTGTTGCTCAGCAAATATCTAAGCCATTTTGCCATGTCTTTGAAAGGCAAATATATTTTCATGGTAGTACACTGTGAACTGTGCAGTTGTGTAAAGGTATATTTGTACTCTCCTCTTCTGTTTTCTTAAAATTTTCTTATACAGGCACAGATATGCTGGAAGATAATATGGATAAAGCAGAGACCAAACATCCCATAACATAAGAACAGGCAAATACATTTTAGAATAGGGTTTATAAATGCCAGGAAACTCCTCTCATACTAAAGTTTAGAGCAGAACTTCATATGCAGGATAGGTGAATTCACATAATAAAGCAGCTTATGCTCTATCAGTGTAGATGGGGGATAAAATTTTCTTAAAATATTGGGAGCATAAAAAAGTTCAGTTGCTGTACGTTATTTAATAAGCATTTAATTTAAATGGAGGTTCAGAAAAGGTTAAACACAAATGATTTAGATAATGAATAATGTAACGGTGAAGGTCCAAGGGTAGTATCATTATGAAAGATCCCTATGCTAAATCCAATCCTTTAAAATATTACATTAGAGACAGTCTTCAAGGCATTTTGAAGGCATCTCTGGTATCAGTGATGCCAGTATGCAGTCTCCAATGACAAATGCACATGAGCACTGAATTAGAAAATACAGACTGAAAATATCTCTCAGAGCGCAATAGGCCAGAAATACATTATTATAGCGTAAAGAGCTGTGTACATTATATTTATGCATATGTGCAAACTCTCTATTAAAAAAAGCCCTTTTATTACATATAAAATAAGTAAAAGTTGCAATTAAAGTCAACAGATACTGTTCCTGATGATGTAGTTCAAAGTAGTCTGAAAGCTCCTGGTTTAGATCACCTTGCCTGACACCACAACCTGATAGAAACTTTTGACCTTAAACAACCTCTGTCTTGGTTTTCTTACCAAAAAATGAGTTAATTTTAGTTTTGTGGGACTGACTTAATTAATTTTTGTGAAAAACTCTGACACTCTAGAGGAAATGAATAATTCTGCCTTACAGCAGTGTTTGAATAATGTGAGGCAAATAAGGCCATGGGGTATATAGTGAACAGTGCGAAGCAAATACAATGTGCAATTGTTGGAGCACTGTCTCTGTTCACGCTTAATGAAGCAGGTGACCTATGTAACTAAAGTGGCATAGTACATTCAGTAAAAGATGGCTGAATTAAGGTTTCCTGGGAAATCTTAGTTCTGGCATTTCCTATCTTTTGAGTATTTGACTCTGCAACTTTAATAATGCTCTATTGTTTGCAAGATTATTTGTGTTTTAAAGACCTCAGTCATTACAGTATCTAGGCAAGACTAATGAAGTACAAACATCAAATCCTTCATTACACAGGAACTCACTTGCTTCCATCTCAAGAGGAAATAATCCACAGCACAGTGTATGCCCCAGCAGGCTTCTGGGAGCAACTCTGTCACTAGTAAGGCACCTACAGAAAGTGGTCTGTTTTTGAATGCTCTTTTACATGCAAGGACAAGCTTATCTCTAGCAGCAGAATGCTCCACAGGGATTCTCTGCCTTCACTCCATTGGAGTTGAAGCATTCGTGACTTCCAGTGTCAACATCCAATGCAACAACTACAGGAGGAAAGCAAAGTGAAGGAGCAAGCTGGAGAAGCTGAACAGACAGACTCTACAGGCAAACAGGCATTTTAGGGTTCCACACTGAATCCAGTGGTGCATATGTAGCCACTTTAGAGCAAATTAAGGTACAGCCTATTTTCTTCCATGCATGCTAGCTGCTGGGTCACTGAACAGCAGTAAGAAGCTGAAGCTTCTGAAAAGCTTTCATGTTTCATTGGAGTAAATTATAAAGTCCATTTCTGTGGTAGCTAATGCCACGATTTGCTTCAGCAAAAATTTGACTGGTACAAACCAGACGAAATAGGATTTCTGAAGAAAAGAAACATGTATATTTCTACATTTTGTGAAGATGTCTCTCATTCCACAGTACCCCACAGAAGGCTGACCAGAATACACTGAGAGAAGGACACCTGGCCGGGCAGATCTGCTGGGTCTGTCTCTGAGGAAGGAAGTCACAGGAGGGCACTGCAGCCATGTGCCCACAGCTGGTTAGTGTGACTACAAAGTGACCCTTTGCCTGGTAGTGCCCAAAAGGAGGGACATTTAAAGTCATTTTTCTTCCAGTAGACCTGGGCCTGAACCAGACACACTGTGGCCAGGTGGGAAAGCAACATTTTCCCAAATGGTTCTACAGGCTGAATACAACCTGTGATGGGAGAAGATCACTGAGAGAGCCTTTTCCAGTGAGTTTGACTTCAGGTAAAGAACAATATAGATGTTCAGCTTACTGCATTTGTTTTTGTCTGACTTTTTCCAAAAAGACACTCTGCCATGGAGATCCCCCTCTTGCTTACTGTTACAACTCCACCAGGATTTGAGGAATGTGATGTTGCCCATCTCTCTTTTGAATAATGAAATTACTACCTACATCCAATAATATCTTTCTCTTACCAGTCTCTAGTATAACTCCTTCTGCATGTATATAATTTGGCTTTTGAAGGTATTTTAGATATGTAAACAGGTATCCTTTTATGGTTCTTTTTCCATTCAATTTCTATGAAAAATAAGGGTAAATTTGTATTTCTCTGGAATGTAACTGACCGTACATCTAATAACCAAGGCTATTTGGGAGGATTATCTGCAAAACAATAACATTTTTTTTTTATCCTGGTGTTTATGACTTCATAGTGAATGATAAAAAATGACCAAAAACTTAAATAATACTTTTGTCCTTTTTACTATTTTTCTTTTTACATTTGGGATACCATAACTGTCATATAAGAATCAGTATTATTTCACTTTTGTTAACTCTCACACCCATCTCTTTGAGGGATGATAGCTGCAATACGATATCTCACATGAACTGCATCTGCCTGAAGCCCTATGAGACTGATGTTTCTAGTGAAAAGCAAACACAGAGAGATAAGTTTTCCCCACTTATTAAAGGTCAAAGGAACAATGGAAAATTCTTTGTAATACAAGAAGTATTACAATGTAAAAACAGTTTATTTTGATGTGTTACAATTTAGTTTTTGGCTCCAAGCAGTAAATGCTTAAACACAAATACAAGAAATACTAAGCTACATTTTGTTGTTTGCCCAGATTTTTCAGACAGGAAAAAAAAAAAAAAAGCCAAAACCAAACCAAACCCAAATCAAAACAAAGCAATCCAGCCATTGCTGAAATATTTCATTCTCCTATTGGCAATTTATTACATTTTTCTACTGGCAACACAAAAAGGTTCAATATAGAACCCAGTACACCCACCTGGATTCAAGAGGAATGCTTGTGAAGAGTTTATTGGGAAGCAGTGATTTCAAACATTAATTGCTGATGGAGGTTGAAGCTGAAGCTTCAATCAAATGGTGTTGGTGATGAAAGTAAGGCCAGGGGTACATGATAAGATAACCTCCCACACCTATATAATGGGAAGTTCCACATAACAAATGAACTGCTGCTGGTTGAGCAGAGCAATGCTGTCTCATTTCTCCCTCTGCCCTCTGTGTCAAACTGTGCTGGGTCTGCACCAGCCAGACAGCTGAGCTACTCCTGGAACAATTCCACAGATGCCTTGACATGCATTTCTGGGAAGACATTTACTTTACAAACCTTCATTCTGTTGGCAGTATAAAAAAGATTTTATCTTTTTGCCTTAGACATCTTTCAGAGGTCTAGAAGAGGTCCATACTTGGTTTCGTTATGAATGGTGCATGAGATCTGAAGTTATCGGGTCCCAACAAGAGTCATTGTGATTTACCTTGTGTCTACCACATTATGACTAATCCATATGTAACTTAAAGATAATGACAGAGTATTAAACTTTGTTGAACATTCAGGGTGTTACAAGTCTGACTGAATGTTCTAATCTAAAATGAAATCTCATTCTTGTGAAAACTAAAATGTCAATATCATTTGCAATGTTAAATGCAAAACATTGATTCCTATTTTGCTGGCACAAAGCTTAAATTAATTTAAAAAGCCCTCAAACCTACAGAGTGAAATTCTCGTTTTCCTATTTATGTCATAATAGTACTAAAATGCTGTATCAATATTATACTAAGCAGCTAGGTACTGCATTACTTTAAAAAATGTATTTCCTCGCCTGCAAAAGCATAACTCTAAGGGACAATAATTAAGCTGACTTTTTTCCTCATAATGTCATCACAAGAACTTTTTTTTTCAAATTCAGACAGATGTGAAGGACTCTTGTGCACACAAGAGATATTGCAAAGTCAGTATCCCAGTCCTTTTAAATAACATTTTGAAAAGTCCTGAGCACTTTCAAATCTTATATTCCTCACTTAACTTTGAAGTATTTTGTCTTTCTCATCACAAAAGGCAAATCCTTGAGGTGGCACATCTCTCAGCCTTTTCCCCCTACATCACTGAAAATAGAAACTTGAGGCAAGAAAATATTATTGACAGGTTAGCTTTTGAAGATTTCTTGGGAGGGGGTGGGGTGGGGCGGGGTGGGTGTTGGGGGTGTTCTGTGTGGGTTGTTTTTGGCTTGGTTTGGTTTGGGGGTTTTTTGTTTGTTTGTTTTTTGTCACAGAACTGCAGGATTACACTTGAGCTTGGCTATAGGATTTACTAGCCTGCTGATGAAGCTCTTGGGGCTTTCATGGCACATAAGCCAAAAAGAAAATGAGCAAAGAGCAAACAAGAACCTCTAGCTAATGCAGGAGACTTCTGAAGAACCTGCACAACTTCCAAGCCCTCAGCCTAGACCTGGAACAAACATGAGACTTTGTGTAGCAAGCAGTTCTCATTTCTTTTCTGTTTGTTTCTTTAAAGATAAAGAATCAGAAGGAGAATAAGAAAAAATAGACATGTACTTGTACTGGTACTTGTACATTAAAATACTGTATCATATTTTTATAATAATTTGATAATTAATTTTATTATGTCTCTTAAAAAATCCTAAACAGTTGAAATTAGGTCCTGAAGTAGATTTTATTGACTTGACAACAACAAAATCTTTCAGTCTTCAGTGGATGAAGGAACATATTTTGTTTGATTTAAACACTATAAATATGAAGTTTTCCATGGAACTTCAACTGTCACATTGTTTTGTTCGTAAAAGTGCCTCATTCTCAATTTACTGTTGAAAAAAAGACTTTTCAGTAGTGGTTAAAAAGTTCAATATGCATAGTATGATGACAAGAACAACAACAAGATTATATGACAGTATATAGTCAGACTATAGAACTGTACTGCTCCATTTGGTTTGTCAGTTTGACTTTAAATTTAGAAAATATTATTAGCATATGGAGTTAATCAGCTTTAAAAAAAAAAGTTAATTAATAGTCAAATAGACTAAAGGTAGAGTTGTATCTTCAACACAAGTATTTAATGTAGTTTTATTTCTAGCAGTTTCTTGCTGAATAGCCATTGTGGTCTATTTCATTTTCACTACTGGACAAATTCATGAGACCTTCTGTGTGTGTCAATGTGATTCAGTCAATTTTCAAATACATTTTCCTAAAACAGAGCCAAATGCTGCATGATGCAAAATATGTTACAGTCTAAGGACAAAAGGCAATCAGAGGAGCACACAGATCTCTAACAATACAAGGCAGATGAAAAAGAATGAAATTAACTCAGCTGTGTTAGTCATAAAACTGCATTTCAATAATGACTAGATATGTTGCCGGGTCAGACCTAAAAGCTATAGCACTATAATATTGCACAGATACCACTGTGTTTGGGTACCCAAGTACTCCTTTCTGTCAAGTGAAACACCAAATTGCATAAGTTGTCAGTTTTTATTTTAGCAATTTGCTGCTTTCTATCTTCTTCCAAGCTCTCAAACTGTGATAATGGATAAGGCGGGGCTGTCTTGTTGGCTTTAATTTTATTTTTCCCTTTAAACTGTAGTACTGCAGGAAGGAGTTTTTTAATGCTTGGCACTCTGACAGAAAGGTAAACATTATTTTCCTGAGAAAAGCCAGGACCCTAAAGGCTCTAGCTGTGTACATAGCCAAGACATTTCTTTTCAAGAGCCCTTAGGCATGAGGATGAACATCAGGTATGAGAAAATACAATTGGAAAAGTACCAATGTTACAGAAATATTTTTCCCATGTTGTAACATGAATGTGAAGATTCTTTGCCTAACTACTGAGTTGCACATGAGTACACTGTGAGACAGCCACCCTCGAGGCATAATACAGCTGAAGCTGCTGGGGAGTGAACTCCCCAGAAGAGTCATCATTTACTGCTGACCACACCTACAGCAGTTATAAAATGTCAGTACAGCACATCTTGGTGTGGGAGAGAAAAGTGCAGCCAAGAAACATTTCCTTCAAGAGCTCTTCTTTTCCAGGGTTAATGTCTGATGTTATGTTTTCCCTGAGTTTGTGCGCTTTTTTTCTTTCAAATCAGAATTTTAATGGTAATAGCATTTGCAAATGACCTAGTGTGTACAACTTCTCCAGAGGGATTTTGTGGAAGGATTCCAAGTCCTTCTTTCTTTATGTATTTATATATATGAAATAAGTTATAGTGTTTGTGGATAAGAAAGAGTTGGAACTGCCTTCATCTAGATGTCTTTTATTATCCACAGGGAAAACCCAGGTGGGTATCCAGGCCTCGTTACACCATTTGACTCTTTCTTTGACATGAGGGCTGATACAGGTTTAATGAAGGACTGTGGTCTTGGTATGAGATCTCACTGTCAAAAGGAGATATCACATAAAGAAGACACATTGTGTCTTCTAAGCCTACAGACAAAAGATTGTATTAGAGCTACCTGAGCTGTGATCTGTGCGGTGGGAGGAATAACAGGCAGCCAAGAGATCCCAGGGCAGAACAGTGCCACTTCAGTTATTATCTTTTAAACCATTCCTAGAGGGCAGCCACTTTTCCTGCTAACAGCCTGACAGATGGACTGGTGAAAGGAATCAATACTTTCTGGTGTGCTTCTCACCCAACCTTCAATGGACACCTCCAAAGTACTGTCTGCAAGTGGCTGCCAGTGCTGGAACTTTTACAACAAAAAATGCAGTGTGAAAGTTGATAGCTGAGGAGCATTTTCTACTTACCGAGCAAGTTTGTTTCTCTGTCAGGAATAACCATTGTGTTTTACAGGTATCCAGGGAGGATCTGTACAGACATGTCCCCAACAAGCAGAGTCACACCCTGCTGCATAGGGTGTGCAGCATGAATCACAGACAGAAACACCATTTGAAAGTTTGGCCTGGATTTTTTTTTTTTTCTTTTTTTTTGCAGAGTGCAGATGTCCCACAGTAGTTGAAAAAATTATGTGCAAACTTTACTTGGGAACAACCCAAGGAGGAGATTCCCTTTTTTCTGCAATGTCCAGCTTATCAGGAAACATTGCCTTTGTGGTGTTACTCTCACAATTAGTAAATCCCAAGACAGACTTTGTAACATTATAAAGTGCCTATTTAGCACTCTGTCAAGGGAAGAGTATCAGCAGATAGGTAGACCATCTATAGCAGAGGCTGGAAAAAATGAGGTAAAAGATAAAATATTAAACATAAAAATGGCAGAGACAAAATTAATTATGAATCACAGAGAAGTCTATTTTAGCAGCTTCGGAGTTAGCCTGCAAGCACTACACTTAGAATTCTGCTGGGATGCTTCTGATGAAAATTAAGCTTGTGCTTTTGTTCAAATTTAGATATTTTTGAGAAATAGGTTTAAAGCAAAATTACTTTTACACTTGGTTCACTGCCAGACACATATATTTGTAATTATATACTGAGTTTATCTATTTTTTGAGCAGCTGCTCCTAAATCACTGTAGGTAAAAACCTGGGTTAAATCCCTGTCTGTCTTCATCCTCTTTGTTTCAGGAGAAAGAAATCAAATATTGCTGATAAACCTGGCCATGAGTGCTCTGCAAAGGGAAATAAATATACCAATAAATGCCAAATGCCTTTTTAGATGACAGCATCAAAACAGAGAGGTGACATGTTTTGCCTGAGGGTAAAAAGCAGAAAGGGGAATGGTTGCTGTTCACGTGGTTCGTGTGGGTTTGTCTGATTCCCAGTCGTGTGTAGGGCTTGGAATGGTACCAAACATGGTGACTCCTTTAACTCACACCTTGAGAACAAATTGTGAAATTCAACAAGGACAGACAAAGGCACACAGTGTCTGACAGTGATCCAGGCTGGGGTCTGGATGCCTGAGGGGCAGCTCTTCTAAGGACACCCTGGTGGCTCTGGTGGACACCGAGATGAGCCTGAGCCACAAGTGAGTCCTGGCAGCTGGAGAGACCAAGAGCACCTGGGGCTGTGCTAACGGAGCATGGCCAGAAGATCAGAGACAGGTTTGTTTCCCTCCATTTAGCACTCACTGGACTATATCTAAAACATGCATCCAGCATTTTGCCCCCCTCTAAAGCACCAAACACTGATCAGCTGGAGTGATTTCGGAAAGCACACCAAGACCATCAGTGCTGGAGCACTTGCCTTTGAGGTGAGGCTGAGGGAGGTGGGCTTGTTCAGACAGGAGAAGGCAGAGCTCCAGGGGAGAGCTACAGGGAAGTTATTTGGGAGGTAGAGTCAGGATTTCCTAGTGGCGTATCACAGGAGGTTGTGAATGAATTGAAAGCTGAAATGGGAAGTTTGAAGCGGATAGAAGGAGAAATTTTGTCCCAATAAGGATAGTCCAGCAGGAGAGCAAGTTGCCCAGAAAAGGTTTGTGCAGTCTCTTGCCTCTGAAGTTTTCAGACTCACCTGGGTAAAGCCCTGAGCAACCTGTTCTGACCACATCTGATCCTGGTTTTAGCAGGAAGCCTGACGAGAGACCCCCTGAGTTTCCCTCACACCTGAATTCTCCTGTGATCCTCTGACATGGACTTGACTAGTTATACCTTGTGTTAACATTTTGTACCAGCAAGAACTCTAGAATAACTCACCCATAGCATGCAGCATCCATGGTTTGTGCAGTATTATTGAATGGTTTTTCACACTTTTGTACTGACAGGAGTGAAAATATAAACTTTAAAATATTAATTAGTACCAGTAAATATTGTTCAAGAAAAAGAATATTTTCCAATTGTTAATATTAGAAAAATACATAATTGAGATTGACCTAATGTTCCTAATAAACAATAAATGAATTAATTCCATTAGTAATATTTTAGGGATACGTTTCTCATGTTGGTTGGCACACCTGTTGGGTCTCTGCTGTAGAAAAACAACACTGTTGAAACCACAGTAAAAACACAAGCTTATTGACTGTGTTGTCAGAGTTCAATAACATCCAGTTACAAAATACACCAGGGATTGCCTCACATGATTGTGGGTGCAGTATGGGTAATACCTATTTCTATAAATGCTCAACTATGTTGGCATTGTTTTTGAGGACACACCATTTCTAATAATTTTGTTGCTGTCATTTTTTTTTTTAATTGAGCAACATGTATAACACGTACAAAAGGAAGGCAAGAATCTTATGGATAGTATGAACTGACAATTCAAGGGTAACATGGAATTATATTTTTTTGACAGAAATGTGTTTCATTTTCATTCAGTCCACAGCTGAATGACTCTGTGATCCATTTTCAGAGAAAATCCCTTCAAATTTCTGTAGCTGGCAGAAAAGGGTTTGAATTTTTGCATTTCAGTCAATATTAATTTCATATTGTTCAGGCTTCTAGTTCCAAAAACCCACTGTTGCAGTCCTCTTCAGAGACATTGCCCATGACACCATGAAGAAGCAAAGGTGAACTCTCCTGGTTCAAATCTGATAGCTGGAGATTCTGACACAGACAGTCCATAAACTACTTCCAGGTTCTTTTGTGACACATGAAACCCTTTGCTACAAGCCACACTGAAAAGAGTAGCTCACCACTAAATCTAGAATTTAGAATGTATCTTCTCACACATCTGCTCAGGGTAGCTGCATGACTTTCAACCAGTGTGGCCCTTTGTAACCCTATGCAGTTGTGGAAATGACTGACTAGAAACTTTTGATTCTGAATACATTTATGTGTAAACTGAGACATAATACTTTAAATGAGAAACTCAACATCTTCATGCAATTACCTCTCATTGTCTTTCTTTTTTTATTTTTGTGGGTGCTCCTGAAAGCTATCAACAGTGGTATAAAGAGGGATTAATTCACAATAGCAGTGACTGACACACAAGGCTGCTTCTAAGCCAGGACTTCTGTATTTTCACTGTTAGCTCCTATGTATTTCTTGTATCAGGCCATTGCACACTTTACTTCTTAAAACTTTGTCTCTTCTGATCTTACTCCAGTGCTTACATCTGTCTGCTTTTGCTTCTGTTCAGTCAGATAAGTAAAAAAACAAATAACAGGGGTGAATATATAATTACATAAGCACAGATTTAAAAGTAACCTGCTTCCAAAATGCTTTAATTACTTATAGGGGATTGTAAATTCTAGGAATCTAAAAATGAAAAGAATGAGTCTTAAAATTGTTATTATTTCAAGTGATTCATCTCAGAATCAACCTGACATTTGCGCACAGATTAATTCCTGTTTTTTTGTCCCTCTCCCAAAAATTCCAAAGTCAATTCAAAGCCTGGAGATAAATTTGTAAATTAGTACATTTGCTTGTTTTCCAATTGTAAGAAGACAGCATCATAAAATATGACTAAATTTAACTCCTTTCCCTACATGTAAGAGAACATAATGACAAATTCATCTAAATGGGAATGATTAAGAGGATGCTCTGAATCCCAAAGCAAGGACATGGCACATTTTCTGTAGTCCCCAAAGGCAAATATACCACCATTGTCACTTTCTGCTGGGGCTGTCTGCAGCTGCTGAGGAAGCAGCAGTCCACAGCCCCTGGATCCCAGAAGATGCAGATAAAGAGCCAGCAGCACAGTTCATAGAGAAGATCCATGAGAACCAGCCCCTATCCTGCCCCTGGTATGACTGGCAGAGTGCCACAGCACACACCTCCTGCAGACAGATACAGCTCATGGCCCTCGATCCAGAATGGCAAATGCTGAATCTGAAAGCTACAACACCATGGATTTTTCTCTGCATTCCACCCTGCTCACTGACAAGCATAGGATGCTTGAATTTAGATATTTTTTCTGAGCAGTCAAAGAGAAGCAAAACAGCAAAGAGTCTTTAAATAAAACTGTGTGACACTTAAACATATTTTTATGTTTTACACCAAGAAAGACCTGCTACATCTGACACCTTTTTTGGCCCTGGTTGTCAAAATATATATGCTTGCTTGAAGATGCTGTATTGTTTCCATTCCTTGTCATCCCTTTTATCTGTGTCTCTTTCAAACTTAGAACACTGAGCTTATCCAGCGAGTGATTGGGTGCTGATATAAAAACATCAGTGAAAATCAAAACTCTTCTATCTTTCTCTGTAGTGTGACAACCTAGTACTCTGTTTGCCTGCCTTCCTTCCAGCATTGCCTTGAATTTTGGAATGGGTCAGATGTCCCTGTAGTATAATTAAACACATCAAACTTTGCATTTGGCAATAAAACCATCTGCAACTGTGCAGCTTAACATTTTCCTACCGGTAACTAAATATTCTACAATTAGAAATAAAACAGATCCTAAACAAGTCTTTATTAATTAATAAGGGATAGATTTCTTTAGGTATCTATAATCCAAACCACCAAAATCCAACAGTATTAAGTGGCCAAGTCCATGCCTAAGCTGTGTGGCTATATCTCTACACATGCTTTTTTAAACACTCAATTCAGCTTGCCAGGTATCAGAACAACACATAGAGGTGAACAGTGTAATTTCAACCTATGGGACACAAGGCCTACATAGTAGGGAACAGGGTACAATTTCTAGATACCAAACCCTGTAAGAACAGCAGGAAAGTTCCAATTTCACTGGTTTTAGTGAGATTTCCAATCCTAATAAGGATTAAAAGGAGCATTGATACCTTACAGCTTTTGATTTATGTTCACTGAAGTAATTTTGGAAGGGTTAGCTATGTGTCCATGGACATAAGACTGTGCAGAGGGGTGCTCAGAAGTCATTACTTTGACCAGCATACACAAAGTCTTACAGTCTGAATGTTTTTGAATTACTTGAACCAGATTTTGGCCTTGGATGTGTTGGTGTATAAGCTATTTGTGTCTGTTTATAAAATTTTTGGAGAGTTTGGTGTCAAGGTAGGTTTTTATTAAGTACTAATGATAGCTGTATGCTACACTGGAGGTCTTCATCAAAGCCATGAGGTGTGCATCAAAGGAAATTCTCTTTCCTGTTGCCATAAATGTCACAGAACCTTCACCAGACACATTGATAGAGTGGGAAATCCCCTTGGGAAATGAGTCTGGAGAGATAAAACAAAGGTGAATGATGAAACAGAGACAAAAAGGAAGAAAAAAAACAATTTCCCCTTTGTTATTTAGATACCTGTTGTGATTTTGTGCAAAGCAGCAGTAGACCTGTAGTTCTTTAGATTAAAAAAAACCCTGATATTTTTATCTCAGAGAAACATAAACACTTCAGAGTGAACCATTCTTACACTGCAGGCCCTCGCAGTGCTTCATTCTGTATAAACAGTCAGCTATGCTGCAGAGGATGTGTAAAATTTGTAAATGTGAAGCTGTTGAAGTCTGCACACACAGATGTGCACTGGTCATCTGAACAGTCCTGTTAGAATCAGCTGAGCTTCCTGGAGCCTGGAAGTGCCAGAGAATGGTGCCTGCAGCAGTGAAGTATAGTAATTGTGTTTGCAATGGAGATTACAACTGTAATGTTATACCCACTGAAGCTTACACCCCTGTGAAAAAAGAGACTCATTTGCAAGAAACAGTTCAAAGAAATGGCAAGAGGTTTCTTTTTACTGAGAAGTCATAAAGAGTAAAGAACATAAGGGGCTGCAAGCACTGAGAAGTTATAAACAAATAACACATTATCAGCATGGTGTTAGATCTCCCAAGAGACCGTGTCTCCTCGGATCTTGCTTCCTGTTTTCCTGCTGATGTGCTGACAGCACTGAGGGCAAAGAGATGCTGCACCTCAAGCAGCTGCTTTTTACAGAAAGAGTGATAAAATACTGGAATGGTCTACCCAGGGAGGTGGTGAAGTCACCAACCCTGGACATGTTTAAAAAGAGACTGGATGTGGCACTCAGTGCCATGGTTTAGTTTAGTTGAGGTGTTGGGACATGGGTTGGACTCGATGATCTTGAAGGTCTCTTCCAACCTGGTGATTCTGTGATTCTGTCCTTACACAGTTACTATGTCAAAATGTCTGTCTGGCCTCCTTCACAAAACGCTGTGCTCCAGATTCAATCTCCATGAGCCACTTGGGAGATGTAGGCCAGGTGCATCAGCCTCACTGCCCACAGGTGAACTGTGAGAGTAAAATGGAGAAGCACACTCTGCCCTTATCAGAAAAATGGGGAAAAAAATGGTGGAAAAGGAAATTTAGACATTTTGCCAGAAGGATACAGACAAAAGTATAAATATGAAAGAAGAATATGGAGAAGGAAAACTATGATTCTTGTCATGTTTAAAATCAGCCACAATAGTTTTACAATAGTTTTACTGATAAAACTACTTGTGATGAGTACTACACTGCTGGAAGATGACAAGGTGACATGGTAATTTATTTCCATTTGCATATTCTTTGACACTAATGTGGGTTACTTCAAATTAATTTTAGGCATCAACAAAATCTATTGCTCATTCTGAGACTGCAAGTAAGAACAGAACTTATCAACCTGAGCCTCTGAAGACCCATTTGCTGATATGGAGAAGGTGTTTCTTTCGGAAACCTACAATGACTGCTAAGAATTGGTAGCTAATATCACTCCAAGAAAACCAGACTTGTGGTTTTATCACGCAAAACAAAATTTAGAAAATGGTTACTGCTGTTGCTAAATGCTAAGGGAACTCACCTGCATGTGTATTTCCACTCCCTGTTTGAACCAGACTCATATAGGGCTCCAAGAATCAGGTAAAAAGTGGCAAAGGGAGTGAAAGTAATAATTCTGACTGTCCTTATGTTCCACTATCTTTAGATGACATCTTATCCTTAAGGACACTGTACAAGGGACAAGTGTAATCTTCCCTAATAAATCTCAGTCCGCTCCAAGTGGCTGTTTGGAAGGGCAGGATAGAGGTGTATGAATCAGACAGACTCAGAATCAGACAACCTCAGATGAATGGCCAACAGCAGCCAGAACAAATGGACCACATCTCAGCTCTAATTTTTAGCAGAAGTTGGTTCTTTCAGCAGCAGCCGATGGCTGCTGGCAAATAAATCTCTTTGTGTCATGCAGATTGTTCACAATTGTGTTTCTTTCTCTGAAATAGAGACAATTTCACATTCATCCAATGTATTCCAAGAAAACAGCAGTATTTACATTAAATTGTCTTAAATGAATATAATGATACTGTATAAATAGCACAAATGCAAGGTGAGTTCTCATTAAAGTCTTAGAGCCTGCCCAAAGTTTTGTGGCAGCCTACATCAGAACACATGACAAGTTGAAACGTTTTTTCCTCCTGCTTGGTTTGCTTTGCATTTACATTCCTACCTCAAATACACCAAGTGCCTAGGGCTTTCCTCCAATGATGAGGACTCTTCAGCCATTTTAAGGATTTCTGTGGTCTCTGGAGACTTCCTACTTGAGGCTAGAAGTGAGAAAGCAGATATGAATTCCACATTCCAACCTGGGGGTTGAGAGGTAGCTGAAGTATGGTGCAATTTCCTACTGTGTGAGTAAGAGAGGCTGGGCAGAATATTCAAACCCAGCCTGTGGCTGCTGCTGTAGTCTAAAAGCTTACACTGGCTTAGTGCCACTGCAGTCTTCCCCAGGAAAGGACATATCATCTGCCAAAGGGATCGTGTATTACAAAGCAGGTGAATTTAGCTTTATTTTCACATTGGCACAGAAGATAAGGAAGTTTCATTTTCCACCTGAGTCTGATGACAGGGGGATGTCTGTTTAGGAAAAAAAAAATTCAAGATCAGATTGAGCTGACAGAAATTATATCCAAAGCTATTGTCACCTGCCTGTGTAATAAAATGATTTTCCTGACATTCTTCCTTTTTGTTATTTCTGTTCACCACAACCAGGTAGAAATAATAATTTTTAAGAAGTTAAAAAAAATAGGAAGACATTTTTGCTGCGAATTTTTTTCAAGAGTTTGCTTCTGCTGAAATATCAAAGTCCCAATTGTGAAGAAAGAGGGAGGTGAGAGAAGTCAGATTTCAGCTGCTGAGATCTGAAAATATTTTCATGATCTGAGTAAAATGTGGAAATATTGACATTCAGGCAAGTAATACTGGTTTTTTTTGAAAAAAAATCTTCAAAATTCAACTGAAGTCTTTCAAGTAGGACTACAGCAAATATCAGGAATTTATTTTAATTTATTTTCTTGAAGAAGACAGTTATTATTGAACATAACTCATAATATATGCATGTATAAAACATTTTGCATATTCTTCCATATAAGTAAATATGTAGACTATTGGAGGACTTTTGTAACTTTCTATTTCTCCTCTGTTTCTAAACTGAGATGGATATAAAGTATCTAAGTTAACACTGTAAAGTATATATGTAGTTTTGCAGTTTTCAGAAGTAGTCAGAAGATTAGTTGCAACAATTTCTGACTAATATTAAACTTGACAGGCATAACCTATCTGAAATTTTGCTAAATTATGCCAGCTGATTTCCTTGTTAAGTACCTGAGCATATTATAAAGGATTTAAAAGTCAAAAGTAACTCTGGATGTTCATTTATTATAACATTTTAAAGATGATTTTATCACAGAGGCTGACAAATCAACATGAAGAAAAGATTATAGTTTTCCAAACATCTCTTTTGTGTCACTTCTGCTGTACAAAGCACTCTAACCACAAAAGTCTGGATAAACTCTCTTTGATTACTTCCCACAGGTGAGACTTACAGACTCTGATAGGCACACCCATTTTTTTCTCTCTGAGCAGTGCCATTAGAGATGATTTCATGAAGAAGCAAGCTCATAATTTTTTCTTAACAGAAATACAGTATTTCTGTCAGAAAAGAAAATGAGCTGTCTTCCTCATCCACTAAGATCTGAGTAGTTTCTTGAGTAACAGTTGGTTTTAAAAATGACTATATGAGTTCAGGGCACATGATCTTAAGAAACAGAACAGATGAGTACAAGATTAAATACCAAAAAAAAAAAAAAAAAAAGAGCAGATTCAATTTGCACTTTGTTGCAGTTTTCTCAAAGTATTGGTAGCAAATTGTGAGCAGTACTGCACTAATATGTAACATGTTTTCCTTGTCTCAAAGAACCTACAGCTCTATTGTAGCATGACAAAACACAGGATTAAAGGCCAAACAAAGTAAAGGTGTGAGATTAGTACTGTGGATTAGAAAGACGTGAGTTAGCTTGGAGATATGTGTTTGGGGACAGCAGAGTGAGAGAGAAGAGGACCTGATAGATGAAAGCAGAAAAGATGTCTAGCAGGATAGAAGGAAGGAAGCAAAGCAGATAAAAGCAGCAGGAAAATTAAAGGATTGGGAAGAACAAAAAAAACAAGAGAAGAAGGATAAAAGCAGGGGCGAGGTGATGAGATATGCAAAATTCTACTCAGACACTAATAAAATTAAAAACACACCCTGATGTGTACAAAACTTATCCACGCCTTCTTTTCACACACAGATCACTTACACTACCTGATAGTCCCATAGATATGCACTCCATTTCACTAATATAAAGGCATATAAAATCCACATCCAATTAACTTCCAGTCTAAATCAGATACAACCCTCAGCTGAGCAGCAATTTATATACACACTGAACTTATTAACATCCCATTGATTATTAGTAGGCTTATACACTGCCCTGAAGCTTGGTGTGTAAATAACTACAGGTTGAACCCTCTAATGTGTGTGCTTCCCACTTTATTCCCAGTCTAGTGCTAAGAACCTGGCTGTCATTAAAAAATATGAGAGTGCACTGCTGGTACACAGCATGTCACAGCACATGGAAGTGTCATCCTGTGAGATCTTTGGGTGATTAGAGAACTGCAGAGATAAAATCAGAGAGTGGTGTTTGAGAGGCACAGCTTTCATGTATAATCTAGGCTGCAGATACTAATCTTTGGGTAAGAGTTTTCGGTTTAGTAGCCAAACCCTTCTTGCTCTGAGGGTCAGCTGGTGGCAGGATACCAACAGGAGAGAAATCACAACAGTGGACTTGGAGACTGAGGAGAGCCCTCACAGCATTAGCTTCCTGTATTGTGTGGGTGCCTGAGAAGAGGCTGTAACCCTGTGGGAAGCCCATATGACAGAGAAGCTCACAATGGAGCAGCCTGCCCTTGAAGCACAGCACCCTGTGGAAGTGACCCACGCTGCAGAAGTTTTGGGGGGACTGTTGCCTGTGGGATGGACTCACACTGGAGAGTCTATCACCTGTGGGTGAAGGAAGGACTGCTCTCCCTGAGCAGCAGCAGAAACAATTGGTGATGAACTGACCATAACCCCCATTCCCTGGCCTCACTGTGCTGATGGAGGAGGAAGTAGAGCTGGGAAGAAGGGAGGGGTGGGGTAAGGTTAAAGTCTCATTTTACTCTCATTATCCTGGTCTTATTTTGTTAGTAATAAATTCAATTAGTATATCTAATTTGAGCCTGTTTTGCTCCTGACAGTATTTGGTGAGCAGTCTCTCCCAATCCTTTCATCAAACCATGAACCCTTCTCTCCCCTTTCCAGCTGCAGAGGGGAGAGACAGAGAGGCTTTGCTGTCCATCCAGGGTCAATCCATACACTTCCTCACAAGGGGAAACAGAGGGGCAGGCACTGAGCTCTTCTCTCTGGTGACCACTGACAGGACCCAAGTGTGGGGAAAGTCAACTACTAGAAGCAGAAGCCTTGAGCAAGAATTCACCATTCTGGCTGCATGGATATGCAGTAAAATCTAAAAAGGGACTTGAAAGTTTATATAAATAGTGTGGTGAATGCTAACACAAGCACACATTCATATGGGTGTACACAGTCATCTCAGCAGAGAGACATACACGTAGACATAATGGTTGAAAGAGGGAGTGATAGCTACAGCTAAGCACCTACACATGTTAATCCTAGGAGCATTTAGTCAGATGCTTACAGCTCCAAGACTTCTGTTTGTACTGTTAGTGCATGGATTGTTTGCAGCAGGGTGATCTTGCACTGCAAAATTTTTTCCTCATCCCTGCAATCTAATAGAGAATGAGATTGCATGAGAAGGGAATATCCCTCCTAAAAGATTCCTGCCTCATTTAAAATACCTCGTCTGTGGCTCCCAGAATAAGGAAAATAAAGTGTAAATAGAGATGGTCAGCTTCTCACACTCTGACATATTTCATGGGTCTTGACCAATATGTACAGTGTATAATTAATCTAATAAATCCTGTCACACTTGACCTGGGACTGCACTTCTCTCCAAAACATACAAATACAGCACTATCCTCAGTGTTATTGTCCTGCTGACTCACTACCAAATAAAATTGTCCTGCTGGATGAGTCTGCACAGGTGAGGTGAGGGTAGATTGTTAGTTGTTCCAGCCCTTTGGACTCTTGGCTCATTTCCAGACATTTTGCTACAGGAAGGGTTTAAAATGGGGTCAGTCTGGTGTATGTCTTTCATGCACTGAAAAGAAGCATGTTAAAGGTGTCAGTGTTCCTACTGTTGCTATATCTTCCCCAGCTTTAGAACTTTTGTAGCAATTGTAGTGGGCTGTCTATCACACTGATTAAAAGTACTGTCAAGCTGCTACTTCCCCTCTTTATGTGCATTGACTCAGTTACCACAACACCAGCAGCAAGGGAGATAACATCACATCCTTGTTCTCCCCTCCCATCCCAGATTTTTACAAGCAGTTTGGCAGGCTTAGAAGTGATGGTGGCTAAGTTTTGTTTAACTGGCCTGAATAAGAATTGCAGCAGTAGACATTGGGAGGAATTATTCCAGGAGCAAAAGGGCTCTTATTTTAACCAGTGTCAGATACTGGTTCCATTGGACATCCTCAGTGCTTGTTTGGAAAGTTTGAATAGGTCCATACTATCTATCTGGAGATCAAGAAAAAGTATATAGCAGATAACTCCAACTCCAAGAAAGTAAAAGATGCAGAACCATGAGATATCTCTTCCAGAAATTGCAAAATTGGTCTAATGACTGACAACAGTGAAGAGTTTGGTTCTAGAAGATAGGAAGGCAGTGATTTCATTCTAACATTTCTAAAAATTGCCCTAATAAAAGTTCAAAAGTGGGTTAGGACAATTTCAGATTCAGTTACTCCTCTTTGAGGAAATAATTTCTTGAAGGCTTTGTGGTATCTTTTCAGCAATAGTGGTTACAGTACTAAAAACGGCAAATACATCTATCAGCCATGGGCACTGCAGCCTGCTCTGTCATCCTGCATGTTCAACAGGTTTCATGCAAATGACTGAGAACAGAAATTTATAGGTTTCTTTCAAGTAGTGTTTTACCATCTCTCATTACCCATCTCTTCTCTGTGCTCTGCCAGAAGATTTGACTAGCATTGCATCATCTTGCTCAAGTAGTGTCATGTCACTGGGTTAGTATCTGGAACAGCATGTGGATTAAAAGCTGAATAAAAGGCTAATAAATAACATTATCCTGTACATAGGAAAACAGTGTTCACTTTAACATGCTATTAAAATGTTCTTGCTAATTTACCAACATCATAAGACCTGTGACTTCAGTAGCGGTCACCTACTGTCGGAATTCAGTATTTTTGACTTTTTTTGTACCCCTGTTCATGAACCAAAAGTTCAGTTAGGCTTACTGATAACACAGAGTCTGGGTCTATTTACTTCAACTACTGTACAGTTCTGCAGTTCTCGGGTTTATTTTTAGTTGAACCTTATGGCTTTTAGATTTTCAGGGCAGTTATAGGTATATGAAGCAGGCTGATAAAATACAACCGACAGGGGAAAAATTGTGAGTAGAGAGGATTTAAAATAAAAGAACTTGACAGATAATATTTGTTTACTTGGTATATGCAATTTCTATTTAACCCAGGTTCTATTTTAATAACATATGAGAATGTCGTATTTCCTCTTTCAATACAGAAAAATTGTTATAAAAGTAGATATTTGCCAAGTTACTGTTGGAAAAATTATTAAAATAGATGAACTTATATCTCAGTCAGAAGACTAATTTCAATTTAGTATTTTCAGCTTAATTCTATTATCAGTGTGCTTAACTTTTTTCCAGATTTTTGGTATTTTTTAATATGAGGAATTCTGTGTTTTTGGAGGCAGCATGGTCTTCAACACATCAGTGCAGGCATTTTAAATCTTTATTACTGTCTATGTTTGACTATAGGGCTGCTCTAAAATATTCTAGTGTTTCTATCTAAGTTGAATTTCTTTCCCTGATTGCAGTGACTTATAAAATGTCTCATAAAAAGTGTAATATGTCCTGGAAGCCCTTGTTCACAACTATGAAATTGTTAGTATTCAACTGAAGTTACTGAAGTTAAACCTCCTGTTGTTTGTACATGAATTATTACCCTGTTGCCTAACTGGCATTAGTGGCTGCAGGACAGAATTTCAGGTTAGGAATATATTTACACTGTTGGTCTTTCTGTGATTGCAGATGGTGCCGACATACCTGAGCAAGGCTGCAAAATCCACCAGGAAAGATGAACAAATAGTTTAAAAACCAGCAAACACACACTGCTTCACTCTGCTGCACTGCACTGTGAGGACCTGAGTGCCAATACCCATCTCATCCATTTAAAATTAGCTTAGATAGGGTTTTTGAGTCTGCAGCCAGCTTTCAGAGGGGGCATGTCAGGCCCAGCTTTGGAGGAAGTACAAATGATTCAGGAACTAACTCGCCCATGAGCTTGGTGAAGTGACCACTGATCTCAGTGCAACAGAGACAGGCACTCCTGAGACTGCAGCCTCTCAAACAGCAGTTAAGGTTCATCAGAAAAATAGAAGTAGAGGAAGCATTAGGCAATTCCACAGGTGTGAGACTGAAGTTGCAAATCCCTGCATACTAAAAACCAAATCAAACCAGTTATTTACATTATATGACCTAACTGCAGTGAGATTGATCTGACATTGATGCTCAGATTAATAGTGTTCAATAGATCTCAGCTAGTATTCCAAATAATTCATTACTTTAGTTTGACCAGTGGATTAAATTACCCTACTTCAAATAAACATATTCTATTTACATTGCCAGTCTTTTGCAATCATAGTTTATAGAGACCTTATTATAGTCAGCCATCTATGTCTGTGACTTTGATGAACATCTGCCTTCCTCCTGTAATATTAAAAACTATGGATTTGTGGGCAATTTCATTATTTGTCTAAAAATATTTAATAGAGATTTCATACTACTGGAAGCACAAAACATAGAAAGCATGGATGGTCATTTCAGAGCCCCAAAAAAATGGTAGCTAGCTGCTTTCTAATTTCAGAGAAAAGCTGTGCCAAGTTCTGTCTGTGCCAACTTTACATAATTCCATCAAACAGCAATGTCAGCTGGGAAACACTGTCTGCCAGAAGTATCCGTTCCCCGTTCTTTACTTCATGCAAATTTCACTTGCAAATTAAACTTCTTTCTTAATGGATTAGTAACATCCAAACACAATTTCAGCCTAATACAAGCAGCGAAGGCCAAGTGAGTTAGTGACAATTTAAAACTGAAACAAAAAGTCTTTTAGCCTCACACTGTCATTGAAGCAGTTACTGATTTACCTTTGTAGATACATGAAATCTCACTCATCTATTATATCTAAAACAATGTGTCTTTTCACATCCCATCAAAGTGTCAGCAAAGAGCATTTCTTAGGACTTTTATCACAATTTATAAAAATGGTTCTAAACTCCCAAAGACATCTAACAGCCTTTGGACAATTTGCCCTTCAAATACTTTAGGTTTTAATTAACATCCTTGAGCTTAAACAGGCTGCCAATTTAGAGGTGTTTCTTCCATCTTAAATTAAGCAGGTTTCTTAGTTTGCAATGTTGGGCAAAATGGAATTTAAGGCTACTCAGTATTTACACAAGGGGACACAAGCCAGGGAACAAGTGAGGCTTTGATTTCACCATTCCTACTATCAGCCATGCATGACCACATCCCTGAACTAGACAGACTCGTCCTGGGTCCCACAGGGGTACAAAGTCACACTGCAGAGGATGGATGGGCAGGCAGCCACAAGACATGGTGCACTGACTTGATACCAGCTACAGGGAGACAAATGATAACTTACGGTGAATTAAATTCCATGCACCACAGGATCTATTTATCAAATACTAGTGTCTTTTCATTTCTATATCATCATAGTCAACTAAAGCAAAGTTTCACAAATCTCTGCTCTTAAAAACAGCTCTTGTTTGCCTTGATTTAATTTGAAGTTAATGGGAATGTTCACCTTGCTTAGGCAGGTAATGTCTTTATATCCATGGGACCTTGTGAGAACTGAGAAAACAAAAAAGATTGCAAAATTTTATATTTTCAAAATAAAAAATAGCAGCACTTCAGCACTGCAAAACCAGCACAAAAAAAAAAAAAAAATCTTTGAATAAATGCAAAATAAATGAAGTTCTTTTTAATTGCAGCCCTATTTCAGCTTTTAGCAGTACCGGTGTAAATCAAAGTATCTGCCCAAAGTGAGACAAAATATAAGTTTCTTTTTAATGTGCACTGAGATTTTGAACCATTTTCCAAAACTCCTGAATTCCCGAAGTGTTCATTTCACAATAGGAAGAAGGCTGTATGGATAATGGGCAAAGTGTGTGACTGAATGTAGTACCAGCTGGTTATCTGCTGACACTTACACACAGGCTCAGTTTATTCACTGATGGAGATCGTCAATTGCTGTTAATGAATTATGTTATTAGAAGCAGCCAAGCAGAAAGCTTGATACTGCTGCTGAATGACCAAACCTGCTGGCAGTACGAAATGTTTTAACAAGCCTATGCTTGGCAGTTGGAGGTGAAATAAGCTTTCTGTCAACATATTAAGAATGTAATGGTGGTGTACAGCTATAGACCTGTACAGTCTTATTTTAACTACAAAAACCTGTGCCACTGTATATCTCAGAAACCAGGTCCAAGTGCAGGAATTTAAAGCAGCTGACGAAGACAGAAATCCACACATAAATTAAATCTTTATCATTTTTACTAAAATCCTGTTAAAAAGGCTTGGATTGTGATAATCAGCCCAGATCTCCAGGACAATCCACTGCACAGAGGTGGCTCCAGTGGCTCTAAATATTTTTCCAAGCTCTATCTTGTTTACAAATTACTCTTCTTTGGCAAAATGAGTAAGAATATGTCATTGTTAAGTTCCAACAGCCTCATATTCCAGAAATGAACTCCAAGTTCCAGCATGTCCTATATGTCACAACCTGGACACAATTAGTGTTTCTGACCATGGCAAAGCATCTGTTGGCTGCAAAAGACTCAACAGCCACCAATCACACAAAATTATTCTGGTATTTTAAATAAGGTACAAGAAATAGACCTGTTATTAGTGTCTAATATGTAGTATGACATTGCCTTTTATTAAAAAGAACCATCCTTGAAAGAAAGCAGCAAAGTCCTTCATCCTGCTTTTCCTGAGGAGGTATGCTTCAATATAGCCCCTGTCCTGGTAAGCTGTCAAAAACACCATGTAGTCAAAAGTATTTGGATAAGAAACAAATAAAACTAAGGTTATTTTATGCAGGAACACAATGCTATGTTAGAAGGAGAGAAAGAATAAGAAATTTTAAGAAAATTTAAGTCATTGGTAAACATGCTAAATATCTACAAAATTTACTGGGAAGCACGAGTGAAATAAAAAAAATGGAAAAAAGTCACAAAATGCACATTTATCCATTTAAAAGAACTTTAAAGATGAAAAATAAACATATGGAATGGCAAGATGTAAGAATGACAGACACAGATTTAATACAACAACTAGTACAGAATTCTAAGCAAAAGAAATGTAGGGGAAATAAAGGAAAGTAAAACTGGTAACACCTGAAAGTGATAAACCATTTTTTTAAAAGTACCACAGTAAGAAGATGCAGAGCTTCTTACTGCTTATCTTGAAAGGAAATAAAGAAGCTAATAACTGAATGAAAATACTTTAACTTAAGCTTATATTCAATTCCTGAATTCAAGAGATAATTTTTCTCTTGGTGTTTTCAGTTGCCAGAATATGTTGCTATCACTTTTCCTTGTAATAAAATCTTTCCTGTGAACAGATCTGCTATAGAGAAGACTGCTTCCAGGTAAATTGTAAAAGCTGCAAAGAGGTATCAGTGTCTTCTACAGCAGAAAGGTGTTTACATCTAAAATAATTGAGCCTGCTCATGTGCTAGCATGATTAAGAATGTCTGTCTCAAGTTCAGACTAGTTGAACAGTAGTTATCAACAGATCGTCTTCTTTCAGATCAGTTACTTTGGTTTCCATTAAAAGTCCCAAAAACATTAAAACATAGGCATTGTCATTAAGTTCCATGCTAATTTATTCAGAAAGGATTCTCCATCTACTTGCACACTTCCTTAGCAGAAATTTTCCAATATACTGCTTCAATTAAAAAAAAAAAAAAAAGTTGGCTTTTTTCCCCCCTTTCATTAGTAGATTTTCCATTCTTTAGTGTGATTACACTTTACTACTGAGCACTTAAAAACGTGCCAGCAAGTATCTGATCACACATCCTAGATTTTGGGCAGACCTTAAGAAAGGAGATGAGATTATTGATTAAGATGGAGCTGTACACAGGACATATGCAAGAAGTTTGACCTGGGACACATATCCACTAAAAAAATAAGAGTTGCAAGAATATTGCTCTTCAAGAGTCATTCATAAGGAATAAGAGGCCTTGTTTTTGATCCCTAGAAATAAATTGGTTTTCAAATATCAGAGAGTTACTTTGCAGAATGCCTGAGACCATTTTTTGTCTATCCTATGCAGGTTTTGGTCTCACTACTGATGTGCTAAGAACCAAAAATAAAGGCCCTAAGTTGTACTGAGAGAAGATGACCTTGACAGGACTCTGAGCACCTGTAATGGTAGAAAGGGGCATGATTTCTGGGACTGATGGAAAACTGGGAGGCAGGAATACAGATGCTCTGTTGTGACAAACCAGGGGTAAACAAAGTGCCATCAGTCATGATTAGGGTAAGCAGGCACATGTATTTCTGTGGGCAGCCTACCCTGTTTGCAGAGTTAGACAAGGGAGCTGGCTCCCAAGCAAGGTAACTATTGCCATTAAGTTACTGCGTGTGAGCTAATTCATCCCTCTGAAAACTGGGGCTTGTTAGTAGAGGTGTGTCAGCATGCTGATATAAAGACACCACTTACGTGACAGCACAGGAACTGTGCTTGCATTTCCTAACATGCATAGCATCATGTGGACATTTCAGCTCAAGTGGTACTCCCTTATTATCTCTAAAATCCACTCCACAGAAATGTGTGCCCTAAAGTACCAGAGCATGGTCCCTTCCAAAGCCCAGAACAGCAGCAAAGCACCATTTTCCTCTTCTGTCAAGGCCTATTTGCAACACTCGTTGCACCCCATCTCTCAGATACAGAGCTAATAAATCCATTTGCTAAACACCCAATCACAGTCTCTCCAGGCAGAGACACAGCTACAACACTGTTCCTAAAGTTGATCAACTTCAAGTTGTTTAGTGCTGTGCTTTGAAGATAAAAAGCGTGATAAAAGTATTATGTGCTTTGAAAAATGAAGTATGAAACATCTCATGTTCAGCATCCAAAATTAGGGAATGTTTTAGGCAATTCTGACCTTAATCTTTATGTGTCTCAATTTCTCACTTACAAAATGAGGATAATAGTGGCACTTAATTTTGTAGGGAACCATAGATTAAGTAATTTTATGAAGCACTTACATGCCATGGCAAGAGCACAGCACAATCATCCATGAAGATATTAGATAATTTTAAATTTGATGCAGGATCTGCCTGTTGGATGTTGAGTAAGATCTGATATCAAATACTGGAGGAAGAAGAAATATGGAATAACTACCTCTTTACTGAATAAAGCAGGATTTCCAAATGTGATGAAACAATATTGATAAAATCATGTAATTAAAAGCTATCTGATAATGTGGATACATAAAAAGGGCAGATTGAAATTTGCACAGGAAGCCTTCTTTCTTACATTCCTCACATTTAAAGTACCTCACTTTCCAATCACTGTTTTGGTATGGTTTATCCCTGTAGGCAACTTTAATTATAAGAGTTTATTGCATAAAATAGTTCAAAAGATTGAAAGTTCTGGTTTTCATATGATGTCAATAAAATTCTTTTGATAGTCCTTTTTACTTTCCGCATGTATTCCTGATTTCTTTGTAAGTATTTTTCTATTATGATAAAATAATTTATTACTTTCATTATTGTTGCTGAAATCTTATCAGGAAGTTTAGCAGTTCATTACATAATGCATGAAGCAGGTAGAATCAATTCAGGTGATGGAAAAAAAAAACCCTGACATTATTGGAAGAACACCTTTCATTCAAAAAACATCCAGGTGGTACCAAAAAGCTGTAAATGTGATTCGTTGTTCAATACAATACTCTTATGGATTTATGTGTACAGTAGTCCAGCTCTCTGCCTACGGGTAAAGTGAGTCTCTGAGAGAAGGAATTTTTTGTAGGTCACTCCAGGAAGTGTAAAGTTATTTTTGACAGAAAATAATAACCATTGCATGTTTAGTAATTTGCATTTCAGATGCAATGCATGTCTCTTCAGTCTTAAATTTTCCTGTTAAGACATACCAGGTATTTGTTTGTCAGCTTTATTTGTTTGCTTGTTTTTAAATCCCCAACTCCTCCTATAAAATCCTACAAAACCAAGCAATATAAAATGTAAACGACTTTCCTTCTGGAGAAAAAGGAACAGATGGAACTGTATCTGCTGTTTCATGAACCATTGACAAGGCTTAGCCAAAACCTTGTGGGGTGATGGAGGAAATGATGAAGGATAAACTATGACATCTGTATTGATTGGAACAAGCTTTTCATATAAGAATGTTAAATGCAGACTGTAGTACATATGAATTCACACTTAAATAAGTTTACCAGCACTAAAAGTCATTTAACATCAGATATTACAACCCCATCAGGGTACAATATCTGAGGTATAGAGTTGTCCAATGTAAATACACAATAAATATCCAAATATAGAAAAATACTGACCTTAATTCATGACAACCTTTCCTACATTAACATCTTTATTTCTCCTCCTAATAACTAACCTTAACTTAAAGAAGAGCTATTTTCCAAGTATGAGCACCAGCCTATTCTGGACAAATATGTTTAGTTCTATGCATAAATTACTTACTTTTTCTTATTAAATAAATCATCCCTTCCATCTAATTATCTTTTTAATCCTTCAGTTTCAATAAGCTACACACCTAATTGCTGTGTTACATTTGCTGCTCAGTTCCACTGTGACAGCTCTCCTCAAAGATGCACTCACTGCATTTCTCAGCATCCTGGTTAATACATGTCCAGAATGCACTATCTAAACAGTTTCCAGTTGCTGTTAAGAACAATAACACTGAATTAGAACTTTAATTTTACACTACATAGAATTAAATGTTGTACAAATCTCCTTTCTCCCTATATTTGTATTTCCATTCTCAAACACAAGGTCACCCTTACTGCCAGGCTTCTCAAGGATTCTTCTGTGGAGAGTGACTCCTGTGTGTCTGCTGAAACATGATCATCTCTGCTGTGCTATTTTCTATCTGGCAATGCAGTCAGAACAATTCAGTCAAACTCCAGCTACACCCAGCTACTTCTTATCATAAATATTCTTGCTTATTATACATTGTTTGTTGTATCTGGCTTTCTGCAATGCCCAACTTGAAATTAAATCAAATCAAAACTTACAGACATGCTATGGAGCTATTTTTGCACTTTATTAGGCAGTGGAGGAACATTTTGCAATAGTAATGAACAAGCAGAAGAAAGGTGAATTAATTTTTTTTCAGGAATAGCAGGTTTTATCAGGAAACTGCAGGATGACAAGGAAAAGAACAAAATTCTGTCAGTGAAAACCGCATTGCTGAGAAGGTACATTAAAACAGTATGTATGTGCACATTCAGTAAGGCGTAAATGAGACTACAGAGGAGGCTATTATGTTATTTTCCTATTAACTAGCCCTTAAGGAATACTTCTATTCTGATCAAATTTCCATCACTTGTATTGGTATTTCTCACTAATCCTTCTGTCTCTCACTCTGTGTTACTTTCGACATGGGCAGTGGTTTCCCAAACTCAGACCACAATTCATTACAACCCTCCTTCATGAAAAAACTATTTCTCCTGTGAATAATACAGCATTAAATGCCTAATGTAACTGCCAACTTGAGGGTTATTGATCAAAATCCAAGTGCTACTGTTTACTTTTATTGCTGCCCACTCGTAGGATACACATAATAACAGCTGGACACAACCTTGCAGTTGTTGCTCTTCCTGTGGGTGTGGATGTGTCGCATTCTGGTTCATGATGCAGAAGGTCACCAGCCCTTCACGTTTGTGAGGCCACCGGAAACCTTCCTTACTCACTGCAGTCTGTGCACCAGTCTCCTCTGGTGAGCTCTGCTCGTGTCTCCCTTGGGATTTGTGCTGCTTGTTAAGAGCCTGAACTAAAGCTGATTGAAGCAAGTTAAACTGGGAGCATTTTCTATCACTTCACTGAAAATCACAGTAAATAGAGACTGAAATGTCTGGAATGTAGTTGAGAGGATTAGAGCCAACAGAGTACCTAAGTGCCTGAGAACCTTTTGACCTGATCATCATGTGGGATGTGAGAGGAGGAACTCAAGGTTGGATGTTGATCAGGCTTATGAGTTAGGTGTGAAGGCACACGTGAGGGCCAAGGTTCTCATATACAGAGGCACAGAGCAACAGGCACACTAGAGTTTGAAAATGGAAAAATAAGATTCTCTGGAGCCAGTTTAAATAACAGTTGAGAAGAGCTTATTTGATGAGCAATTTTCAACACAGGAGCCTGAAATCCTATGTTAGTCATCAAAGCCCCTTGTTACAGTTGAAATCATACTGGCTACTTCATCCAGGAATTCCTTAGGCTTTGATAAAAAAATGAAAGGATAGTATTTACTTCATTTGGAGAAGATTTTTATGGTGGCTAACATTTTTATGATAGTCTGCCTCATTCTAGCTTGCTGTATATTAATAGTTCAGCACAACTGAACTTCAGATATTTTCTAGTTTATAAACACTTTCTTTTTTTTCTGCATAAATTACTCAATTTAAAAACAAGTTTAATTCTTGGCAAGGGCAACTGCCAATTTCCATGTTCATAACCCTGCCACTTTTACTCAATTACTCCTTAGTCTACATATTTTTTTGCCCTGAGTTGAACTACCCTTATTTATTTACTAGTCAGATTAAGATTGCTACTTAAATGCTAATGTATTTGTTTGATCAAAATGAATTGTGAGCACATGATGTCTTGTAATTGGTAAACATAGGATGACAGCTCAAACCCATTCATCACACAGTTTTTCCATTTCAGGTAACTGAAGGGAATGGAAAGAATCCACAAACATTCAAATTTAAGAGTATGATTCGTCCAAATTATTTCAGATTAACCATCACATATCTTAGAGGACTCAAAACACTATTTCACAGTGAAATGTGATCTCTTGCAACCATATCAATGTTACTGATAAAGCACAAAAACTTTTCATCTTGTTTGTTTGTAAACCTTTGACATAGAATTTCTCTCTGGTGTCAGACAGTTCACCAATTACCAATAAAATCTGGCAGTGTTTGTTTTACTTGAAGCTTCATAAGTGATAGTCATGTATACTGCATACATAAGGAATACACATAGCATGACACCAGACCTAAGCTGGTGTTTAGAAATATTATATATTTATTGGTTTTGAGATTTCAAGACAGACCTTAAGGACATCAACAGCTAGCTGAAGACTCCACTGTTGGGAGTGAACAGTCTCCATTACTCTTGTTGTTTTAACTCCAAGGCCAATTTAAGTATTAGACAAGTTAGCCATTCCATTATTGATAAAATCTGTAGACACAATCAGATACTAACACTATTTCATAACCTCAAGCTATTATTTCTCGCTGTTTCTCAGTTGATTCTCACATGAATTGGAAAACCTCCTCCATTTACTAGAGGTAATTTCTGCAGTGGTCTTAAGTGTTGATAATGTAAAACTGTTACACTTATAAACCCAAAATTTTTATAATCATCAGGTAATTCCAATTAAAGACTGGTGATTGTAATCTAACACACAATAGAGAAGCATAAAGAAATACTGCATTTCACAAAACTCTGGTAAGAATTTTACCATTCTAAGGATGGAATAACCTCTATCAGGATTGTAGCTGTTACAGGAAGTTAAATAAGGACAGACTCACAGTATCATAAACGAGGCTGGAAAGGGTTTTTGGAAATCCTCCAGTTCAACCTCCTGCTTCAAGTCAGTTTTACTGAAAAGATAAATGAGGATGTCCAAGGACTTGTTCAGTCATGTTTTGAAAATCTCCGCAGAGGTGGATCCCATGCTGTCCAGGAAGCACATCCCAGTGCTTAACCACCCCCACAGTGAAGAATTTTCCGGTGCCCAATTAGAATTTCTCTTGCTGCAACTTGTGATACTTGTGTCTTGTCTCATTGTCACAGAGAGCACTGCCGAAGTGCCATTACAATTATCCCCTTCCTCCCACAACCTCACATCAAAAAACAAATTGAAACAAGAGACTCTGTATTTTATCTACTTGGAATTCAGATATGTTCAGGTTTTCAGCTCACTTTGGGGATGATGATGATAGGGATCCATCATTCTCAACTCTCACATGCTCCTGAAAGAGCTAAGAGGTGAAGATGGGAGACCACACACTCACCCAAATACTTTGTTCTAATCAGTTACTAACCAAGACACGATGTTGAAGGAGATGGATCTAGTATAGCTACTCCTGTATTTGTATATTGTTCCTCTTCTGTAGCTGAAACATCTCCAGTTTAACTCAGAGCAGATGTTCACAATTTGTACTTGTATTTGAAGTTTGCTGTGTCTGTTCCAGGTTTGGAAAAGTTTCAGTGACCATAAGCTTGTATGCTTTCCACAACAGCATTGGCTGATTTGATGAAAAATTTTATCTATTTTTAAAAATCTGAATCATATATATTCTTAGTTTATCATAGTCATCACTACACTACCACATTAATTCTCAAGACATCTTGATAAATTTAGAATAAATTATGTTTGTTTCATTAACTGTACATGAAAATTAACAATTTCACACTGATTATAAAGCACCAAATTCATGGGAAAACATTTGCTGAGCTCATTGTACTCATAAGTGGACTCCAGCATTTGCTGGGTACCATTCAGCCAATAAACACTCCCTAATCAAAGGGTATTTTGGTTTTCTGGACAGGTATGTGGACACATAAGAAAACCTTGTATTTGAGGATGGAAAATTTCTGGCACTTTTTTACTACTTATGCCATTGATAATAACTTCCTTGGTTGTAACTTCATTGGCAGTTTGTGAATCTACCCAGGAAAGAATAAACCTGCCATTTCTAGTAGCTGCATTAAGACTTAGGATGTTGGTACTTCAGAATTTTGACATAACTTCCTTTGTTGAGACTTCAATGTGACTTTATTATTTGATATAGGCTGCTCTATTCCCTGGTTTATTTTTCTCTCCTACTTCTGCCAGTATTACTTTTGATGGCCAAAGAACTCCCAAAGGCACTGTGGAACCTTTAATCCTCCCCAAATTTTAGAATAAGAAAAAAGTTTAAAAGCACGATGGGCTTGGGTGTGTAAAGTTCATGAGGACCATGAGCACCTGAGCAAACACCAGGGTAACACTGAAGGCTCCAAGTAACCAGCTCTAGGAAAACTAGCTTCAGGCATTTCTGGGATTGGAAGCAGACAAAGACCTTTCATCCTTTTCCCAGCCTCACCTCCAAGCAGAGAGGTAAATACTCGACCAAAGCTGGGTCCTTGTAAGTGCCAACCCACTGTCAAAGTGGTTACAGCTTTGAAAATAAACCATGTGCAAATCAAGCAATGATTTGTTCCTCCTAGCATTATCTAATTTTTCTCTTTTTATGAATTTATTTTCAGGACTCACCTTTTTTCTCAGTCAGAAGAAACCTAGAACATGTGAATTCTCCTCTTGACTCGAAAATCCTTATGGCTATGCAGCAAGAGTCTACACGAAGGGAGGGGAAGCCATCCAGAGGGACCTTGAGAGGCTTGAGACCTGGACCTGTGCAAAGCTGATGAAGGTCAACCATGAGAAATGCTAAGTCCTACATCTGGGTCATGGCAATCCCAGGCACCCTTACAGGCTGGCCAGAGAAGGGATTGAGAGCAGCCCTGTGGAGAAGGACTTGGGGGTGATGGTTGATGAAAACTCAACGTCAGTGGTGAGCACTCACAGCACAGAAAGCCAGCTGTGCCCTGGGCTGCCTCAAAAGCAGCGTGGCCAGCAGGGCAAAGGAGGTGATTCTACACCTCTACTCTGCTCTCATGAGACTCCACCTGCAGTGCTGCATCCAATTCTGTGTCCACGGCATAAAAAGGACATGGAACTGTGGGAGAAGTCCACAAGAGGCCATGAAGTTGGTAAGAGGACTGCAGCACCTCACCTATAAAGACAGTCTGAGGTAGTTGATGCTGTCCAGCCTGGAGAAGGGAAGGCTGTGTGGAGACCTCACAGCAACCTTCCAGTATCTGAAGAGGGCCAGGGGAAAGCTGGAAATGAACTCTTTCTTGGGAACTGTAGTGACAGAACAAAGAGTAATGGGTACAAATGGAAAGAGAGAAAATCTAGGTTCTGTATTATGAAGAAATCTTTTACATTGTAGTTAGTAAGACATAACACACTGGAACAGGCTGCCCAGGGAGGTTGTGGATGCCTCCTCTAAGGCAGTGTCCAAGGCCAGGCTGGAGAAGGCTTTGAGCACCCTGGTCTAGTGAGAGGTATCCCTGCCCATGGCAGAGGGCTTTGGACTAGATCTTTAAAGCCCATTCCAACACCTGAACATTCCATGATTCTATGAACACGCTGTACTTGTTTTAGGGTTTTGGTGACAGCCTAATGCAAGATCTTGATCTGCAGATCATTAAAATACTAAGATCAACAGCAGACAACTTGCCATTCCATAAGGGAATTAGTCTCCCTTTGTACATGGGGCTGAACATTCATGGAATCTGTACTGAGGAGAAACACCTTAAAAAATAAGATATTTTCCATTCCTAATGGATAAACAGCAAACTGGGCTTTAATGTACTCAAAATCTCAGACCAAATTGTGTATGTTGTGTTTAATAATTTGACTCTTATATACAGTGGGAATTTGTATACAGTAGTTTCTATAATATTCAATGTGAATGCTTTAAACAATTACTATAGGTTTACCTTTTACTAAATTAGTATAAAATTTTCATTGTCACATTACCCTAAAGTATGTCTGACTTGAAAACACAAGTACATTCATCCTTAACCTCTGAACCCTTAAGCCCTGAATCTGGATCACAAAATATATGGCTATGATTTTGTCATTCAAACCCTGGCAGTGCACCAGCCCTTGGGAAGATCTAATGAGGAGAACAGGCTAAGTCCAGTAAGGAATATACCCCAGAAAGTTCACTGGTAAAGTGAGCTGGTGGAGAGCAAGATACAAGAAAATGTTCCAATCAACTGAAAAATAAGACGCATTTAAGTTTTTGCTTTATTTTTCTGGCAGAATTTGTATTACTGCCTGCTTGTAGTAGTAATAGTACAATGAGTACTATTTCCAAAGTAAGTCAAAGGTGGATGTTACAGTAAGGGCAAATGAGCAAAGAAAAAACAATTACAAGAATCATCCTGAAGTATGTTTTCTTGGAAGCTACAACAACAATATAGATACCTCCTGGGCAGAAAAATTTCCAGGACTCTGAATAACAAGGACACTTGGAAGACACAAAATGTCAGAGAAACCTGCTGCTCGTTGTGGAGTCCTCTTCCCCAAGGGCAGGGGTGGAACCATGTTTAGTGGCACTCACTGATACCTAAAGCCTGTAAGAAGACCAAGAAGAGCTACCTCTCTGATCCATAGAGAAGGAAGTTAATCCAAAGTAGAAATCTGTGCTTCTACAACTTCTTTATACATTGAACTTAGCGTGCTCTGAAGGAATATAAGAACAGCTGTACAAATTCAGAACAAAGGTCTGTGTAGCTCTTTAATGACATGTAGACAAGTGGCAAAGAGGAAAGTGAGAGGAACAAAGAATAGGAGCAGAGAATACTTTGTCAACCTCCATCAGTTTAGAACTTCTTGTCTTGGAACTGCTTTAGAGATACTGTCTTCATACTAAAGCTGACCTCAGAGGAGTTTCCTTCTCTTTATTCAGGCCTGTTGTACACTGGAGCTACATGGCATGTAATGAACCATACCAGGAAGCCTCAACCACCAACTTCATTCCAGTCTAAGAGTCCCAGCCTGCGTGACTCTTCCTCAGATGGCAACTCTTCTACACCTTTGATCATTCCTCTCACTCTGCTCTTTTACCCTCTCTCTTAGCTAGTCATGCTGGCAGCAGAAAATAAAGACTGGTGGATTTTTATTTATTTACTTGTGTCACAAAAATAATGTGCTTTGCATAATTTTATTCATCTCTTACCATAAATTTCTCAAAGGAAGCTCTTCACACAATTGAACTTCCTGAAGCAATTTCAGTAGACTTGTACAAGTCTTTGACTCAGGACCTGACCTACAACAAAAACCTACCATACAGTATACAGCACATATACCCAGGCCCCAATATATGGGTTAGTAACCCTCTCAGTAAAAGACCTTGGCTTTAATACTTTGTATTTTGACTACTGGCCATATCTTGATAGAGGCTGTGAAAGTAATTGGCAAACTAGCCACTGTTTGGACATTGCCAAATATTTCCTTAGCATTACAAGAACCAAATTAATGTATTGTTGATTTAAGAATATGCTACCAAATAGAGTTGGTTATGATTATTTAATTTGAAAAAGATCTACTGAGAGTAGGACACCTGCTTTTCCATATTAATTTGTAGTTTTCTGTCTCATTTTTCTCTCTGCTACTTTATGAAAGGTGTGGATTTTGTACCACTACTCATCAAGCTTTGTATAAATGCACTGCAGGCTCCTTTTATATTCGTATCTGTAACAGCACATTTCCTCTAATTTTAAGATTAGTGTGTGAAGTCTCTGTTGTGCTTTAGCTTAGATGGCCATTGATTGGTAAATAGTATGAATCTTCAGGACTGTATTCTTTCTTCATCTGTTTAAAATCTAATAAAAGCTCAACTCATAGGTGTAATGAATTGTATAAACATCCACTGCTTCCAAATCAATGTTCCCTTTAGTAAATCTAAATGAAATCTTAGTAAGCTTGCAGTAGGAATATAAATATAATTCATACCAATATTTATTCTTAATAATCATCCATACCATATACTTCTGGACTGGTGTCATTGCATATGTGATAACAACCTTTTATCTTCTGCTTGCATTCAGCTCGACCTGCACAGGGCAAGATGATCTGTCCATACAAAAAAAATGTCTCAGAACTGGAAATTGATGGAAGTCACATGGATGATCACCCATCAGCACCATCATCTATCTGAGTATCCAGGCCACTTATGACAACCATTCTAAAGATGGTGGTATCAAGCATACTGAGTTGATCCTTCTATCCCATGTAGTTTATGAACAAGCTATGTCTAAGAACTTCTGTCATTTTGAGGCTTTATGAATCAGTTGGATTACAGTAAAACAATTTCAATCAATAGGATGCTCCAACTGATCCTGCCTAATGCCACACTTTCAATGGCAAAAGGAAAGGCTGTTTAGGCAAATGAGGGCTGGCCAATTTCTGCAGTCCCCTCCCCTCATACTTCTGCAGTTCCACAGCTCTAGGAGTAAGGATACTGAAGCACAGACTCCTACAATACATCTTCTACAATCCATACTTCTACAATCCAGACTCCTACAATCCATACTTCTACAATACAGTTTTATATCTACTGTTTAAGAATTTGTCTTACTGCTTATTAAGCTTGCTCATACTGTCTGCTTCCACTGATGCCTGTGGCTGCAAGGCACAGAAGTTTGCTACCTGCTAGGTAAAAACATTCTTTATTTTGACAGTTAACAGTTTCCAAAACACATTACCTAAGTTAGGTTTTGTGAAGTGTCTGGTCTGGTATAGCTACTGGAGGGCTTCAATTGATAAATTGTAAGGGAGCTGTAAGGGCACTGTAAGGGAGCAGAAAAAACCCTTTTATTGTACAGATACTAATGTAGCAAAAACCCCTAGATCCTTTCCTTCATGCAGATTTCCTTATTTAGAAAGCAATGACCGGTCTCATTACAGTTTTTTGTTTATACTAAATGTGTACTCAACCACTTAATTTCTCTAGAAGACACAGGCTTGTAAACTTTGTGTAATAAAAGTCCAACCAATTAAGTCAAGGTCAAAAGAGGTTTTGTGACCATTCATCTACCTTCCTACCCTTTCATAAATAATTTTAGAAAACAGATCTGGTCTTTTAAAAAATTAAAGATAGCCTCACCTTCTTATGGATAAGTTTGGATGTTCTCCTTCCTGACTACGTATTTTCATGGAGTAGAAAGCGCTGTGTACTCATGTTCTATGTACCTTTTAAATTTCTGTTTGCTTTTAAAACAGTTTTCACCCTGTGTTTTTAATCAAAACCAGGGAAATTCTTTTTTTTGAGTTTGAGAAGGGTCTAATCATTTAATCCTTTGGCTGTAAAGTCCATGGGTATATTAACACCAACTAGCTCCTCTTGTGCTTTCCACTACCTGAATTAACCACACAGGAAAAAATAACTACCTGATGGCCAAACTTAAACATTTATATACACATAAACATACAAATATTGCTGTGCACATACTGTGTATTTTTACTGTCTTCTTCTCAGAAACCATCATCAAAATGTCACAGTAGAGCCATGCTTAACTTCAGAAACAGGCTATATCCCACACTTACGCAGTAAAGGTTAGGAAAATGAGTTTGTGCTTAAAGCCAGACTGGATGAGTTATTGCTGATAAAGACTTACTGCCAGGATTACAATGCATTGCCTTAAACACCTCAAGAAAAAACTGCCTGTGGTTAGGCACCACCAGGTATGATATGGACAAAGCCTATAAGAAGTTTAAAATTACAAAACCCTCTCAAGTGTGCTTGTTATGCACATGTGATGTGCTGATCTGATGGTGGTTGCAAGATCCTGCTGAAGAGAATTTGATCGTGTTTTCAAAGAGCCTTTCAGAGAGGGCTCTCCAAGGTTTCAACACGTGGATTGCCATGCGGCGTGCCCAGCCTGCTGCTGGAAAGAATGAGGCAGGAAGGCCCAGGTGCATCGCAGCCGGGATGGGGGCTCTACGTTCAGGTCCGTTTCTCTCACCCGAGACACCAAGAGCAAAAGAAGAGCTTTTTCAAAGCAACTGAACTATGGAAAGGGGGCTTGTCCACATATCCTACTTTGAAGGTCTCAAACGGGTATCACTCCCTTGCCGAGACTTGCTCCACCGGAGTTAGCCTGGAAACCGTGACTCGAGGCTGACGGGTTTGTTTTTTCTTGAAGCCAACGTTTACTTTGAGTTTAATCTCCCACGCACACCCCGCTCCCGGGCCCGCCGCGGGGCTGCCCATGCCT
>VXAC01002572.1:699973-807643 GCA_013399225.1 Rhipidura dahli
CATGACAAGGAAGGTTCCTGGATTTATTATCATAAATAATAAAAATATATAAAACGAACAAACATCCCCCCCCCCCAAAAAAAAAACAAACCAAAAAAAACCCTAAAAAACCAAAACCGCCACGAAACAAGCAAGCAAACAAACAAAAACAGAAAGAGAAAAGAAGGAAAGCATCAGGAACGCTTGCAGTGTTGTTTTTCACTTGGATTTGATGGCCTTTGTATTCACAGAAAATGTAATTTCGTTAATATTTAAATAATTGCCTGTCACTGCTTAATGTAAGGTAATTATTATTTATTCTTGATACAATTCTTTAATAGAAAGGTTGGTGGAAGGCGGGTGTCATAAAACGCCTGTTTGTTCTGTCAAAGGTTGGTCATGCCAGGTCCTTAAGCCTTGGGGAGGCTCCTTGAGAGAGCTGTGGGCCAGAGTTGCTCAGGTGGGTGTCCCTAAAAAGGATACCTGAGAATATGCAACAGCTTGCAACAAGCTGTTCCCGAGGTTTAAAGTTCATGCCAAGGTTGAAACTTTATGCAGAAACTGTCAAAGTAATCACCTTTCCATTGGAAAAGAGATAAGGACATCCTGACCACCAGGCCCTTGCCAAGGACCGGCTGTACGAGCCTGAGGTTAGAGCTGCTCCCGAAAGTTGCTGAATAGGAAACTTTTCAAATCCTGTGAATATTAGTGTGACAGGGAAGTTCCTTGTCTTTGGTACTAGACTGGAACCCTTGTAGAATGTTGCATAATTTTCTTTAGTAGACATTTGTTATCTGCTGCATTTGGGAAGTCTGGGATACTCTCCAGATCTTTCTGTATAAATGCACAGTTACTTCTTTCTCATAGAAAAAGGTCTTTTCTTGCTAGGTTCCTGACAATGGTATTAAAAAGGTCTGAGCATGTTGTTAATAGGAGGACAAAATGATCACATAAATGCAGGGTTCAGAATTTGTATACTTCAGCAGAAGTTCCAATTTTAGCAGCTCCATTGGAATTTAAATTCAATTTAAGCCCATTAATGGCATTTAATAAAAAAGTTTTAAGTGATTGAACCCTGTGTTCAAACGGAGAGGGTGGCTGATATGCTGAACTGAGATTAACAGCTCATGTTATTTCTCAGAGGATAAACAACAACTTTCCTGGTGCTGGTGAAATTTGTAATCATGTACATAAGGTGTGATAAAGATCTGTAAGGCTCCAGAGATGGGCCTCATTCTGCACAACCTTGCTAATATAATTGTTGACCTCAGGAGAACCTTTGAAGAATCAAGTTTATTATGCAGAAATCACAGTACATAGTTGAAGAAAACACCAAAAAGTTTATTTAAGAATTTTGTCTAAATCTCTGCCTCTTTATCCAAAATCATATGGTTTCATAGGTTCAGTCTCTACAAAGTAGCTCTTACCTTCTAAGGAGGAAAATACCTGTGTCAAGACATCTAGAGCTTTTGTCAAATATACCTGAAGCCACTGTTTTAGTTTGGGAGTTCTCTTTTGTTTTGTATTAATGAATCTCATGCTGATGTCCTTAATTTCAAAAACCAAGATTAAAATTTTTTCATTTGTCTCAAGTGTTCTGTGATTTATTTCCATGCTGGCAAATTTTACATTTACTTTCTTAAATTAATGTGCTCTGCTTTAAGCTTCTTTTGTAAACAGCACTTGTAAATCAAACATCAGCTTCAAAGACGTTCACTGTAAAATGACTATTCTTGTTTGGAAGATGCTGCACCACAAGTCTCACCTTTCCATGGTTACTTATATGTATACTCTACTTTCAGCATAAGTCTGAGCATAAGTTGCTGTATCTGACCTATGCCACAATTAATTAATTCATTGTATTCAATGAAAAGTCAAGCAATATACTGTGCTATTGTGAAAAACAAATGAAAGAACCAAATGAAATAAAAGAAATGCATGTGAGGCAGAACACACATGCAATCATTTTTAGCCTTTTATTTGTTCATAGCATTCCATATTTGATATTGCACAATGTTACATATTAAGTATCCTATTCCCTTAAGTTATTTTCAAAGGACAGAATGAGAAAGAGAAAAAATGAATTCGGACAGGGTTTTGAAATAAACACATCCTTCTCAGCCGCATATATGCAGTCAGTGGAAAAAATTTTAGAAGTATTTCCATTCAAAAGTAGTAAGAATTTTAGAAATATCTTTCACTTTTCTTTGTAAAATTGTATTCTTAAATGTCATAATAAGACTGACTTTTAAGACTGACTGTGTTTCTAGAGTGACTAGAGAATTACTTGTCCTGGAGGGCCCTAAAAGAGGGTTGTATTGGAATGTCAGTAAATCACCTGTATTAGCATTCAGACTCTTCAGAACAACTCAGCTGAGTACCTGCATTTTTTACTCTCAGTTGTTCTTCATTCTTTATTTAAAATGTCTTGAAAACCTGGTCCAGATGATTGGGCCAGTCCTGATGTGACTGTTTTAATATTACAGTATGTTAAGAGTTGAGTCTTTGAATCTGTCTGTCTTGCCTGTACCATGTGCTTAGTTCTCAGTCACCTTCCACCACAGGCTGTATCTGCATCTGTAAGAAGGGAGATGGTGTCACTCCTGTTTTATAACATTTCACTTACATTAGTGAGAGCAGTGTAGAACGAAGCCCTGAGTGGCTGTCAGAGGAATACATGTAGTTCTCAGTTGGGGGGAGAGCAGTCAGATCCCTTTTGTGTTCTGCTTTCCAGTTCACCACAAAGAGCTACTCTTGGAGCAGCCAGGAACACTCCTTTCCCCCAGGCTCGAAAGCAATCCTATCTGGGAAGATCTGCCCTGCTACTTGGCTGAGAGACAGGATTCAAATGGAATTATTCCATATGACATGCTGATGCCAGCTTCAGATCTGGATTTGTGTTTCTTGGTCTTTTTTTTAACCTCAGACTCCCCAAGTTCTTTATAAATCTTGGTTTAATTGAATATTAATTGATTTTTGAAGTATCAGTAGTTATGGAGATTTTTATTGTCATTCCCTTAGGTTAATATAGCTAATTTACACTTCCTTTCAGGAAGATTTAAACTGTTCCCAACAGACAGTGGAAAGCAATTGCACTGTTTGCAAAAATATGTGGAAGGCCTTGATGGGAAGAGGGAATTAAGTTACATTTATATGCCAGTAAATGAAATCAGAACTCCATATGACTATTTGCTATTCTACTGCTCTACTATTAATTTGTCTTGTAGGGAAACCCAGCGTTAACTTTCAAGCTACCAAGCCTTTTCTAACTATTCTGCCTTCCTTGGATGTTCTTACTACTTCTGCAGTCTTTCTCTTCAGCTTCATGCCCTAGCCCTGAGAGGTGGAAGCCCTCTTTCTGTTTTATATGGCTATGCTGATACTGTTGTCATGAAACCCCTCCCCCCCGCCTTTTTTTTTTTTTTTGGTGACTTACTGAGGGTTGCAGAAACAAGAAAGAAGAAACATTGGCTGTTTTTTCTGCCTATATCTTAAATCCCAAATGTGCAGCACAAAGTGACCCTCTCAGACCATGTTAAATGAAATAAAAAAAAGTATGAGTTTATAAAACATCAGCAGTAAACAACTTGTTATTAATGTTTTGAAAAAAAAATAATATTAAAGCAGCCGCTCCTTTTGGCAGAAGGAATGAGCAGGGTGGAAACTAGACACCAAGTTGCTGATTCAGAGTTTGATCCCAGATGTGGGAGGATAAATCTTTCTGGAGTTCCTCATAACTCACTGAAATGAGGTAGGCTGGTCCTGCTTGGGAGCAACAAATGGATTAGATCAGCATGGGAGAACAGATAGATAAGGAGAAGTACCTGAATGAGTGTGGTTTCAAAGAAGCCAAAGAAAAGAGACTCATTGCAGAGACAGTAATGCATCAAAAAGTAGGAAATTTAATTGGTTTCTGAAGTGTTTCTTTGAATAGTACTCAGTCAGTTGTTATTAAAGGGGTTTTGAAACACAACCTATGACAGTGTGCTGTAACATGCATTGGGTAAGTATTGGTGTTACTGGTATAGGTGTTCCGTGTACTGTGAGCTCTGACATGGCTTGTAATATCAGAACTTCCTAAAATCACAGAATTATGTGCTTACTTTATGTAAAAGCTCTTTATCTATCTCTTTAATATATTATCTATTTCATATTTATCTGTCTCTTTAATATTTAATATTTGGCAGTACTAGTCCCTGAGCCTTTTAAAAATGTTTTTAAATTGTTGGAAGGTGCTAGAAAAGCTTTGAGCAACTTTACCAGAAAGGTATTTTACTTAATAACTGTGTGTGTGTCATAGATATCTAGAAATATTCTGATTGTTTTCTTACTTATTTTCTCTTTGCAGATACATTTCATCAGCTCATGAATGGAAGCTTAAAAGACTTTTTACAAAATATACGTGAAAATGGAAACTTCATCTTTGCTATCCTCCTTACATGATGAATGCAGATCAGACAACTATATTGAACCTCATTACAAGGAGTGGTACCGAATAGCTATTGATGCTCTGATTGAAGGAGGTTTGGAAGCCTACAAAGAATTTCTTTCCAAAGAGAGATGCTCAGAGTTCCTAGCAGATGAGGAAATTGATTATATTTTGAACAATGTTCACAAACTTCCCCAAAACACAATTTATTCCTCTAATCATTCCATTGATGACACCTCTTCCTCGGGAACCTACTGGCCCATTGAATCAGATGTGGAAGCTCCAAATCTTGACTTAGGTTGGCCCTATCTGATGCCTGGAATTTCTGGTGGCACAAATATTGATCTGCTTTTTCATCCACCACGAGCACAGCCTTACACCATAAAGGAAACTGTTCGGAAGATGATACGAGATGCAAGAAAGGTAAACATGAAGAATAATACTGGGAAAAAAGTGGCAATAATAATAATCTAGTTGGTGTTTTATTACAAGGGTTTTTTTACTTTTATTTTTGCCCTGGAAGGAAAAAATTATGTGGTTGCTTACAGTTCAGTCAGAAAGGTTTTCCCGGAGTGAGATCAGTCCTTTGGTGTCACATGCACCAGTGTTATTAACCTTAATTTACAGGCATCAGGCATTAATTGGAGGGATTAATTAATACTACAATTATAATGAATAATTACCTTTTACTGTAATGCTGACCAGTGCATGAGAGTTTCGTAGATAATCAGCACACCTTTTCTTTGCCCTCAGTTGAATATACATCAAGTGATACAATTCTATATAACTTCAGGATTTACACTAATGTTTCTCTCTTGCACCAGTGGGAAGGTGCATTGGTTTGGCATGGCAGAGAGTTACAAGGAAACAACACCTCAGTGTACATCCTACTCACGTAACTTGAGAGTCAGGTTTTGTGATTTTTGTATGTCTTTGCAGTAATCGAAGCACACTCAGAATGAAAAGAACAAGCTAGACTTAGGCAGCAAGGAAATAGATTTTACTTGTGTATCTTGCCTTCATGTCTGATTAATGATTAGAAATTTGGACATTTTTCCAAATGTACTTGTCTCCATTTAAGGGCACGTATATATTGAGTTTCCTACAGCACACCCAGCATACACCTTAGTGACAGAATGTTGTGTGTACAAACCACCTTTGCTCTTAGTGTGTCAGTTTAAAACTTTTAAGTTTTAGATTTTTAAAACAATATTAGTTAAAAAAACCCAAAAAGTGTATTAATATGCAGATCTGTTTGACACAGGGTCATAATACCTCTTTAACAGGTGTGACAAAGTTTCAGAAGTATTTCTAGCAAGTACGTCAAACTCTCTAATTTTCCTCATGAAATACAGTTGTGTTCTGCATGACTCCATGAGCTTTAAATTGGTAGAATGGGCTCTAGGTCACATTCATCTGTAAACACTTCAGTGGCTGAAATATGCGTGTAAATGTGTGCAGCAGAAATGGACTGAACGGGGCGGGGCAGGGAAGGACTTCGTCTTTTTACAATGCCTCTGCTATATTTAGATAAAGCATATAATTTGTTGCCATAATAGAGTTATCACTAAGCCTTTTATCCTACAGTTTATAATTTAGAATGACTGTGTGCTCAAGGAAGAGTTAATTCATTCTCTCCCTCTTTGTTCCTTTCTGAGTGAGATTTGGTGTTTTCTGTTTTGGTATGCAGTGAGACTTGACTGTGAGTTACCCAAAATACTCTGTCAATTGCAGCTCCTGACCTACCAATGTATCTGCTGTAAGGGAAACAACAAAACCACTGTTAACTCTGTTGAGAAGACTAGTTCGGTTTTGCTACAAGGTCTTGAAATGCCATGAATTTAGGCCATTCCCCCTTACTTGCTCCTTGGGTTGCAGCTATGGAAAAAAAAAAAAAAAGGTGTGACTTAGGTTGGCCCTGTCTGATGCCTGGAATTTCTGGTGGCTTGCTTTGCTTGGAAGAAGGTTGAATACATGGTATATTGTCCCCTGATGTGCTTGTGGTGCTTCCACTTTACAAAGAGGATATTTTATGTGTGTCACTGTCAAATCTGACAGCTGAAAGGTTTGTTTAGTTGATCAGCACAACCTCAACATCAACAACCATAATGCTTTTGATACAATGATACATGATACAGGTTGCTTCAGGGAGCAACAATTAAATTTGAGAGACAGAGTGCTGTTCAGCCTCCTCTGTCTGCAGATGCATAGAGAAGTTTAAAGTATTTCAAAGTAAGGTAAAGTGAAGTATATAAAACATGCTTACAATAGGGAAGCATTAGATAAACAGCCTAGCACACTTCTAAGCCACTTAAAAAATGTATATAAAACATGCTTACAATAGGGAAGCATTAGATAAACAGCCTAGCACACTTCTAAGCCACTTAAAAAATGTAGTTACATTAACCAGGGTTCTTTATAGGGTTCTACAGGGTTCTACATAGTAGTGGAGATGTGTAGTCTTGACAATATTCAAAGACAGTAGGATAATGTTACACATGGAAGACAGAAACCTTTAAAGAATAAATCAGCAAATCATGTTCAGCCAACACATCTCTAAGCCAAATCTATGGGAATTTCAGAAAACTTCTGTGTGAAAATAAAACAGTCTGTTGGAGGTGAGCATATTCATACCACCTAAATTTAAGCACCAATCCTGAGTGACTGAGTTCAGGCATTGATTTCCCTGGGCTACCTGAGAACTCAGTGTAGTAGGAAACCAGCTCCTACAAGGGCAAGGCAGAGAATGTTTCTGCACTGATTCACTCCATGAAGGAAACCATTTGATGTGTATTTATATGTATAAACTATCCCAAAAATTCATGAAGGAGACTGAGCCACTTGAAACCTAGTGGCTTTTGAATATTGGGAGATCTATAAGGATAAGATGACACTCTTAGAGGACTTATTCTTGACCTCTTTCATGCTTGATGCATCACAGTGTCACTCCTTAAAATGATTATTACCTATGTTAATTTTGACCTTAAGAAGGTGTTGTAAACAACATTAAGCAACTTTGTTGCTGACTGATTTTTTTCCTGACTAAAAAGAAAAATCATTTGTAAGACCATGCTACACTAGACTAAAACCAGTGACTATAGAAAAGTGTTGTAATAAAACCATGTCACTTATTTCTTGCATACATAATCAGCATACAAATTACAGACATCACCTTCATTGTAACATACAGGTGATATAATAATGGAATTCTTACAGAAAAGGATCAATACTGTTAAATCCTAGAAAAACGAGTGAGCCATTTTAAAGAGATGTATCCAAGCTTGTGATACATGTTTCTGAAGTTATGTTAGAGCGGGGAAACTGTGTTGTACACAGCATGGCAGTACATTGTCATCTGTATACTACAGCACTTCTGTGGGATAGATGTGATGTTAGAGTGCCTTAGGGTCAAACCAAGATGTCAACAAAATGGGCTTACAGCTGGTGTAACGAGACCTCATGCCTAAATGCCAGCCACCCTCCTGTGTCAGCATAACCTGTGCTCACACAAGGAGGCTGCGTGGCATGACTGTGTCAGCTGGGGAGACTCGAGTCTTTTTCACATGTTGGTATAAGCATGTGAGGAAAAAGCACTGCAAGGTCTGCCTGACCTTAATGATGGAGACTTTTGTAAACAAGCTTGTAACCTTGTTTCTCTTATGTTTTGGAGGCTTCTACCTTTAATCACTGGCAGGTTTCCGGCTTCTCTGAAGCTTGAGGTGCTCCTACAGCCTGACTCATCACGGCTGGGCTGTCTGAACAGCTACTGATAATGTTTAGCAGTTTTTACTGAGAAGATTATTCATCTGGGAAATGATATCAAGATCATTACTCATCTGTGTCAGGTTGTAGTGGGTTGATGCTGGTAAACATGAAACTTCCTTCTTTTAGTACAGAGTAACACAGAGACTTCAGTAATTAAGTGTTCTCTCCCTCTGTGACTTTTCATTAGAGTTGCCTCAAAACTATCACTTATGAGGCTTGTACATGTGTGCAAGAAATATCTTGTACTATTTTCTCTGGTGTGATTGACAGGGTGAGGCAACAGGGAAAAGACAGGACAGAGCACCAAAGGGACCTTCTGGCAGTGTGTTTTTCTCTTATACAGTAACTGGATTCCTCTGTCGACCATGGAGACGTTCCTACACAGTTTTAGAGAGAAGGCACAGTTCAGACTAATATCCAAATAAGGATCTGCTCTTCCTAGAGAGAATTAAATCCTGTTTTTTTAAAGAACCATGCTGTTTAGACAACCCAAGGGTTACTGGTTTGTAGTACAGGCCAGAAAACACTTAAAGACTTTCCTGACATAGGTTTGGGATTTATGATGTTAGTTACACATTATTCAAACTGTACGCAATACTTTTCACTGATTTTGTTTTGTTCATATAGACTAGCAGTCATAAGCCTGAGTTCATGAAATCAGTGATGTTTGTAAGAATTTTTAAAAAATATAATTGCTTAGAAGCTTAAAAAAAATTTAGATGGTTAGTATTATCATTTTGGAAAATAAAAAAGGCAGTTGTTTTTGCTGAAATACCTATGACTAGGGTTTTTAAAGAGAAAAGTTGCAAAACTTGGACCCTTTGGAAAGAATTACGTTATACACTGTGAATGAGTGTAACTTGTTATTAGTCTTGCTGGACACACTGTAAGTAAGCACTTAGTCAAAATGTCTTCCTTTGAATTCTTATGAGAAAGAGTTGTGTACAAAATGTAATGCCTGCATTGTTTTCTAAAGCAGTGGACCTAGTCAAAAATAGTTGACTCATTTTACAAATATATAAGAAGGAAATTTTGTTTTCCTTAGTTTTGTTTTTTATTGTTTCAGGCAAGAGTGAAATGTTGTGTATTACAGAAAAAATTATTCACTATTAATTCCTTATTATTGGCTATTAATTATTATTATTGTTCATTATTAATTCACTATCATTTACTGTTAGTCTCATTTGGTCATGTGTATAATCCAATAATAATAGTTTAGTACTGGCTGCAGTCTAGTATGAAAGAAAATCAAATTCTTACATACCTATATGAAGAATGACGTTCCTATACAGAAAAAAACTTGTAGAATATGAATGCGTTGAGCAATCTTTTATTTCTCTTTCAATAATGCTCTTTGCCAACTATTTTAAATATAATTCGAACACAGACTGGAACAATGATAATGAATCGTGCTTGTGGCAATACTTGTCTTAGCTCACTAATTGCATCAGTTCAGGCAGATGAGAGAGGGACTGCACTTTTTTGTTTGTAAAAACCAGAGCAATCTGCTGAATTCAGGGAGGCAGAATAGATAAATGCAGTAGTTGTCCCACTTAGACATTTTCTATATTATCTATAAAGTGTTTGATAATAAGTGGATATCTTTCTTTAACATGAGAGTAACACATAGAAATACTCAGTTTCCATCTGAAAACATATAGGCAGCATTTTTCCTGCCAAGATATTCTGTCCCACAAGGATTTCAGCAGGTGCCTTTTGGTTCAGCTGCTCTGCTGCAGGGTGAATTCATCATTGACTTCTTCTCAGCTTCTCTTAAAAGACTTCCTGATAGTTGAAAACCAGCATGGTAGCCATGTGTATGATTTCCAGGTGAAACATAGTTTTTAGTTTGTGATAGATTTATTTCAGAAAGTGAGATTGTGTCCCAGCTTTTCTAATCGCACAGAATACATGCCATGCCTTGGGAGAGGACTTGCCTTGCTCTTGTTGCCACTGTGTGACCCAGTATCAATTTTTTGTCATCACAAAGTAGTGCTGCTCACAACAAGTAATTATTTCAGGCATTTTCTCTGCTTGGATTTGCCTTTGGAGTCTTCACACTATTTTGTGTGCCTGTCCTCCCCTCTCCCTGCTGTCCTGCTCTCCCCATGTAAGGGTGGTCCTAGAGCAGTCACAGCAGTGCACTCAGTGCAGGCAGAGAGGACTGCCATCGACTGGGCACATCTGCAAGCAGTTTTATAATCTGGAAAACCTGGGACTTCTGTGAAATGCAGTTCTTACGTGCAGTTGCTCTAAATGTGAAACCCTCAGTTTTTCCTGGTAGCGCTCCTGTTACGTGGGAAGGCTCCGAAAATGAAAAGCAAGCACAGTGCAGAGCCTGAGGAGTGGGAATCTTTGAGAACATAATTTTTAATTAGTTGTGCTAGTTTTTTTTTCATGAATTTCTATCTTTGCAAGATTTTTGACATCTCCAATACTCGTATTAGAAGATGTGATTAAATAATTTATAGGTATTGCCATTTTTATGTCGTATCTGTGCTAATGTGTTATCAAAATACCACACCTCCTTGATGAATTCAAAAATGGAATAGGGAAGATTAAAGGCCAGATATTGCAGGCAGCTGTATTTCATTATTAATGTCTGTCTCATTCACATACATATGAGAAGTAAGCATACACATGTGCATTGTAGCAGTTCCTTTCATTAAAACCTTTTCTGTCATTGACATAAATCTCTGTCAGTCAAAACAAAAGTGCCATTAAGAAGTCATTTACGCTTTTTGCACATTCAGTAGATTAAAGTGTTCTTTATCATATTCAACAATAACTTTGTACTACATTATGCTGAAGCAATTACAGATCAAAATATGCTATACATATAAAACCGTTGATTTAAAATAATTTTGCCCAGTCAGAATGCTTCTTTCAGTGCCCAGACTAGTGTCTTTGGGTTCTGTCCCTCTCCTTTTCTTGCTTGTCAAAAAAATACTGATAATGTTGAAGTGCTATTTTTGTTCATCTGAATTCCTGTCCTGGAGAGGTCTCTATTTTTGTATATTTTTTTCAGCCAGGAAACAATCTTGCCTGAAGAACTATAGCCTTAATCACTTCACGTTCATAAATCCATAAGCCTTTTTCCATCTTTTGCAGTTCTAGCATAGCTTTTGAACTCATGATGGCTTTCCAACATAGCCAGTGATGCTCTGAGGGGGACACATTTAGGGTGATTTTAAACTTTGAATTTGTTATATATTAGAATTTGGAAACTAAAATATTATTTTATATGTGGTAGAATTTTAAATGAGCATAGTTTGGTGTGCAGATACCTGCAAGGCTGCAGCAGTATTTGTGTAACACTGTGTGATAGGATCTACACAGAAAATGGAGAAGTGCTGACGAAACAAAAAAAGTTCAAAATTTCCCCTTCTTCTGTTTGGAAGGAGTGGGATTGCATGCCAGTGAGTTACATGTATTAAGTTTTCTCATACATCAGATCTGAGTGCAAGCATCTACTTCACTTGTAACTATTGCAGAACAATTTGCTTAACGCTGCATTGTTTTCCTTGAGGAGTACTGCAAGTATTCCAGGACAGATGATAGCAGGGTCAAAGTGTGCTTCTGTTGTTTACTGCTCTAAAAGAAGGGCAGACCTCACCACAGATAACTGTGTAATCATGCCTTCCATTTTAGCCTGTTAATAGAGTGTGTCTATAACAATTTTTTAATAAAGATACAACAAAATTGTAAGAGAAGTTAAAGTCCACATTTTCAGAAGTGCTTGTCAGTATGACTGAGACCTCAGAGGGCTTTTGCTCTGTAAAACCAGACTGTAATTTACCTTTGGAAGGAAGAAAGCATTGGCCATCACAACCTGTAACTGGTGCTGAGCTTGCAGGATCTGCAGACATTCATAAAATGACTCACCTCAATAGAACTGTTCAAAATAAATAAGTGCAAGATCTGGCCATGGCTTGCTTGATCAACAGTTAATGATTTTTCAGTATAGAGTCCACTGATCAGTAAGCCAGCTGACTTTATAGTAGTGTTATTTGCATTATAAATACAGAATTATAAGCAAACAAACTAGCTATGTCTGCTTTCTTTGCCCTTGTTTGTCATCTTTTCCCAGATCTTAGGTGTTTTTTCTGAAGCAATAAACTTTATTATGTTTTGCTGCATGTCTGTACATCATAGACATTACTTGTGTCATAGCCTTCTTGATTGGTGTCAGACAGGGCAGACATACCACTGCTGCAATATAAACAGTAGATTCAGAATTTATATGCTCTCCTTTATTCTCAGCTAGCAAAGAACATAACCAAAGTGTGTGCGGTTCTGTAGATGAGACTACTGAGACACATTGAGCATTAAATGAATATAAATCACTTTTTTTTTTTTTTTTTGAAAGATACAGCTATAAACCAAAAGCCTGAGAGTATTATACATTAGCAAACAGTACTCAGAGCAACTAGGGGCCATTTTCATTTTCTTGCCTCTGTGGTTTTATTGATGATAAAAATTACAGTTGTGAATTTGTAGTTATGCAGACCAATTTCTGACAAACATCAGTACTTCCCTGATAATAACTGCATGCCATAGCTTTGTAATGCTTACTTTTCAAATAAGTTTGTAAAAGCATGAAGCATTTCTTAGCTTCAGATAAGGAGGGTGTATCTTTAAGATGTATACAGGGTGTTCTCATTCCTTATCTCTGAGTGGGTTATCTTAACCAGTTCTGTCTCTTGGTCTGGAGTGCTTGCACTGACTGCCCAGCAGATGTATGGTGTGAGGGAACCAGAACAGATTCCTCAAAAACAGGGTCCATGGTGACCCCTGCTTTCCCTAGCAAGGCGTGTGGGCATGTAGCTGCCCTCAGAAATCTTTCTGGTGCTTCTTTTATCCAGGGATTTTTGCTAACTGCAGCACCAGATCTCCTCCTCAGGCCTTTTTGCTTCTGCCAGTGATCCTGCTGTCAGAGACAAGCTGGGTGATATGAGAAGTTATGCTCCATATCTCTCAGAGATGAAAAGGAAACTTTGAGATCTGCATCATCCACTAGCAATCAGGCTCGAACAGTAGCACAGGGCAGTGTGTTCAGGCAGCCAAATAGGTGTGCCTTCAGTTCAAATGGCAGATAGAATATCTCAGCCTTATTTTCGTGCTGTTTCCTGGAGCTGCGGGCGCTCTTGCCAAGAAGGCTGCACTTCAGCTCAATAAACTCCCTTTATGGCTTAAGCACTAGGTAAAGCACTAAGACATCACCTTTGAATTCAGGTGAATCTGAGTGGCATCAGCCCACAGAAGGCATTGTAGTTAGTGTTTTTCTTTAGTCTTTTGATGCTTGATAAGCCAGAAATAATATTGAGGATGAGATGAAATAACCAGCACAGGAGAAAATTATGATTCCCAGTGGGACCTTTCTCAAGAAATGCCCACTGAGGGACTAAGCTCTTCTTAAGCTGTTCAGAATTCCTTGCTAGTGAGCTGTGCCTTCTGATAAGAGGCATTAGAGGCAGCAAACAGAAGTTACAGTCTCAAGCCAGCAAAACTGATTTGTTTCAAATGCCAGGGAGATACTGCTTGTCAAAGCAACTAGGTTTCCATCCAGCATGACAGAGCACAGTAATATCTGAAGCCGTCTGCTGTTCTGATAATTTACTGTCACTGACTAATAGTGGATTAGCACAGGCATGCAATAATTGCCTGAAAAGTCACTGTTAAGGGCGTGGGGGTTTTTTTAAGAGATAGGAAGGCCTATGTCACTGCATGGAATATGTTTGATAGAGATCAGTAATGTGTGTTATCTGAGGATGGGCCTAAAATACAGCCATCTAAAGGTCTAATTCTTACAGCAGTATGTACTCTAACAAATCTACAGAAGGTTGCTTTAAAATGTAACAAAAACTATGTTATTTTGCTCAAAGGATATATACTTTTGAAATGAGAAGACTAAGCTAGAGATGAAACTGAGAACTATGACTGATTCTTCTATTTTTTTATTTGCTATCACTTTATTTCATGTTTTAGCGTAACATGAGCACCAGTAATATCACAGTATTTTCTAATGGATTTTATGATGCACAATATGATTGCAGTAATATCATCTATTCTGTTAATGAACTCTAGAGTATTGAATATCAGTAAGCCACTTGTGCCAGAAATCTCATTAGTCAGATGACTTGATTTCTAATGCATAAGTTTAATGATGAAAGTTCAGTCCAGATCTGAAGTGCCATGACATGATACTGCAATCTCCTGTTACAGGATTTCTGTCCCTAGTAAAGGCTCAGTAGTTTGTCTTTAAGTTAGACGAGTTAAACAGTGCCTTTGCAATGAATTCGTGAGAGCTCAGGAAGTTCTTGTGTGTGTGTGTGTGTGTGTCAGAGCCTTTCAAACCCAGAGCTCCAGGTGCTTTTTGGAGAAAGGAAAATGAAGGAACAGATTTGCTGTTCTTGGCTGTTGGGAAAGAGGCATGTCAGAGGAGCAGGGATGGATCCCTGCCAGTCCTTTCAGGTGATTCTTATTAGAAACCAGCACAGCAACTAAACGCTGTTTAGACTGTTCTGAGGGACCATAACACTCTGGAGCTGCACTCAGGGTGAAAATGCTGGCAGCTGGAGGTTACTGGAGTCTTAGAACATCATGTGGAAGAGGACAGCTTAAGACATGCACAGATGGACCAATGTTTGAATCAACTGGGCTTTACTCTGTGGTGGGGAGCATTGATCACAAGTAACTCCCTGAGAATCTGTATCAAAGGGGTGGGAGTAAGGCACGGAAGTTGTGCTTACTGAAGTGACCATACTTACAGTATGATAGGAAACCATCATACATACATTTTCAGTCATAGTTCCTCCTTCCTTTCCCTCCCTCTTTGCTCCCCTCTCCAGCTCTATCCCTTGGACAGCCCTATCTCCTCTGTCCTTTCTCCTTTCACTCTGCACCTCACACAGAGGTGAACATTTGCTGCCTGCTCCAAACACTTCTGGCATCTTTCTGGAAAGCAGTTCCAGGTGTGACATCTGGGAATAATATCTCCCTCTTAGGTCAATAGATAAAGAAATGTAGCAGCCCTGGAGGATGGCAGTCAGCATCCCCAAAGACAGTGCTTGCAGTGTGGTGTTTGTGTCTTTTCCCCATCCTCTCTCACTCCCAGTAAGAACTTGTAACAAATCATCACAATGTTAGAAACACAGCAATGCTTTCAAATTTCTAGTCAAATCAATTTCATTGCCAGGTTTCTGATTTTTATTATAAATTGCGTATCTGACATTAAATATTGGGGAAGTAGATTTTCTGAACAGGACTGTCTTACTGATGTTTTTGGCAAACATTACAAAGTTTAGAGATCGAGCAATTGTGTATCAGAAATGACAGTAGGCTGTTTAATTACAACCATGACTTCTATACACAATTTATCTTCATCTCATTTTAACAAATAATACATCTAATAAAAGGACAAGAATTTTTTTGGAAGGGGATATTTAGTAAAGGGCAGAGAGACAGAAACATAATATCTGCTCAAAGAAGGCACTCTTTTTTTCTTCAAGTAAAATTAGATCACTAATTCTGGGAGGATTTAAATACTGTAATTTGTGCACAAGAGGTTCCATTAATTTAACATGCATATGTTTTCAGGATTGATGCCTAGGGATATGGCCATATATCATTAAGGATCTGATTTTGAATGTTTAATTAATCTCTTTCTCTTAAATCATGCCACAGTACATTTGTAGTACAAAATGAGCTACATCTTCAGGTGATTGCATTCATTGTGAGCAACTAAAAAAAGAATAATGTGTGTCCAATCAGACTGCTGTAATTCTTTCATTCTAAATAAAAACTGTGGTGAACAACTGAATATCTGAAAGCCAGCAAAGCCATGAAACGAATGGAATGTTTTCCTTTCCCCAGATGCTATTCCATCCCTTTACTAATCCCTGCATTCAGGCTCAGGTCCTGCAGAAGCAGGATGGATGCACATGTGAGTGTTATAGAAGATAGGCTGGCCCCTTCAAAAGAAATTCAAGAGCAAGACTTAATTTATCATGTTGATACATAAAGGGCAAGAACAGGTTTTGCCAATATAAAATGTCTATCAAAGAGCATTTTATTCAATAGTTTCCTATAAATGGCCTCAACCAAAATGATTAAGTCCTCGGCTAGCAAACCTTAACAGTTTGTACTGGGGATACAGGCTTTACTATATTCTGCCACATTACATGTTTACTGAGCTTATGTACAGTGCAAGGAAAATTCCATGGAAAGGTTTCTCAATTTGTACTCTTAAGGCTTTAAAAATTATTTCAAAATGTGTTGCACAAACCACACATGCACTTTTTCATGCATGCTGGCATGCAAGTAAGAAAAACACAAGAAAAACCAGTAAGAAATGAACATCTGGAATTTAGTTATTGTGGTAGAACTGTCCAAAATAGTTTATGGGTTTTGTTTTTTAAATGCTCCATGTTCCTAAATTAAAACAAAACAATCACCTCAAGAAATGGTCAGTTATGACATGTTGATGCAATATAGTGTGTGCACAGATAGGTGCACCTATTTTGAATGTTCTTAGTGGTATTTCAAAAAAATTCTAGGGATCAGAACTTTATAATCTGCTAAATTCTGTGGAGAGTTATTGCTCATTCTGTCTGCGGAGGTTATTTGCTAAATTTAATTATACAAAGTAGTCCTTTGAGATACAAAGTAAAAGAAGAAAGCATTTCAGTTTAATGTTTTACTGTGTAGTTCATACCCCAGCTATCTATTTTTAAGGTGGTAGACAGCACACAACAAAAATACAGATAATTTGAAAAGGGAAAATATCTAATTTCTGAAATGTGTAATAATAGTATTTTAATGTAGGCACTGAAGTTACAAAGCTGAGTACTCTGTCTGGAAGCATCATTAGAAGATGATCTTGTCAAACTTTTTTCCACAGATTGCAGTTAGTTTCAAAATACCACAAAAAGCTAGGTGTTGAAAGATTTTTGGGGATTTTCAGCGAAGGAAATTTGTTGAAACATTCTGGGAGCACAGTTACAGTTTTCTGTTGAGGAAATGTGATACTGAATGAGAAACAAAACCTGTGGTATTTCAATTCCAAATACAGAAATCTTTCTGCCTTTTTTTAAAGCAGTAACAATGGCACTGTTGGCTGCCTCTCATTTCACCCTGTTGTTCATAAAGACTTTCTAGTTTTAAAAACTCAAAGGGAACTTAGTCAGAGCTGCTTGTTGCCATACAGTGTGTGTGGGGATTGATGATGTATATAGTGCGTGCAAAAAGAAACGGATGTTGGTTTAAGCATAACTTTTCCTTGCTCAATAGAAATAAATTTGGGCAGTGTCTTTGATCAGTCTTGACTGAATGTGTATCAAAAAATATAAAATTTTCCCCCAAGAAAATAAGTCCCTGATGTGGTACAAAAAAGCTTCTTGTTGATGCCTATTGGAGGCATTGCTCTCCTAACTGTGGAGATGTCTGGTTTGGAGATTATGAAAGAAATCACTTTGACCAGAATTTAAGCTACTTCTCTAGTGAGTAGCTTAATTTCTCTATTTGGAAATATAGAAGGCACTGTAACATAAAAATTAAAAATTAACCAGCAGTTTTGGTTTTTTTCGGATTTAGTGACTTCCACTGACTGTCCTAAATTACAGTAAAAATACACTGGTTCATATTTTTCTTCTTCAACAGCTATGAATGAAACAATTACAATGTAAGTAATAAGCATTGAACTAGTCTGGTTTTGTTTTTAAATTGCTGATCCGTGGCTCTAAGTTGGATTTTGACCTGAAAGAGTAAAAATGTAAAGCATCCTCCTTAGATCAATTTTATGATTATCAAATATATATACCAAATAGGAGAAATCTCTTTACCCATTGAATAAAAAAAGAAAAAAACCTGACATTAAATATTTTTTGAAAATCTGTGTTAACAGGTTACAAAATATTTATTTAAATAAATATACACACACTCACTGGAATTTCACTGAAAAGCTGGCTGTCAGCAGCTGCCACAGGCTGAAATGCAAAACACCAGTGAATATGATGTGTGCCAAAAATCTTTAATTGTAATTATGAACATAGTTAACTAAATTAATGCATTATGAAATTTGAGAATGGTATTTCACTTAGAACATTTTAATTAATTTCAAAGTCATGGTTGTTTCTTGAAGATCAGCAGGTTGTCCAGGAAGGATTTTAATGGTAATAAACTGTACACTCTTTTTTCCTTCCTTTCTCAAATTTGTTCAAAACCACAAAAGCAAGAAAATCTCAATTTAAATGTTTCATTTGTTTTCAAGTTTTAAAATATTCCTTGGTGTTTCACAGAATCTTCAGTTTTTGCTTCCTTGGGTTTTTTTAGACATGGTTTGGTTTCTCTGTGCCTGGGAATTTGAAGTGAGTAGCTCATTGCACTGTATCTAGTGAGAACTCCTATGCTCCAGGTTCATTCCCCTCAAAATCCCAGTGGCAGGGCTTTAGTGTTGAACTCATTCACAGAAACATGGTCTCCCTTCAAGACCAGCAATTATTCTGGTATTTTAATTAATGCAATTTTTTTGTATAAAGCAATCTTCTGTACTTCTTGATTATATGCCACTGCTTGTACTGTGTTCATGTGTCCTCTTCATGAGCCTTGTCATTGCTTTCCTTTTCAGATATAATTTTCTAGTTGATTTTACTGGAAGTTGTTTTGAAAAAGAGCTGGGTAAACATGAACCTGTGATTACTGTTTGTATCCTTTAAAAACTCTGAGCTTTTTCAGCCTCTCCCTGCTCATCTTTGTAGCCCCTTCTGGACTGCAGAATCAGCAGAGGCTGATAGAACTGAGAGATTCACAGGTTTCAATGTCAGAAGGGGCTCTAATGATAATGGCACCTGACTCCCTGCACAACACAAGCCTGACTGTGCTGCATCTTCAAAGAGCTGATACTCACAATAAATCTGACCTTAACCACATGGGTACTGGTCTTACCATCAACACTTCTGGGTAACTAATTCATATTTGCCCAGGAGATAATTTTTTCTTGGGACAACCACATTTCTCTAAATGGTGGAATTTGCTTGAGGAACCCATGTTACAAGGCCAGACCAAGCCTGCTTGTATCTCATCACTCAGCACGACAGTCAAAAGAGAAGGTGCAGAGACTCCTAAATGTGGGACTAGATCTCAGGTGAGGTGAGGCTCGAGCAGCTTCCTAGCTGCAGGGGTTGCTTTCGTGGGGACCTTGGGATGCTCAGCCTCTCCACAAGCACTGGCTCTTGGCCTCTGAGAATCTGCTCACACAGCAGGGATCAGTGCACAAGGACACTCCTGGGCAGCAGGGCACCTTCACCTCCTGGGAGCATCACCTCAGCATGACCAGCCTGTTTGCAGGAGCAGAGCTGGTTAGCGAGGGGCTGACTCAGGTGTCCCTGCACAGGACAGCAGCGTGACACGCACGGACACACGCCCTGTGTGTGTTCAGTTTCCCAGGTAAAAATAGATGCCATGTTCCCACATTCATGGCATGCTTTGTGCTTTACAGAGGAGAGCTCTCTGTGTGCATTTAAGTATTAATTTAAGAGAAACTTAATTAATTTAAGAGAAACTTAAGATGCTTATTTATTCTGGTAATGCTTCCAGTCTTTTAGGACAGAGAAGTAGTAGAAGCAGGCTTCACTAAAGTTTTTTAGTTGCATCAGGGATGATTCAGGAGGTTGTAAATAACATTACTCTATTAAAAATATATTTCTATGCTAGTATCTTCTAGAACTGGATAAAATGGGAGTGATTCACATGTTTTTCTAGTTCTATGCATTTGTATCCCTTTAAAGGTCTTTTACATCCTTTAAGAAATCTTTTTTTTGTTTGTATGGTTTTATTTTTGCTGAATATAAAAGTTTTGTGATTAAATACATTGGTCTAGGACTTGGAAGACTTGTATACAAACTCCTTGTAGAACAGACTCCTCACCTATAAATATGAATATTATCTCAGAGTAATTTGTGAAGACATAGTTTGGGCTACTCATGTGCTAGGAGTAAGGAACACAGTTTCAAGAGCTAAAGCTGAAATCTACCTTTTTCAGGTGCTTCCAGTGGTTTAAAACTTTGTATTTTGCATCAACCTTTTGTATTTGTTTTGTCCATGAGATTGTTTGTTTGCTTTAGAGCATTCAAGCAGAAATATTTCAGTAATTCTGAAATACCAAACAGATTTGTTTGCTTCTCCATTATCTGCCCATATTCTGATGTTACTTTTTTCTCACCATGTTCCTCTATGCATCAGTGAGAAACAAGAAAATAACTTTTTTGTTGTTCACTTGAAATAGTGTTTCTCATTTAGGCTGCATTTCAGCAAACACTCAGTCACCCACAGGAGTGTCATGGAAATCTTACCTTTGCATACCTGACTCATTTCATTGCAAAAATTGTTCCTATGTCAGTGAAAATTGTGTATATTGCTTTTCTAAGACTGAAAAGAGACTGGAGTATCTTTTAATTACCCACTGCTGGTCATAGTTAAACAAAAATTATAATAAACACTCTGAAAAATTCCCTCCTGACAGCTGTACCTCAAATCTTGAGTGAGTGCACACTGCACCAACATCTGAAAACAGATTGAGAATTACAGGGAAAGACTCTGATGACTGGGAAAAGATGTACACCTTTTTAAGTGAGCAAGAAAAAAAGGATACTTTTCTTGTTACTACATGTGAAATTATCACTCTTTTTTCTTTTATCAATACAGTGCTGGTTTGAAACTTTTTATCTAAAGGAAAGAGGCAAATAATAAAATACGTTTTTTTTCAGTCAGTGTGTGTGCATGTGTGTTCAGTCCTCTACATGCACATGTACACACTGTGCTACAGAAAGCGTGGATTCCAGGCATGCACACATGCTCAGGGAGCACAGTGTGGGATGGGGAGAGGCTTTCTGGCATGGAGTGGGCAGGTTACTGAAGGGAAGATGTTTCCTGAGATCTGAGAGGTACTTCGTAAGAGCAAATATTTATTTGACAGGCACTAGTTTGAATCAAAAAGCAACAGTTTACAAAGTGTTCTTGGAATAAAATGTTCACCTCTCCTCCACAGATGTCTGTTGCAGGTTCTCATCTCTGTCCTTATTTCAAGCAACTAAAGTTATCTAGTATATTTAGCTGTTAGTATGCTTGGCAGATTTTCCAACAGAGCCAATTTGCCAACAGAACATGGCTTAATGTAAATCCATGGGTGGTTTGGTCAGTGGTGTTTCTGCTTTTGCTCCTTATTATGATAAGGTTATGCTTTTGATGGCAAAATAAGTGAATTTTCCTCTCTGCCCCTCACGTTTCCTAGCATATATAACCTCGAGGCACACAGCTTTTCAATACAGGAATGTTTTCTGGCTGCAGGGGATTCACTGGCACAAATAGGCAGCGATTCTCACAAAGAAAGCTACTGAAGAGCTGCAGCAAGTGCCCCTGGGACTGATTTTCTTCTTCCTCCATTCTTAAATCTAGGGATCTGCTGTGATGTTTTGGAGGATACCACCTTGCTCTAGCAGGGGTTTTGCATTTCGTGCAGATGTTTAGCAGGCTTCCTCATTAGATCTCTGATTATCATTACCCAAATGGAGGTTAGGTGTGTGTGTGACCTGGCATGCAATGCACAGCAGGAGGAATATTTTGTGTAAAGGGGAATGCTCTCCATACATGGAGCTGTACAGTGGAAGACTTGTCATAACATGTTTCTCTCCTACTCATTAAAAAACCCCTATTAACTTGCCACGTTGGTCAGTAGCTCAGTTGAGTATAAAGGGTTCAGTTGCATGCACAGTGATAACTCATTTATCTGAATAATTGTTCATTTTATTGATTCTTGAATGGGTGCTTCATTATGCATCCTGTCCTTGCAAGAATGAGAAAAATGAGAGGAGCAGACCATGAGCAAAGGATGTCAGTGCCCATCTGTAGCTGAGGCAGATGGAATCTGGATCGTGGAAGGAAGTCTTGCAGCCTGGCTGTGTCTGCTTCTCCCCAGATGTGTCCTGGAAGTGGCCTAGGGCTCTGATTTAAGAAAACATTATGAGTACACTTAATAAACTTTTAACCATTAAAAATAAACTTTTACATTTAAATGGAAAGAGTATTAAATAGCAAAGCTTTAGTATTATAAATACCTGATCAGACTTTATCGCAAAGATCAAATAATCTTTCCTCTGATTTTGCATAATTGCAGTATCAAATTGCAAGTGATGAACTAATACTTCTGTGCTCTTGTGGAAGAGCTGTATGCAGATCAGTGAAAGCTGATGCTAACTGCATTTCAAAATAATAGTGTCACCAAGATAATTCTTAAGCTGTGTGGCTTCTTGCTTGACAAAGATGGTTATTCAAAAGTCAGCTCACACAGAGGCAAAAGCTCAGTTGAGCAAAACCCTGGCAAAAACAAATAAGAAAAAAATGATGCTTTAAATTTTTTTAACTTCTGTGTTTGAATTCTCTTTCTTATCCCTTGACTTGCAATTCCCTCAAATATCTCACTACCTATAGAAGATTCATGCTTGAACAACAGTTGTTAGGTTTCACTTTAAAAGGTTTTAGAGGATTTAAAAAATTGAAATAATTTTTTAAATGCAATGTTTTTAAAGCATAACATTGGTACTGAAATTATAACTCTTCAGTAACAATTTTACTTGTAATTCTTTCATTGTTATATTTTTTAAGTGCTGCATTTGACTCGGGAATTAAATTCTGTTTTGTACCTTGTTTAGTTCCAATTCACTATTCACTCCACTGGGGCTACAAGAATTGCAGCATTACTTATCTTCTTCATTTCAGTTTGCTTCACAGGAGGTTTGAGCAGGGTTTTTATAATTGCTTCCCTACTACTTCAGACATCTTGCTCTTGCATCTTGTTAATGTGCATAAAAATCTGAATCTGTTTTCTTCCTAAAAAGCTGCACATAATTGCTTATTAACAAGATGAATGTATTCTTATCTTTAGGACATTCTGCTGATGCTTTCAGACTAGTCTGCAATTATTTTTTCCTTTTTCATTTAATCTATAATAAATAATCTAGCATGGCAGGGTAATGGATTTCACCTGAGGATCTGAACATGATTTGCAGACAACAATTAATTAATTAGTTTCAAAACCTGTCTTTAAAATAGGTGAAATTGAAATGCAGTCTGCCAGCACACAGTCATTAGCAATATGTTGCGCAAGTTGCCGCGGCTGCTCTGTGAGCAGGTGGTGTAATCTGCTTCTCATGAGTATCAGGGAAGGTTCCTGCTCAATTGGCAGCATGTTAAATAAAGTAAATAGTTTAAATCATCTGATTGGGTTGTTTGCTGGCATTCATATGTAACTATGTGCCATAAGGACTTGTGTAGGCATACGTTATGTCTGTAGTATATGTTTCAGAATACTGATCTGACGTCATTGCTGGTTTTTTTGCAACATAAATGTTACTACAGGTGTTATCCAGGCGTGCTATTTTTACTTACAAATGCATTTTACTATGTCATGTAGCTAAACTGGAAAAATTTTAAATGTGAACAGAGAATCTGGCAGAGCTAAACCCTGCAGAAACTTCTTATTTTTCATCTTCTCATATTTATACCAGAGGATCACAGGCTTTCCTTTATACTGACCCATCACTGACCTATGACCAGTAATTTTAAACAGCCTGCATTCTGTATTTTTCTGGTTTACCCTAACCAAATTACTGCTTGAGCTGACCTCCTTAAACATATTTAGGTACATCTATAGAATTTGAAATTAATGGCATTGAAGCAAATAGTAATTCTAGCAGGAAGCAAAAGCTTTATTGTGAATATCATAAGGGTATAGTCATAAAATGTGCAATAAAAAGGGGGGTATTTTTAAGCTTGTATAAAATGTCTAGGAACCCATTTTAAGCCCACATTCAGTCTCAAATTTAAATGAGTTCGGAGTTCCTCCCTTGAAAGAGGAAGGACAGGAAGGGAGAAAGAAAGAATTAAGTGGTAGAGGAGAAAGAGGGGGAAGAGGGAAGTGAGGTGAAGGCAGTCAGAAGGAAGGCAAGGGGTTAACAGAAAAAGGCCATAATAATATATAAATCGTAGTGAGTTTGCTTCCACTTTTGTGACAGCAATATAAAAATCTTTAATAACACTGAGCCTTACAAGGTGCTGGAAATACATGCAATCAAAATGTTCTCACTGGACAACTGCTTTCAGCATCTGGCCAATAACCAGTCTCTAAGTGTGTATTCCTCATGTGCCTATTACTAACTCTCCATAACATGTATGAAGCTGAATACAAAAGCTGTATTTTGAAAAAGGATGAAATAAGCAATATTTGAAAAGGTGTTTTCCCATTCACCCTTCCCTAAATATGTGATTAGCCTTCATGTTTGTATTAATTGACTCTTGTGTTGGTTTTCCTTTCAGAAGTCAGGCTGAGCAACCAGCTTGGTCATCAAGCTGTTTTTTGAATTGTGGCCATAAGCATTATTTCCCTGATACTCCAAAGTTTAATTAAAAATGACCAACAGCAAAATTATTTTGCTGTCTTGCATGTAAACTATCCAGGTCTGCTAATTGCAGCTGCAACAAATATTACTCTATTGAAGTAGACTGTAATGTTCCTCTTAACCTTCTTAACCTAAAGAAATTATTACTACTTTCCAAAGGCTAACTGGAGCCTCTGTTGAGGCTTCCTTTCGTCACTTTGGTATTACCTTCTCTAGACCATGAATTAGAGGAGGTTTTTAACCAGAATTGGTTCAGTTCTCAGTCGAGGTTCTATGGACATAAAACAATGTCTTCTGCAAGGAGTCCCAATTTTTTATTCCTCTTTTTCTTCTGCATTTATCTCTGAAACACTTTCACTAGCAGTGTTCCTTAGGAGTATGCAGTCTACCTTTTGGAAGAAGTTTTGACTGCCTATAGAGAACTAACCTACAACAATTAATTAATTAGGACTTGTTTCTCAGTATTAAGGTGATTAAGTCAGTTCTATCATCAGGTCTTGCTCACTGGTCTGTAAGCTTTCACTGATTTAAAATTTGCTGATTTAACTATTTTCTTTTTTAATTGGGCAATGCCCACGAAAATAGATTTGTTTTCTCTTGGATGCAATGTCTTTCATGTTAGAAAATATTAGCCTTCATAGTAGTTTGTGTTTACTAGATGCAAGGTTACCCTGGTGTAAAACTCATGGACTTAACAGTGCATGGCTTACAAGTCTTCCACAACTGTGTGCTTTTATTTTTCCATATGCTAAAAATGTTGATGGGCCATCCATGTGTACTGTGATTAATGTACTGCATATAGGCATTCCACAGTCTGCCTTTCCAAATCATAAGCCATGCTGAAACACATCAAGTTTGTCTGCTGACTTGGATCCACCAAAATTTTCACATGTATAGAAATGAAAAAATAAGTGTTTCCTGCTTTTGAGACCCTTATTTTCATCTAACTCCTTTATTTTCCAGCATCTACTATGGAGTCAGTCAGCATTGTTTTCACCCCTGTGTTATGTACATGCCTTTCTTTATTGGTTCTCTTCTTTTGTGCAAATTGTACCTGTTGTACCTACTTAGTCTTGTAAGAGCCAGGGATTTCAGGCTGTGTTGTAGAATTGAACTACATAGCTATGTTTTACTGGAATTTTTATTTTGTCTTAAACATATATGTATATATATATATATATATACACTAGCAGAAGCATTGAAACCCATGCAGGATATTTTAAATATGTAGCTTATTTATAAAATATGAATATTAGATATTCAGCTCTTCCCATTTCATTTAGTTTCAGAAACTATTTACTATTAAGTTTACTCTTGAGTTTACTGTTAAGATCTCAAACAGTACACAGCTCTTGCATAAGCGAACTTAAAAGCAAAATTATCCTTCCTGGTCTAGAAAAGTCAGTCGGAATCATCTCTTCTTCCTATAAATCTGCCTTTGACAAAGAGAATCTTCCATTGTTTCCAAGAGTCTAATTAACAAATGCCAACAAAGTTCTGTACTTTCAGAAATGCTTTTGTTATTTTGTTATTCTGTAAACTTCTTGGTAAAGTTTACAGCCTGTAAAGGTTCATTAATATTGTGTGGTTCTATACACTGTCAAGCATTTTTCAATATGTAAGCTGTCAGGAAGAGGAGTCAGTGTTGAAAATGTGTTTATACAGGATTCTTAAGGAAACTAAGTGAAGCAGTGGGAAGGCAGACTCAGAACATCAGTCCATTCCTGATCTGAGAAGCACCACCAAAATGTACTGTTAAAAGTGGCAAATCCCCCAAAATATTCTTTATAATTTTTACCTAGATTAGCTGAAATCTCGTACATTTACTTTGACTCTTTGATAAGCAGGCAATTGTTTTAATATTTCTTGAAAGAAATCACAGAAAGAGCCCTTAGAACTATTAGTGTGCAATCTACCATGGCATGAAGAGAATTTTTAAGCAGGAGCAATTTGAAATGACAATTTTAGTACCTTAAAAAAAAAAAATTGTCCCTTTGCCTTCCCCTCACCCCCCTGCATTTGAGGTGTTCACTTCCCTTGTTCTCAGTTTGAGGTATATTTAAGGTATTGAAAGAGTTTTTAACTTTCAGTGGTCAACTCATGCTACTGGCACTTTTAAATAAAATAATTAAGGCTTATCACACTGTTGTGCATTATTTGTTTTTGTGCAATCACTAAATATTGCACACATGAAAAAACAAGTGCTTCTACTTATAAACAAGTTTAAAATAAAAAGTATAACATTATAATATTTATTCAAGTAGCCTAAACATTCCCTAAATATTAAGGGATCCCATGAGAACCCACATATTAAAACTGTTAATACTCTTTTAAATAAAAAAAAGTATTTCTGAAGCAGAAAGTCTTTGAAATTCATCATAGAGACAGCCGGAGGCTAGAGAAGTACCTTTTATTTTTGTCATGAATTTCCACTGTGGTATAGCAGAGTCATAGGCTGTCAGAAATCCTGGCATTTCCTTTCTGTTTGCTTTCCTCAGGAAAAGCTTGGCAGCTTCTCAGCATAACAACTGAATATGAACATTCTGAAGAGCTAAATACAAATATTAGAATCTTGCTACCCAACCAGCTGCAGCCCACATGGCACTGGGAATATAGCAGCAATATCAATGGCAAGAGAAGAAAGGGCAGAGTAAGGTCCCTAATGCGTTCTCTCCGTCTTGCCAAGGATTTTCTGTTCTGCCTTATGTGCTTCTCTGTAGGACCTCTGCCTGCTTCTGTTTTCACTGAGAGAACACAGCTTGCTTGTTGAATACCAAAAGCATTTTAGTTATTGATGGGAACATTACAAGCAGGAAGGAAAGTGTTAAAATTGAGCATTGTAAATGCTTGTTGTTTTAATCATACATGACAGTTCTTTGCAGATTTAGGTAAATATTTTCTTGTCTATGGTGTGCCAGCACTGGGCAACAGCTGTTTCTTACTTCATTCCAAGGATTAGGTTTGTAAATGCTTTCTGGAAAGTCCCCATGAAGAATTCCTGGAACATCCCCTTCCATCTTCTCGTTGCCATAACTTGCTGACACTCAATTCTGCATCTGTGGAAGTGAAGCTTCAGAGGAATTCAGCCTTTGCTGCTGGTCGGAGTGAGGTGGTGTCTCCTGTAATTTGGTCAGCTCAAGATGAGTTCTTACTAATCCTTCAGCCAGAATAACAACTACCAAACCCATAGATAAAGATCACATTTATAGAGTTAATGTAGCTCACTCCCATTAGTTTTGCAAGATAAAAATCCCAGTTGCGTGAATTTGAAGAGGTAGCATAGAAGGTGTCACTTTGAGATGGTGTGTGTATGACCTGCTAGCTTGGCCTTTCTGAAAGGTAATGCAGAAGGCTGCTGTACATCCACTTTTCAGAGAAAACAGTCTTATTTACATTTCAGAGAGCTTTACTTTCTTATTGGTTTTAGTTTTACCTGTTGAAGAGCTAGTGCTGGTCTTCTGGTTTTTTTAGACATATTAAGCTGTACAAAAGTTGCCAATTTGAGCAAAAGGCAGAATTCTCATGTAGTTTTACGAAGGTTGTTCATTGTAAAAAATTGGTCTTCTCAGGGTTTTTCAAAGTAAAATTGCATCCTTCCTCAGAGCTCCTGTTTTTACTGTTTTATTATTATTTGCTGGCAGAATCAGAATATTTTCCCCTGTTACTGATAGCTAGAAAGCTCCCCTCCTGCACATCTTCAGTGTGTGTTTCTTGGACAAAACAGATAAGGCTTTTACCATGTGGACTGCAGAGGTAAACACAGTTAAAACTATTTGTATAGTTGCCTTATGTGGTTGCCTGCCTTCATAATTTTCTAATAGTTTACATTGGTTTTTCTTGTTGTATTACAGGAGATAGCTGGAAGTTTAGTTTATGTTTTCTGGGCAGTGAACTTTTTTATATAATTTTTTGTCGGTGCTGAACTTGTCTGACATCCTGTTGCAGAGAGAAGCTGTTGAGGTTTTTGAAGAGTAACATCATGTACCTAATGTACATGTTGGAAGTTAATTTTTATTCCATATAAATTTATTTTTTACTTTAAAATTCTTAGGTTTTATAGGTGGTACATGACATGACAAAATGAGGCTTGGTGATCAGAACAGAAGGTGTAGTTGGTTTTGAGAGCCTCTGTCTTTCTATCCTCAGAATAAATGGTAGAAATTTTTGGGAGCAGGAGGAGGAAAAGAGGATAGTGAGGGTTAGGTGAGCTGATTCTGAGGTGTTGTAGCTGCCTGTAATAATGAAGTGCCAGACTTCACCCTGTAGTTAATTAAATTGCTTTTAAAGAATGCAATAATGGAAGAACATTGCCAAGCACACTGCATAGTTATTGGCTATTGCTCTGTGTCTGTAGAGCCAAATTAAATATATTAAATGAGATCTCAGGGGGTCAATTATGGTGATAATACAAGTAGTGACAATGCAACAAGCAGTGACATTAATTTCATGAATGTTGCATAGGTATAAATCATCTCAATATTTGTTCCTTTATCTTGCCATAGAAATTGTACGATAATGGATAATACTCAGATGGTTGATTACTATTTATATTATTGTATTAGGCTGTATTTACAGAGCAGAGCTCCCCTCATTATATTGCTCCTTGGCACGTTATTGCAAGACTTCTCATCTGTTACTGTGTTGTGAGACATCAGCAATTCATCCAGCGCAAAGGTGACTCAGCATTTTTTACAACAGCGACACATATTCAGGTGCAACTCAAAATGGTTTCAAAGTTCACATTGCAATGAAAAGATGTGTTGTGCAAAGCATTTCAGGGCTGTCTTCAATTAATTTTGAAAGTTAATACCAAATTAATGAACTTAGAAGTCTTAGAAGGACTCTGGTGTGAGCAACAGCGCCAGAAATTAAGGATGACAGATGATATATTAGGAAGCTGTTAATATGAATTGCAACAAACATAAGCTGGTCTAAACCCTCAACCATAAAACCCAACATATTATAATTGAAAAAACCCACAGTAATTTGTGGGACACATAATACAGCTTACTAGAGGGAAGGTTGTCTGCATTGATCACAGAATTTGTCTCTTACGATGCCAGAAACTCACCCAGTCAATTTGCTGCCTGCCTACGGTTCCAGCACTGTATCCTCCCTCTGCACTGGTGCAATTGCCTGCTCTCTGAGAAAGGCCAGACTCAGACACCACTGAGCCTGTGCCACAAGGAGATTCTCCCCAGAACACAGATCTGCAAAAAGAGGACTGGAGTACCAGAGAAAAGGTCAATGAAAATAGAGTTAATAATTCTGTCACAAATGTGGTTCTTTGTTCTTGGGGTGAGAAAGGGTGGTGACATTCAAAACACTGCACAGCAATATGGATTTTTGTCACTTAATGCCCAAAGTAAGCCGCGTGTAGGTTACAAGAAATCAATACTCTTGCAGTGTAGGGTAAGTCTTCAGTATTGTTCCTTACTAGGTTTTTGATATTGGTAGGTGTCTCTAGTAAAGCCTGCCCTAAGGAAGCAGTTTTAGTAGCGGATTCCTGTATTTTTACCGTTTATAGCAGAGGAGCTATTTAATGACACACACTGCTATATATAACCCAGAGAATCATAATTCGTATTTGTGAAAGAAGTGGTAATGCTGAGATAATGAAACTGTCAGGGGTTCACAAAATAGACTTACTGAGCACTAGCAGTAAAGACCTTTTGTTACTTTAATGCCTGAATTTCAGCACAAACCCATTGAAAGGTTGATTTTGATGTCCTAAAACTCATATGAAGATTGAAGTCCACTTATTTTTTTTGTATCATAAATGGGAGTAGTAAAGCAGAAAAACTCCTTTCTTTCTCAGTGTTCTCTTTTTATGGTGTGTGTTTGTTTTCTTTAAGCCTCACAACAAAGTTTATAATTACTACCAAACGTGGCAAAATTTGCTTTCATTTTGACAATGATGGGAGTGAAGATCTCTGAATCACTGAGTTGCAGCCTTGGTCAGCTGGAAGTCTCCAGCCCAGCCTCCTGCTTAGAGCATGGCTGGTGGTAGTATTTGAACAGGTTGCTCAGGCTTTTATCCAGCTGGGTCTTGAAAATCTCCAGGAATGGAAACGTGACTGTTCTGGGCAACCTGCTCTACTGCTGGGCTGTCCCTGTGGGAATAAAGGGGTTTCCCTATATCCAGTCAGAACTGACATAGTTTTGTTTAGACCACTGTCTTTTGTGTCCTGCCACTACTGCTAAGAGCCTGACTTTGTGTCCTCGAGAGCTTCCCTGTAAAGCACCGGGAACTGCTGTAAGATTCCCTGAAGCCATCTTTGCTCCAGACTGAACAACCTAGCTCCTTCGTGTACTCTGCACAGGACAAGGGCCCTCTCGGTGGCCCTCCCCTGGACATGCTCAGGAGATGTTTAGTGATGGGTGTTAACTGTTTGGATTGGCAACTTCTTTATAGGTAAGCCTCTGAAAAGAGTTAGTTTCTGAAAGTGAGAGCCATCTAAGCAAGTACCATGCACATGAATGGGCCCAAACCAGCAATAACTTACCCTGTAACATAATAGATGCCAACAGAACTGGACATCAGCCTCCATTTACAGTGTCATAATATCCACTGTGTTGCCATTATCTCCCATTTAGCAAGAATATGCAGGACGTTTTAGCTATGGCTGGTTTTTTTAGCCTTCAAAAAAAATGTGTATGTCTCTTTCATGAACCTTGTCACTGGTACTTTGTGTATGAGTCAGCCATGTACCAAACTTGAAGATTATTAAGAACTTTGAAAGAATGAAAAGAACTCTGTATTAAAGTGATGATAGAACTCCGTATTAAAGTGATGATAGTTTAGAGATGAGCTTTAAAATGGTACTGTCCTCACTAATGTACAAAATTAATAAATCAGCTTACTGAAAAATATTGTTTAGAATGTTTGCATAAAAATAGTGCTATTCAACAGAATTGTACTTTCCTGTCTGTACTTACATGTTTTTTAAACGCCAAAGTAGTGTGTGTAGTTTACTTTTCTGGTGCAAAGCATAGTCTTAGTGTCACAACAGTAAGAATAATTGCATATGGCTCTACTGCTGCATTCAGTTAAGTTGAGCGTACTGTGAGATTTATTAGAAGTAATTTTGTGCTTATTGACTTCAGCAGATTTTCTTCTTCTGTAACAATGTCATTTAAACCAAATTTTAAGCTTAAAAAACATTCATCACATAAAAAAAATAAAAGGGTAGGTAGCATAAAAATACTAGTAGTGACAATCAAAGATTATTTAAATTTAATTTTGGGAGAGGAAAACTAGCATAAAACTGTTTTCTGCACTGTCTTCACTTTTAGTTGATCACTGAAATGTGCTCTTCTGTATAATACCCACCCAGGTGGTCATAATTCCCTCTTGCTATGCATAATTTCAGTGTTACGTGATACTAGGCACAGCAAGTGTTTGCTCTACCAACTATTTTCTCCTCCCTAAAAGTGTACATAATTATTCCCAAAAAAGTGTAGTTAATTATTCCCAAATGAGGGTCACTTTTGATCAGGATGATAATCAGTTTGCCAAGTTTTGGAAAGTTCTCCCAGAGTTCTGTTGCTTTCATCAAAAAACTGCTGTACCCATCCAGTTTTCCCTAAATGGATGGAAGGCCATTGTATTTGCTTCAAAAGTATGTGTGGTTGCTTTTAAAAAGACCTTTGCACTGTGCAAAACAAATATGTTTTGGAAAGAAAATGGCAGTTTGTAAGGAAGCTTCCTCTATGACACTAGAGCTTTCTGCCTTGAGGAGGTTTTCTTGACTCAGGATAGTATTGTTATGCCCCAAAAAAACCAGAATTTAGGGAATAGGCAATTTTCTGATCTCTTTCTGCAGTTTGAATTCTATCAGGTTTTGATCTGTGCTGGAATTGACTATTGTATTTGTCTTGTAAGTACCAGAGTGGAAATTAGCTCTGCAATTGCAAAAACAAATGTAAAAACACATTAGTGAAATCTTCTCTTCTGAGGTGATGCAGCAAGTAACTAATCCTGCAGCTGTTGTTGCAGCTTTAATTAAAGGTAGGTACACATTGTGGAATACCTCACTGAAGTAATTTCCAAATCTTGGTCTATTTAATTGATCAAAACTTGGGACACTGAATACTGTATTTGCTTTGTCTTTTCCCATGTGCAATACTCCCTTCTGCTGCAAAGTAGGCAATTGGGGAAATGTACACATATGCCAATTAAAAGGAGAAAAAAAAGGAAGTTAAAGGCCAGAATATTCCATGACATTTATGGAATCCACTCTTTCTGAATCAAAATCTTTTGTTTGTGGTCAGACATCTAGTTCGGTTTATGGCAATCAGTATGCAAAAATTACCTTATCACTTTTAATGACTTTTTACATATTGCATGTACCATATGTATATCATATTCATTGTTCAAATTTGGCACTCTTATCCAGCAACCGAGCCTAATTATGTTTGTGTTTAATAGATCAATTGAGTGTCACTAAGAGTAGATGGGGCAGCCTAATGAGGACATTCAGCAAGAGTCACCTCTGGTCTGTAGGGAATGCACAAAGGGATACCCAGTTGGTTGTCAGATCACGACTCTGGCTTTGCATGTATGTACTCAAATTATGCTAAGGACTTTTCAGACAGCACAAGTTTCAGGTTTCAAAATATAATCCCTATTCCAGCTCTGGAAGTGAAACCTACATTTTCTTGAAAGACTACTTGATGCTTTGCAGAATTACTCCAGATTTAATAAGCTAAATGTTTTAAGAACAATTATGCTACTGAAGACAAACGGGGCTCCCTGTTCATTCCCAAGTGAAATATCTTCACAATAGTTCACATGCATCCTTCTTATGTCACCAACTTACTGGCCTGCTTGCTTATGTGTGTATTTCTCTACCTTCCTCCTCATAAAGATGGGTATGGCCATTCTAGTCAATGTTGGGTTTTAGTTGTTATTATGTGTTCTTGTGGGTTTTTTCCTGCATCTTTCCAGTTTAGCAGTCTTTGCAACTGCACAGTGCTGCAAACATGTGAGTATCTTAGATATCTGCCATAGGAAAGTGTTAGAATGATTTTTGAAGGCTGTACTGTGGGTTTTGAATGTTTCATGTATTCGTATCAGTGTACACTAATGAATCCATTCAGGATTTTTCTCTTACATTTAAATTAATTCTAGAATGTAATGAACACCCATTTCTTGAAGATCTGGAGAAAAGGAAAGTCTAGGAATAAATTAGAGTTCAGAGGTATGGGGACACAGGTAATGAAGCAGACTATTTGAGAACAGATTATTTTTTGGTCTTTTTACCTACCATACTCGATCTGTCCTGGCAGCTTTCTTCTCAGATGCAAGTGAAACAAGACAGATGGATAAATAGGGTTGCCATGTTCATTTAACACTGTGTATCTCAAGACCAAGCAGAAGGTACAGTCTGAAAGTGATGAGATCTATGGAGTCAAGATAAAACATTTGTGTTTTCAGTCTTTAGATAAAGAAATATATTCTGTACTGAAGAAAAACACATTCAGGATTTACTTCCAAGAAATCAATAAAGAAAGTGAGCTAGTGCATTGGCATATTGCCTAAGATTTTTGAATGAACTGAATTCTTTGATACGATTCAGTTCCTCTCTGACTGGTGGATTTGTAAAGACATGTAAAATGTAATGAAGAGGCCAAGTTTGTTCCTTTTTTCGTATTCAGGAGCTGTCTTTTTACCTTTTCTAATAATTTTCATTGTTGTTTTGCTTTTATTTTATATAAGACATTTCTCATTTATATTTCTAGTGATTTTAGTTCATGTTTGGCATAAATTAAGCTTTTAGTTCTAAGCAGGTGGGATTCAAAAAAGGTAATTCATACAACTGATAGGAGACATAACTTTTGCTTGGGTGTGTGCAAAAGCATTTATCAAATTTTGTGAGTGAGGTAAATATTTCAGTTCCAGAATGAGTGCTTGCAACTTGACAATTATACCTTTAAAGTTGATGTACAGGTAGTTTAAAGACTAGTGAAAATGGTAAAACCTGATCTGATACCTGTGAAAGGTTTTATTTGGTTTGAATTTGCACCTGAGATATCTCAATGGAACTTTTCATGAAAACTCTAGTGGATAAAAATACTGTCATTAGAAGGTACACAGACACAGGTTCTTCTTCATATTTCCTTTCACATTTCAACAGTAGTTCTTCCCAAATTACTAATGATATGTCAACAGTAAAACATTTCTATATATCTATTTCCCAAATACCACTAGAGGGACATTGCTTTTCCAAATCAGACAGACTTTATCCCTGTGGATTGAAGGGTGTTGGTAGCTGGTGTTGAGCACTCTGATCTTCTTGAGCCAAGCTCTCACGAGCTGAGGAAGTTTTGTCCCAGGAAGAGTGCCTCCAGTTCTTCAGTGTCTGTTTGTTGGCTACTTCAAGCTCTTCAGCCATTAGCTTTAGAGAAAATGATGAGAGATTAAAACTTTATCTGAGTTTTTTTTATGCATACTGCAGTTCTATTTTGATGGGTTTTTCCACTGCATTTATATTGCTGTTTTTCCCTCCCTCTCTTTTTTACTGGATTTCCTTTTCCTCTTAAAACTAATCACTACACACACCTGTATCACAGATCATCCAGTGGTCTTAAAAAGCCTTCCAGTTAAAGTGGAACAACATAGAAAGTAGAACTTTTTAATGTGTAAAAATTAGTATGCTAGGGGCTCGGTGCAGGCTTCAGTGAAGAGTTCTATGTATGAGTTTATACAATACAATAATTTGTGTATTTTCTGTTTGATTCAGGTCATTGCCATTGTTATGGATATGTTTACAGATGTGGATATTTTTAGAGAAATCGTGGAGGCATCTGCTAGAGGGATCGCAGTGTATATCCTGCTTGACGAGTCGAACTTCAGTCACTTTCTGAAGATGACAGAGAAACAAGGCTGTCAAGTTCAGAGGCTCAGGGTAAGGCATCCTGTCTTCTTTTGCATGAACATTCACTGCTTACTCCTCCACAGCCCACTGAAAAGTGACTATTATTGAAAAAGTGATTATCAGATACTGAATTTTGAAATTACCAGTCGGGTGTAAATAGGTAAGCTCTCAGCAGAATTTTCTCTACAGATACATTTTTTTAAAAGCATCTTTTTCAAGTGTCAGAACAAGAGTATTTGATAGAATGACATAATTTCCATATATATGATTTATAAAATAATTTTCCATTATTGTGTATTTAGGAATACTGCACGTTTGTAAAAATTAAGCTTTTTTTTCCTTTCTCTTATAGTTGCCTGTAAATAAAGACATAAAACTTAGATAAATTAATAAGTTGTGTGCTTCATTTTATGATCTGTAACCTTCTTCTTTAAGGTTATTCATTAAAATACTTTTAAGAGGCCCAAGATTCTGTTTCATACATGTTTTGGTGAAAATCCGTATTATCATGTTTGTGCTTCAACCTATTGCTTTTAGACATTAAATATGTAATTTTACTGTGTAAGAGAGATAACATGATGACTACCATTTACATCTTCACAAGATTTCCTGCACTGCCCAAACGTTTATCAGGGATTAGAATATAAACCACAAGCTGCACTGAACTGATATAAATGCTTCATAAATACTTATAGATTTACTCTACTGCCACCAGTACTGAAACAGTTCCAAGGATGTTGTTGGAGTCTCTTTACAAAGTTCTGAATGCTGCCTTAGCTCATAGTTCCATTTGAAATTCCTTGCCTCTGTAACTGGTTAAGCTATGTTCATGCCAGACAAAAGTATTATAAAAGCTCTTCTTAGGCAGCACCTATTTTAAAAATCCAGTCCAAGAATCAGGTAGAGATGTGGTGTATTTGTGAGGATAAAGAGGACTTTTTGGTAGACACTTGGAGAAAACTCTGTTTTATACCCATATTTACTCTGGAGTGTTGACTTAAGTCCTTAGAAGTATTCCCACTCCACTTTCCATGCTTGTTTCTTGTGTATGAGTGTGTGTGGGATCACTGTCTGGTAGCCTAATATACAGAGCTGTGGGAACTTCCGGAAGAAAACACCAAAACCATGGTGTGGTTCTATAAATACTGGTAGTGATTGCCTTCATGAAGTCAGTATTTGGCAATACTTCCATACTCTGGAACTTGAGATACCACCATTTGCTGATTACTTGGGTTAATTATACCATAGAGGTTGCCAAATATGGTCTGTGTCTATATATGGAATGAGTTTGGTCCTTCCAAAATAAAAACAATTAGGAACATGCATTTCAAGTGGTGTTTTAAAAATGCCATATGCATTTTCAAGTTAATTCCACACAGTGTGTATCCACAGCTGTTTCAAAAGCTTACCTTCTTTGGATTCAAGGCTGTCTTTTTAATGCAGTTATATAGACCTGTAGGTATTTATACTGTGGTTGAAGGAATTAATACACATAGATTAGAGTGAATTTTGCACAGATTAGTGTGGATTTGAGAGCTTTGGATGTGGCCTCTTCAGTGAAACTGTGTTTTATACATTTCTGGGTTTTGGTGGGAGAAATAAAATACATCTTCACTCTGCAAGGTTAACTTGGAATACTTTGAGTGTTATCAGAAAATAAAAAATATATGCCAAAGAGCTAAGCAGTCCTAATCCTGTGGTGTGCTGAGTTTCCAGTTTAGCTTGTAATAAAGCTGTTCAAATTAATGGTCTTCTCATCCAAGGGCTATTCCCAGTGACTGTTGCTCTGAGATTAGCAGTTTACTACTCCTGCATTAACTCTAGTGCCTTTTTAGAGGTGAAAGGGAATTGCAGGTGACTATGAAAGAACAGCCATTATTTTGAAGATGTTTTCTCCCCTTCCCTTTTTCCCGTCACTCAAGGTTCAGAAAAAAAATAAACATCTTCAACTTTTTGTACTCTTGGCTTCTGGTCTTGCCCTTCTGCGCAGTGAAGCAAGAAGAGAACACAGTTGTATGAGTGTATTTCTTTTCCTGAAGATGTAGTACCAGCAGCATTGGTCTTTTCTGGTTATTTTCTGGCATGATTTGGTTTAGTCTTGTTGGAGTGTGGATGATGCTTCTTAGTCCGTACACTCGTGATGAGTTTTCTGTAAAGCTTTTCAGACTCATCACCTCTGTCTCTTTTTCTCTCCCTTTAAATCAGTAAAAAAAACCAAGATGCAATGATGAACAAAACTGTATTTTTTAATTCAAATTTACAACTAAGTAGTCTCCTGTATGAAAAAAAAAGGATTAATAAATCTTCATTCATTAAATGTCTGTGCAAACAGTTTTTCTCATCTGTAGTCTGACTCCAAATCAGGAGTGTGTTTGCCTCTTTATTGAAACATCAAACTGAAAAAATAGATGGACTGTATATTCTGTAGTTATTTTGTGAATTCTGTATAAGAAACTATGAAATCAGGGGTTACTAGGATTATTTTTAGTTTTTCCTACAGCATCTTTTCATGTTTGTTTTTTTTTTTTTTTTTACTTAATATTCATCTTGACATCACATCCATCAGTGGAACTCAAATAATTCCATTCCTATATTTTCTCTTTTGTGTTCTCCAGTTTCATTAGTTTTCTGACTGTACTGCATTTGTCCTCAGTAATAATGTGTTTCTTTTTTTTTCTCTACCTAAGCTTCTTTTGATTAACTTTGTCACTTCACTGGTCTGGCTTGCTTGCTCAGCAAATCTTTTGCACAGAAAGATGAAGAGTTGTTACAGATGCAAACTTTTTTTTTTTTTCCCAGGTGATTTTTCAGAAATGAATTGGTAAATTTTTTGACTTTTTTTTCTGGTACTGACAGATGCTTCAGCAAACTGTGAAACAGATTTGCACTTGCAGAATGCAGCAGCAAGACAACAATCCCCAGAGCCACCAGAATGCTCAGTGCATTTTGGATTAGAAATGAAAAACGGATGTTGTAAGCAATGCTATTTAATGCCTAAGAAGTCAACCAAGCTCCTGACAAAGATCTGACATAGATCTTTGTATTTTATTTGATATGAGACGTGGTAGAGGTTCTATGCTCTGGAGAAGCTTCTTTTTTACTCCTCTGTTAATAATGAAGAATCGTTTTGCTACAGGAGGATATTGAAAGCAATTTGGCAGGACCTGTTTATTATCTGATCATCCTCTCAGTATTTTTAATGAATTGCAGGAAAGAGAAAATTAAACCACTAATGAATTGATTTTACTTTCCTTCCGTGAAGTCTACTCCCAGGTAGACATGTCTAAATGCATAGTAGGAGCTGCTATTGAGACCTGCTTTCAACCAGTTTTTTCTTTCAGAAGTTTTCCAATACTTCCACATCTAAGGCAGATGTGGTTATTGCATAGCCTTGCACAGCATGATGTTGTATCTGTAAGCAAACTTCCATGATAAGGACCAGACTCCAGTCAAGTCTTGAGTGGTCGTTGAATCAGATTCAAAGTCAGAATAGAAGCAAACCTGAAAACTACTTTGCATTCGTACAGCACATATATGGTCAATGGCTACTTTTTAAACAATTGGAGTCATCCAGGGATCAATACTGGGCCCAGTGCTGTTTAATATCCTCCTAAGTGATCTGTGTGAGAGGATCAAGTGTACCCTGACAAAGTTTGCTGGTGATACCAGACAGAGTGAATAAGTGGACACTTTGGAAGGGAGAGCCACCCTGGATTAGCTGTAAGAGTGTACTAACGAGACCCTTGTGAAGTTCAGCAGGGACAAGGGTAAAGTCTTGCACCTGGAAAAGCATAATCCAGGAATGCAGCACAGGCTGGGATATAGCCAGCTGGGGAGCAGCTCTGAGGGAAGGGATCTGTCGATTACAAGCTCAATGTGAGCGAGCAGTGTGCTGCTCCTGCAAGGAAAGCCACCAAGCTGCTGGGCTGCATCAGCAACGGCATCACCAGCAGAGATAAGGAAGTCACTCTACTCAGCACTTGTCAGGCCACACTTGGAATAGTGTGCTCAGTTTTCATCCCCACTGCTTAAAAGAGATGTGGACAGGCTGGAAAAAGTCCAGAGAAGGGCCACAAAATGATCCAAGGACTGGAAAGCTGCCATATGAGGAAAGGCTAAGAGAAATGCATTTTTTCAGCTTTGATAAGAGAAAGGGAGACCTTATCACTGTGTTCTAGTATGGAAATGGAGGCTACAAAGAGATGGAGACTCATTTTTTACAAGGAGTCCCATGGAAAGAACAAAGGGTCTTGAGAACAAGTTACTCCTGGAGAGATTCCAAGAGGAAATTTTGTCACTGTGAACAATCAGCCATTAAAATAATTTCCCCAGGGTAGTGGTCAATTCCTCAACACTGGACACCTTTAAGACTTAAACAGGTGCTGGGCCATCTTGACCAGACTGTACTTTTGTCAAGAAAGGTTGGATCAGATGATCCTCGAGGTCCAGTGTGGTATTCTATGATTCTCTGACCTATTTTATCTTACTAGAGAAGACAGGCCCAGGATAATAAATAATATTAGTGATGAGGAACAATATGAGAAATGTGACTATTTTTCCTTTAAAACTGTTAGTCTAAATATTGGGTAGACATCCACTTTCTTGTTTGTGCATATTCTTGACAGCAAGTATGGGGCGAGTAATGGAACACTGATAAAAGCAGAAATAAAAAGTGCTAAAATGAAAAGTTTGAGACCAGTATACCCACTGTACTTACCTATCATACTGGAGAGATTTTACTAATGAAAATAAATTTGTAGTGGTGAATAATACTTCAGAATTTTAAATCATGGTTATTTGTCACTCTCTGGAATGCAAATATACAGAAAATGTACATAAAAAGTGTTTAGAGTTTGTTTACTGTTCATTATTGGGTGTCATTTAACTGGATAGCACTGATGGCTGTCGTTAAACTGCAGCCACTGGATGTTTTAAATGTTCCTGAGTGTCCTGTAAACTCCTCTTGGACAAGAGAGAAGATCCTGTTTGGCTTCGAAACCCTCCATTCATAAATGAGTGATTGCTTTACCCACAATGATACAGTGATGAGTGGCACACTGCTGTTAGGAGGAGAGTCCTATAGCCTGAGGATGAAACCCAGCAGGAGGGTGAAGCCCAGCATTTCATACCAGATGGGGCTTGTAATTCAGTATGTTTACTGCTTCTAATCCCAAGTGGAATGCATTGTAGCTATATATCCTCAAATAGGGTTTGTATTTTGGGTGGTGATTAAAAGTGTGCATTCCTGGCACCTTAATTTGAGGGTTTGAAGCTGGTGAAGAATGCTGGATGAACGGTGCAGTAAAAGGAAGCGTTGTGGGAGAAAGGTGGGCATGATCTCTGGTACTTGTCATGTTCCCATCTGATAATGGATGACCCACCAGGGGAGTAAAAAAGTTCATGATCAGGGAATAGGGGTGGAAAAGCTACAGGAGGAAAAATACTGAAGAGAAGGAAAACAAAAAGGAGAACAGAGTGACTCTAGTGACTACAATTATTTTTACCTCCCCCCCGCCCCAAGGAGTTTAATGCAAATAATCTTACTCCTTTTTTACATTTGCCTACTTAAAGTTATATTTCAACTTATGTGTACCTAAGGCAAAGCTTTTTTTTGTGTGTATAGTATGGTAATTTGCAAGCTGTTAGACTTGGTTGTGCCTCCAGCATTGATTCCCAAGTGATATCCTGTCCAATACCAATCAGACCTTATCTCAGTAAGATTTGATGTGTTCAACAGGCATGTCTTTAGGCCAACTGTTATGGTTACTTTAAAATGTATAAGCTACTCTCAAGTTACCTTTTTCAAATTATAATGACATAAATATGATTAAATATAATTAAATATAAGTCTGAAATACACATATAATTATGTGATATATAGAACTGGGTAAAACAGTCATCAAAGTAAATGCAAATTTCATTACTAATTCACAAGATTTGATTTAAAATAAGGAGTTGCTATTATGGTTATCTTTAGAATGGGTAAATTTCAGTATTTTCTTTTCTTCTTCTTCAGGAATTACTATTTCTATGGTGTTTATCTTTCAAATAAAAACTTTTAATGTAATTAGTTAAAACTTGAATAGCTGCTGGTGAAAAAATTATTGGGCTTGTTCAAAGTTCAACAAAATCACTTTGGAAAAGAACGAAAATTGACTTTCATCCATAAGAAAACTTCTAATTGGAGTGCAGAAAACTTAGAGACAGGTTGGCAATAATGATTAGCAGTTAGAGATGCAAATTTATGCTAACCTGGCATTCAGTAATGCAAATTGGTTTGTTATTAATTCTTTTGTAGCTGTTCCTGAAAATAGACCTAAGCATCCACCTGTGTTTTCACTGTTAAAATTTTTGTCTTTTAAAATTTTACAGGACTTCTAGATAATAGTTCTTTTATTCATCTAATTAAGAGACAAACTTTGCATTTTATGGTTTTAGCACATTTGCTAGACATATAGCTCACAAACAAAAGTCATTCTTAAATGCTGGTTTTGTACATTTTGAGTTGAATTTGTGTTCAAACATAGCTTCACAAAAATGCTTAGTAAAAACTCACTTAACAATGAATGAAATTTAAAGAACTTGGATAGCTTGAGTCAAACCTTAATTTGCCAACTCAGCAGTTTTTAAGTGTAACTCATTTGATAAAAGTTTAAAGATATCAACATTGAAATATACACTGATTTAGAAAGCATGTGTTATTTGGAAATGTGCTTTCATTTAGTGGATATTTTTTCCTAATTTTTTGAATTTTCTGTTTGGAAAGATAAAGTTCATTGGATAGTAGTAGATCTTATCCTTAAAACTCCTACTATATCCTTAAAACTCTATCTATTAGAACTTTGTATGTTTTAGGTAAATGTAGAAGTGCTTCCATAGAAAATGAATGCTTATGTCACTGTATTGCAAACTCAGTCGTACTTTATGGAATGGAATTTTAAATGAATTTGTAAGTTTAAACATCTCTACAGCTTCTTGTGAATGGGAGGTGAAGAAAGAGATGCTGGTCTCTTTCCCCTGTTACCCAGTGACAGGGTGCTTGGGAATGGTTCAAAGCCATGCCACAGGAGGTTTAGACAGAACATGAGGAAGCATTTCTTTAGTGAGGGAGTTGTTAAGCACTGGAACAGGCTTCCTAGGGAAGTGGTCAATGCCCCAAGCCTGTGAGTGCTTGAGAGGCATTTGGACAATGCTCTTCATAATTTGCTTTGACATCTGGTCAGTCCTGAATTTGTCAGGTAGTTGGACTAGATGATCACTGTGCATCCTTTCCATCTTAAACAGTCCTATCCTGTCCTGTCCTGTCCTATCCTATCCTATCCTATCCTATCCTATCCTATCCTATCCTATCCTGTCCTGTCCTGTCCTGTCCTGTCCTGTCCCGTCCCGTCCCGTCCCGTCCCGTCCCGTCCCGTCCCATCCCATCCCATCCCATCCCATCCCATCCTTTCCTATTTATTTGACTCTCATGATTCTGCTGGATTTTCCATGCACACAATCTTTTCCATTTGCTTCATGAACAGCCCTTCAACCTATAGCTGGCCTTTACAGAGCACATCTGCTGTGACCTGCAACCTGCCTGTGTAGCAGTCCTGTGGAGCAAGACATTCTTGTCTCTTCACAGCTCTTACATTCCACTATTTCCATATGTAATAAGTATGTAATAATCACACAGATTCTTGTTGTTTACTGCCAATGCTAAATGATGGATTTCACTCCCACTGGAAGACTTAGGGTTGGTAGAAAAACTCTTCCAAGGATAGAAATGACAGTAAATATTCTGATTATTCACAGTTATATTCCAGGCTACTTTTATGTCTTGTGAAGCATTTTGTGTCTCACAGTTAAATGAGGTAGATGCTTTTAGGTTGGTTTAATTTGAGTATGAATTTTAGTTTTTCTATAAGTAAGCACTTTTTGTGTAACAATTTTTGTTAAATGCGGGTTTTTTCTACATCCCCATAAGAACTTTCTGAAAATTTTTACTAGTATGGGCCATAACAACTTCTTCCAAATTTTTTATTTCTATGAGCATAAAAAAACAAGGGACAGTAGTGAGTGAAAAAATACAAGATCCTGACATAGCTGAGTCAGTTTCATCAGTAGTCTGGAATAAAAATTTACCACATTTTTGAGATCCAGTGTGGAAAATTTCCCAAGTGCCATTTACTGTGTTTGCATGAATAAAATATAGAGTTTAATAGAATTCAAAATTAAGTGCTGCACTGAGTTCGTGCTACCTATGCATGTGCTGTTGGTGTCTCTGAATTTAAAAATGTGATTGATCTCATGGTGCAAAGCTGATAGAAAAATCTTACTGGTGGTACAACTGCAAGGGATTCTGGCACCAAGTGGTATCATTCAGTGGATCATCTCGGAGTAGGGTATATGTATTTGTAGACACAGGAGCCTTGTTCAATTAAAATAAAAGTGATCGTGGCTCTTTTAAGTGTTCTCTATGATTAGCCAAGATACTTGGAAATCTTATAAACATGTGCAGCAGATGATGGAAAGAATTTTTTTTTACAGTAAAAAACCTCTTTCCCTTGTTGAAGACCTCTTGTGCCAGAACATCATTTCTGAAGTGGTGGCTGTGGGAAAGTGTAGCTTCATTTTCTGTGGCCTAGGGAATCTCATCAGTCTTGAAGACAAAACAGGAACTGGCCACTTTGGGTCCCTTGGGGACAAGTTTGATAAGCATTTCATTCACTGCAGAATTTATTAATATGCCATAATGTTACTTTTCTCCTACTGTTCCTCTGAATTTTAGCCCCCGGATGCTAAACATGGACTATAGTAGACCAAGTAAAGTATTTTGATTGTCTTTTTCAGAATATGAGGGTGCGGACAGTGAAAGGACAAGATTACTATTCTAAAACAGGAGCAAAATTCCATGGAAAAATGGAACAAAAATTTATTCTTGTTGACTGTAAGAAAGTCATATATGGTTCTTACAGGTAAGATCAATCACTGAAGTGTCTGTAGCAAAGCTGTCATCTCAGGTATTTGCAATGGCAAATTTGGGGTTTACTATTTGTGAAAATTCTTCTAGGGAAGCACATGGGTAAATTTGATTATGTTTTCTGTAATTTAACAGGTTTTCATAGGTACTTACTGCTAACTAGCCTGAGAGATCTTGTGTTAATTTTTCACAAGAAAGAAATAAAGGATATAGATTTTGCTACAGCTGGAGAGTTGCTAAAAAGAAAAAAATCCTGATTTGTCTTACATTGTCTGAATTATTCTTGTTTAACACTCACTCCAGAAAAGGCTGTCAAAATTATTTCATAAGCTGTCTTGGATAGTTCCTCCATCTAATAATCTTCTAAAGATAACATTAGAGACTGATTCTGTGGCTCTCTAGTATATGATGGTCAAATTCAAAATTGCCCAAGTTAACTCTCTCTCTATGTTTGGCTAAGTTTCTTTATTCTGCTTTCCTTTATGTTTCTAGTATATATGTGCAAAACATAGGCTGGAAGAACTTACAGCCTTGCAGAGCTGGAAAAAACCTAAGTTAAAGCAGAGAGAGTCTTAGCTCACACATTATTAAATGTTTTCCTTCTTTTCATGCTGTACTTTTCCCCTTTGTCCTACTGAGTTAGTTTCTGCCAGCATAGTCAGAAATTCACATTCAGCCAGATCCACAGCCACTGCCTTTCTAGATTACCACCACCATAAGCTTTTGATAATCTGACCTTTTATTTCCTCTGAGACTCGGCCAGCCCTAAATTCAGCCTGATGTGTATAAATGGTAGTGAGGTAAGTGACAAGTTCATAAATGAATCAGGGTAAGCGACTGCAGGGACAGCCTTCATGCTTTGACATCTACACACAGTGCTATGGTCTGTGAGAATGGGATAGGTTTTCTCATTCCATTTTGAAAAACAGCACTGCTTGAACATCTTGCACCGCGGGGGCTGGAATCATCAATTTCTGTAGAAATTAGGCTTTCTTTGTAAAAGAATCTCATGATTTGTAACAGGAAAAACAAGTCTTTCTGAACTCTGTCATTGAACTCAATTTAAAATTCAGGGTTTTTTCAAATATTGTATGTTAGCCGTAATTGTGAGAGTTAGTAGGAAAAGAAACTTACACAGCATGATCTGATTTAATCTGGATACACTGTAACTTCCTGAAAAATACAAAAAAAGCAAAAAAAACTTAATCAGCAAGCTATTTTTGTGAAAAAAACATCCTGTTTTCTAACATCCTGAAGAAAAATGCAAATTAATAAATTAATTTTTTCCCTTTTTTCATGAAAACAGGATTTCAAAATAGATTTTTCCTTTGTTGTAATCTACAAATTGAATGCTTTACACACCATGATTTTAGTCTTGTTGGAGCATCCTTAATGTACATGTTAATTTATTTTATCTCATTTTTTGTAGCTCTAAAATAATTGCATCTACTTAGCTTTGAACATGTGTTCAGTCTTTTACAGCAGAAAAGAGAAAAATTTTCTTCATCAAAGCATTATCATTGCACTTAAAAGAAATTTTCATATCCAATCCAGTGTGCATACTAGAAAATGTTAACTTATCAAAAATTCTGTGCTGCATCTTTCTGACAGTCTTTAGAATGAAGCACCTTCAAAATTGCTGAAGCAGTCCTGCATGTTATTTCAAATGTATTTTTTCACAATATAATCACACAGTAACATTCTCTGACTGAAGAGCAAATACAGTGGTTACAGTTAGTCCTGCTGTAGTCCTTGTAGAAGTGATTTTGTTCCATTAGGTATTTGTACTTTATTGTTCTACATCTGTGAATACTTTTTTAGAATGCTTTTTATAAGGGCAGTTATAAGGGTAGTTATAGACTCAATCCTGCTCCCACTTGAAATCAGTGGAAAATCTCCAGCTGAGTTTAACCGGTATTAGATTAGACCTTCTGAGTCCCAATTACATGAATCATGCCCACAACTTATTTATTTAGAAGGTATTTTTACAAACCCAAGGTTTGTGTGAAAGCTTTCTTATCAAGAAAGACTAGTGTGGTACCTTAACTCAAAAGACCCGTATCTAATGGTCATTTGTTCTTCTTTCAGCTTTATGTGGTCATTTGAAAAAACCAACCTCAGTATGGTTCAAGTTATCACAGGACAGCTTGTTGAATCCTTTGATGAAGAGTTCAGGACACTGTATGCCCGTTCTTCTGTTCCTAGCTCATTTGCCCCAGAATTAGTGCGAGTAAACAGTCGCAAGACGCTCTGGGAAAATGATACATACCAACACTCGGTGTCTTCCTTGGCTTCAGTTTCTAGCCAAAGAAACCTTTTTGGTAGGCAAGACAAGGTTCTCAAGATAGATCCTGTTTGGAAAACTCGTGGAAGATATGCAGTAAATGAAATAGATAAATATGGTTTGAGAAATCAAGCCTATAATAAGCAACCATTTAATCAAGGTTTTAATGTTCAGAATCCAATCCAGCAGTATCAACCTAGTGAAAAAAATGAGCACTGGAAGAGACATAGTTATGCTGGGGAGAAGCCAGAAAGGACACCTTACCTATTGCTCAACAGAGCTATTAACAGAGCCAACAATCTACCAAATACCTGGAAAATGCCATCTGATAGCCTTAGTATTGTGTCATCATTACGAGGAGGATATGCAAATAACTGCAATATGCCCCAGCAAAGTTTTGCTGATCAGTTCTCACGACCCAAGATAAATCTTGCAGAGAGAAATTCAATTGTACGTAGGTCTTTCAGTGGGACAGATAATCATATCCGCCACCTGCAGCAGAGGATGCCAACCCTTGAGCACACAACAAAATCATTCCTACGTAACTGGCGAATAAAGTCATATTTGAATGATCAGTCAGATTATCCCGTAGAGTCAAATGGGTCAGCCTTGGGTGACAGGTATGATAGCTATGACACAGCTGAAAATATCAAAGCTCATGCACTGTACTCTCATTCTCGCTTGCGATCATCGTTGGTGTTTCAGCCAACTTTACCTGAACAGCAGGAAGTAAGCAGCTGTGCAAGTTCTTCAAATTCAACTATAATTGGGTCAGAAGGAAGTGCAACACCTAAGGGGACATCTAACCATGCTCCGAGTGTGGAAAATGGAATGGATAATACTTTAGAGGAGCTTAGCACAAACTTTCCTCTTAAATCAGATGCACCAAAACCCCACAGAATTCAGATTGCAGACAACACAAAACCTAGTGTAAATTCAAATGCAGCTGGTGACTCATCACTGTATTTGTACACAACACTGTGCACAGACAAACATGCGGAAAACTTGAAGAACCTTCAAAATGAAAATGTGCTCAAAAGGAGAAGTTTTCCCATGTTTAATTCAAAGTCCATATTGGATCCTGGTACCAACAAACATGCATCCAGTTATGTTTACAGCACATTGACTAGACATAGACTTAAGCAGCCAGTTAGTCCAAAGCTTCCAGAAGAAATGCTGAAGAGTGCTAAAAGTTTGCATAGTGTGACCAACCACTTGCCACAGGAGGAAAAGGACGTGAAAGGAGAGCTAAAGAGCCCGACTACTGGCAAGGCAATCTCCATGGCAGCTCTCACTGAAGCCAGCAGGGAGGAGTCTAGTAAGGATTGCACATCGAAGAAAGAAAGTAAGAATTCCCCAAGTTTTCTGAAGAAAGGATCCCAGAAACTGCGATCACTTCTTAATCTCACACCAGACAAGAAGGAAAACTTGTCTAAAAACAAAGGTCCTGCCTTTTACAGAATGTGTAGTAGTTCTGACACGTTAGTTTCTGAAGATGAGAATCAAAAACCAAAGATTTCTGAAAATAAGACAGATTCTTCCCCAAGGAGAAAAAGAAATTCTACGTCAAATTCTCAAGGTAGTTTGAACAGAAGCAAAGAAGATGTCACTGGGAGTCCAACAAAATCTCCAAAGTCTCCAAAGTCCCCAAAATCTCCAAAACCTCCATCTGAGGAGAGCAATAAAAAGTGTCCTCTCTTGTGCCCCCTTGAAAGTAAGTTCATAGAAACTGCAGGAGATGCATCTACCCCAAGATTTAATACAGAACAGATTCAGTATCAAGATGCAAAGGAAATATCCATGAATTCTACTTCTGAAAGTGCTCCTGTTTCTGCTCTTCAAAGAGCAAGTTCAATGACACCACAGCTGGCAGGCTCAAAACACCAAGAGGAGCTGAGATCTCGTTTGAGTGAAAGGCGTGTTTACAGTCGCTTTGAGCCGTTCTGTAAGATGGAAAATGCCAGCCCACCTGCAGGAAATGCCACCAACAGCAGTTCACACCTATCAGATATCAAAAGTAAGACCTTAGGGAATAATTACGGCAGGAGTAATCACATGGTCAGCTACAACTCAACTGCTTACCACCCATTGCAGCCTAATGAAAATAAGCTGAGAGGATTTATGCAAAAGTTTGGGAACTTCCTACACAAAAACAAGTAAAATTGTGTTGATTATATTGAAATACAGAAAGACTGGCTAAGCTGGACATGATTCTAACTGGACAAAGACTCGTGGCTAACTTTTGTGGAGCTTACTTGGATTTCTTCTTTGGTCTAGGACATTGGAATGAATGTACATATTTTTAAAAATAATTATTTTAGAATTGTTATACTTAAATCTTTACAAAAATTCTGTGTCCAGAAGATGTCTCAAGGAAGTTGTTTATAGTGTTGATATTGTAAGATTAATTTTATACATTTTCCTTGTGAAGAAAATACATTCTAGCATATTGTAACATTAATAAGCATGGGGTTAAAAAGATGGGGGATGTTTTTAAACTGCAGATAATACTGTTTCCAAATATTTGCCCTTCAAAAATAGGATAGCACTAGGAATAGTGAATTGTATTTTTTCAGCTTTTATGTACACTTTCAAATGATAAACAAAACATTAATGCATTGCATGTTACTTACCTTTTATTTTGGAAAACCTCCTTCAGGTTTCATCTTGTTAATAGTTTACCTCATAGCATCTATTGAACTGTTTGGGCGGGCAGCAGATGGATCTATCTTACTTTATTGAATTTTCTGTGTAACATGATATTTTTCTGAAGTATTTGGCATACAGATTTGAAAGTGACCTTAATCTGAGTTTTCACAGACTTGTTTACATGGTTAAACTAGTGTGAATGTAGAATGAATATTAAAAAAAAAAAATTATAAAAAAGGTGCCTTGAACATAACCTACAATTAGTTTAAATTTCAGTGGGTTAATTACATTTGTACAGTGTGCCAGTATTCTGTAATGTCTTCTTTAAAAAAAAAGCTTTTTTTATTACATTTTTTATTTGGTGGTTTAAAAAAAATTCTGTGGACTTCCATTTCTCAGGTAAGTTGCTGAGTTTCACACACAGCAGTCTGTTTTAAATGTTGCCAGATCTTTTTGTAACTATGGCTTTACAGGCCTTATGTCAGGATGACTATTACAAGCCCGCAAGGAATTAGGCAGCTAAAAGTGAGATTTGTAAAAATCACCACATCCGACAAGGCACATTTCCTAAGCCAAAGAAAGTATCAGTGAAGGGTGATGGTAGAAAATTTTAAACTTCAGTGATAAGATTGAGGCACCTAACTGCATTCTAAGGGACATGTTTGGTTTATCTGAGCCTCTGTATCATAAAAAATTTCTCGAAAATAGGTGACTACAGGTTAGTGCATATAAAAACAGGTGTGGTGATGTGTTTGGGCAGCAGCATGGCATCCACTTCTCATCTGCACTGTGCAGCCAGAACATCCAACTGGCTTACCCTGTCCTGGGTGTGAAGTTTGTGTCATAGAAGGACTCCATAACAATTTAGCTGCAAGATATTCTATGACAGTTTTGTTCCAAATTCAGATTTTTTTTGAAATTTCACAGTGAAAGCTTAGAATTCTTGTACCGATTTTCGTGTTTCAGGAGACTGTTTTAGAAGACAAGTTCAGTCTTAGATCTGAAAGGTCCCACAGTGTTCTATGGAGGAGTCCACCATGAAGGTCCTGGCATCATTCTTTAGAAAGAAATACCAGAAAGGCATTTCATGCACCAGTTGGGTGAAGTTCATTTGTTTTATCCACCTGTGGCCCCGGGAATAGATTTTATATGGAAATCTACTTCTCGCTGAGAATGTGCTCTGTTCCCATGAAGTCACCATAATTACTGTTGGTGATTTCAACTAAGCAGTGTCAGCTTTTTATTCTTCCTCGGGTAACTTTATTGGGATTTATGCATCATAGCAGTAACTGTTTCATTGTGGGGATGCTAATTATTTATGAGAGTGACAAAGTCTTGCATCTCAGTCCTCTACTGAAAGTTTAGGTCTCTCCATTACCCATAATCACAAAAAATTTTATAAATTCCTTGGTGAACACTGGTAACTTTGTTCACTCCTTGATGAATTGCCATAGTTAGTATTTTTCCCAAATGAACATTTATACTTAAATATTCTGTTCCAACAGAGGTAACACGTTCAGACCAAGGAATGTCTTAGTACTTGAGGCATGTTTTCAACGTAGGCACAATGTACTTCCACAGCTACACAGCCAACAGCCATGCCATACTGTACTTTTTAAAACACTGAATAGTTTTTAGTCAGTCAGTCATTTGTCCAGGATAGTATCTGAATTGAAGTGCAAGTTTTAGGAAGATCTTTAGTTTTCCTTCATACTCTAATGATCTCTGACATGCACTTGCGGGCAGATCTGTGTTTGGGAAGGAAATGAGAAAGGGAGAACAAGGGTCTTGGGGCAAGTTTTGAAGTGACAGTGCTTTCCATATTGTAATAAACTTTGGGAAATCTATACTGATGCAATTTGGAAATATTTCACTGTATTTTTCAAAGTAGATTGCTAATTAAAGAGTCCTGATAAGGCAAATGTTTTAATTTACCAAGTCATCTATGTTTGTAGATATATACTCCTGGTTTTTATCTGCACAGAAGATTAAGAGCCTTCAGTGAAGAGCCTGCTCATAGACTTGATAGTGCAAAAAAAAAAAAAAATCTTGGTAGAACTAGCTTTTTTTTCATTTTCAGATTTCTTCTCAGAGTTCCCACGTAGGAATGGTCTGCATTAAGGCTTGATCCAAGGTTAATTGACATGAATTCCACGGACCTCAGGGGAAGTAGGATCAGACACTTAATGTATTGACATCAGTATTTTAGAAATGTTGCAAGACCCAGTGCTGCTTGGGGGGGATGAGGCTCTGCTTGACACCGCAGGAAGAGCAGCCTGATGCCCTGCCTGCAGCTGCAGCTTTGAAGGTTGGGAAGCACACTGGGGGGGCTCCACAGGTGCTGCAAGGACCAAGTGTTCATTTGTTCCCTCCCAGAACCTGTGTTAAGTGGGAAAATGCTCACCAGTACTGTCTGATTTGCCTCATGTCTCCGTGGGAACCCAGTTGTCCATAAAATAAAAAGGAAAATATAGGGGGCAAAACCCTCCTTGTATCGGCAAAGAAAAAGGATGTGCAGATTTCTGCAGGGAAAAGTTGGAGTTTGTGTTTTTGAACTTCTTTTTCCCAAAGCTTGTCTTGATGTTTCTGCCTTTTCAAGGAGATGCATTTCATTCAGTGTGTCCTAAATGTGCTTTGCACGTTAGAAGTTTTCCACCCTGCACACACCCAATGCACTTCCAGTTTTGTAAGACTGTGAAGTAATAGCTGTTGCCACGCATGACGGTCATTCGGCCACATGGCTTGAGAGTTGAGAAACCCAGGAGAAATGTCAAGTCATTCCCACATTACATAAAACTCCATTAGCACCATCACACGTCTCTGTGAAAGCTGCTCAGAGTTAGGCAGTGCTGAGGGTGGCCCTCAGGAGCACTGTTGGGAGCAGAGGGGAGTGCAGCTGGGAGATGCAGGCTCTTCGTGCAGTGCTCATTCAGTTTTTGTCATAAATAAACTACCCCTGCATACAGTCATAATACACAATGAATAAATTGCTTCATTTCTTCAGCCTCGTAATGAACAGTGTATACTGCTTCTCAGATTGCGAAATTGTTGGTTGTTCTCTTATTAGTGAAGACCTTGTGCTGCACTCTTTATTCATGCTAACAAACACAAACTAGATGTGGAGAAAGATTATAAATCAAGAAAAAGTAAGATGCCAGCTGTCTAGTAAATGAGAGTAGTAGTACTTGTAGCAGTCCTGGAGAGAAACAAAAAGCTTATCAGGCACAGGATATTTGTACATAGGTGAAAAATTACTATTTGAAGACAACAACTGTTTGATCATTTTTCAGCTTTCTGAAATGTATTAAAAACCATTGTGGGTTATAAGATATTATTAAAAAAATAATACCAAAATCTGTTGCAGGGCAATGTAAAAATAGAATTTAGATTGACTCTACTAAGCTGTATGATAAATACATATGTTTTTTCATTTGTAACATTGTGTGGGGTACACTGTACAACCGACCAGTAGCTTTGCAACTGTGTAACACAGAGGGATCAGTAAGGTTACTGTGGTACTCAGTGTAATTTATTCCCCGTATCAGTGTTGTGTTGCACAGTACAGTACTTAAGGGTTTTTTAGTTTGTTTTCATTTAAGTCAGGAGAGTTAGAGCAACATAAAGCTGCAGTAGTTTGTGGGTAATTGAAGCATGTTCCTCCAGTTTTGTCTTCTCTTGCATACGTACGTATTCCATTAGCACCCCAGTGACAAGAGAGGAGACTGCAATGCTCAAAATACTGTCATGCCATTTCATTCCTTATCTCAGAGAGGTGCTTACAGAGATGTCTGGGTACCTTTATATAGGGTCTGAAATCTTTCATAATTTTCAACTCTAAGAGTTAACAGTTAGGTCTACAATTTTCACATTTTCACATGATGCCAAAGATGTTGCATGTTCTGAGAATGCTTTTCTGTACTTGAAAACAGGATGGAAGAAAACATTTGCTCTTGGAGAGCTCAGAACAGGGCTCCTTTGCTGTTAAGCAAAGCTAGTAGTTCTGATTTTTGCTTTTGTGATGTTGACTAATTAAGTTATAAAACGTGTGCTGCAGACCCTTCACCAGCTCCCTTGCCCTTCTCTGGACACTCACCAGCACCTCAATGACTTTCTTGTAGTGAGGGGCCCAGAACTGAACACAGTTTTCAAAGTCTGGCCTCACCTCACCAAGCACAGGGGAACAATCACTGCCCTAGTCCTGCTGGCTGCACTATTGCTGATCCAGCCTGTCCAGATCGCTCTGCAGAGCCTTCTTACCTCTCAGCAGATCAATATTCCCAGCTAACTTGCTATCATCTGCAAACTGAGGGTCCATGAGATCCCCTCATCCAGATCATCAATAAAGATGTTGAACAGGACTTGCCCCAACACTGAGCCCTGGGGAGCACTGTTGTGCTGACTGCCAATGGAAATTAATTCCATTCACCACCAGACCATCCAGCCATTTTTTTTACCCAGTGAACAGTGCACCCATCCAAGCCATGAGCATCCAGTTTCTCCAGGGGACTGCTGTGGGAAATGGTGCCCCTGGCACCAAGGTCAGAGTGGACAGGCCTGTAGTTTCCTGCATCCTTCTCTGGTCCTTGTAGATTGACTTTACATTTGCCATCTTCCAGTCACCTGGGATCTTCTCAGTTAACCAGGACTGCTGGTAAATGAAAGGGGCTCGGCGAGCACTTCTGCCAGCTCCCTCAGTACCCTTGGGAAGATCCAGTCCAGACCAATAGACGTGTGTGTGTGTGTGTGTGTATCAGGTATCTCATAATCTCCTCTTGGATTATGGGGGTTACATTCTGCTCCTCATCCTTGTCTTCCAGCTCAGGGGGCTGGTACACAGACAGCAACTGATGTTACTAGTGAAGACTGAGGTGAAGAAAGAAGGCATTAAGTACCACTGTGTTTTCTTCATTCTTTGTGATTGTTTGCCCCCAACACCAACATCCAAGAAAGGATGGAGATTCTTCTCAACATTCCTGTTGCTGATGTGTTGATAGAAAGCTTTTTTATTGTCTTTTATGGCAGTGGCCAGGTTAAGTTCCAGATGGGCTTTGGCCCTTCTAATTTTCTCCCTGCAAAACTTCACAATATCCTTGTAGTTGTCCTGAGTTGCCTGTCCCTTCTTCCAAAATACATATTTTTTTTTTCTTTTTGTCATATGTATCTTTGCGCATTTTTTCGAAACCTCTCTGTGTATTTCTGGAGGAGAATCTAGTTTGCTAAATATTACTTGACATCCCTTCAGAAGAAGCTTCTGTGAAGGCTGTGCATCTTTCTTTTACCATGTGTGTCTAAAAATTCAATGGTTAAGTACAAAAGACAGTTGGAGGGAAAACTGATCATTTCTGATGCAAGTGCCATGATGCATGCTTCTTTTGATAGTGTTGCTTCCATGTGTAAGTACAGCTGGGAGAAAAATTGCTTCTTTTCTCTCCAGAACACAGTTGAAGTAGAAATATTTGAAAGACTGAGCACCGGGGACAATATTTTATTGTGTTTGAGAAATGAATGCAACTAATTAATTAGCATTCAAACGCTGGACTCCTACATGTCTATTGTATGTCTGTTCTTGCCTCATTTAGCAACCAACGTACTCAAAATTCAGTCGGATCGTCTACAGCTTCCCCAGCTCCTGAATATTACTTTGAAGAACTATTTCAATGAGGCATTAAAAACATGCTTAGATTTTTAAACTAGGCCATCCCAGGATAAAGCATACCAGGCATGCACGTTTTGTTAGATTTTGGTGTAAAACTCCCAGTGCAATCCTAGCTGATGTAGTGTGGGTAACTGTTGACTATGTAGTTTTTGTTGTTTTGTTTGGGTCATGTCTAATTTTGACCCATGGCAATGCCACATTTAGACATAATGTCTGATACGTTTCTTTCAAATGTCACATGTGCTGGTGTGAAAATATTATTCTGATTTCAGAGTTTAGATCAGTCTTCTTTAAAGCAGACTGTGTGGATCACTGCTTTAAAGCAGTGTGTGATGATCCATAAGATTTCAAAAAATGATGTGGATGTGAATTTGAATTGCTAAAAAAACAAAGAGATAAAACTAAAAAGCATTTGCAGATATCTTCGCATACAGCAAAGGAAACAAGTAAAATCAGAAGATGAAATCGCAAGTGAATATTCATAATGTTTTACCAGTTTAACATTTTGCCAGTTGAAAATGAAAGCTGGTGCACCAAAATGGCAGGAAACATAATTATCAGGTGCTCTTTGATGAAAAAAAGCTGAGAGACACTAATCTAGATGATGCAAAAGAAGCATGAGGGATGCTACAGATACACAAGACTCGGAATGGATTTTTCTGGGTAATTTTGGGGGATGGGGAGCATGGGAAAGGAATTCCATCAAATTGGTTTCATTACTGACAGATGTAAAGGACTGTGCTGGTTTCATTTAAAACTACTTGATAGGTCAACTTTTTTCCTAAGATGGAATTCCTGTATTACATAGCAGCTATGTTATGGATATACTGTGTATGTAAAAATACAGCCCAAAAATTGCCTTGAAATAATTTATTACTTTTATTTTTTACCAAATAAAATATTTCTTTTAAAGCTCAGCTCATTTTCTGTGTTCATTTCTTCACTGGCTCACACTGTTATTAACATTTCTCATTTCAAAATTTAGAACAGCTTTTAAAAAATGCTGACATCAGAAATATTGAGTGAAATGTTACAAATTGAGGTCTCAAAGCTGTTGTGTGGTAGCATCCTCTTTGCAGAACTGTGGTGCCTTCTATGGGACCAAGAGCTCACACAGACCACAGAGAAATGACCAAAGCCAACATCATTAAAATAAAATATCTGGAATAAAATACTGGTATAATGAAAGTAAGTGGGATCAAAAATGTAGGAGGGTAAGGTCCACATTGTTGGTATCCCAGGTTTTCTTGCAGTGCCTTTTGTCACTTCCTTGCTCTAATATTTTGGGTTTGTTTGCCTTCCTGTTATTTCTGCCTTGCTAGTAGTGTCAGGTTCAATAGTATTTTCTGTTTCCTTTTATCTCTGCCTTAATTTCCTCTTCCCTATTTAAATGAAACATCCTCAGAAATCTGTTTGCCTATCTCTTCCATTGTACTTGCTACTGAAAAAATAATTTCCATCACATGGCTTGTGACAATTAACTTCTGACAACTGTGTGCTTGAGCACGGGATAGCTCATGAGAAATTGATTTTGAATCCTGAATATGTGTTCAGTGCCTGTGAAAAAACAGTAGAAAACATAGTAGCCTTTATGAACAGCTCATGATCTATATTTAGACTTAATGGAGGAAGGAAATGAAGAGAAAGAGAGGAAATTTGCATTTCTTCAGTTATAAAAGGTTACAGAACATTGACGTGATTACTTATTTACCACATATGAAGACTTTGTGGGGTTGTGACGTGGTGTCTGCAGGCACCCATGCACATACCTGTACACATAATACTGAGGCTTCCACTTGTAGAGGAACTTCCACTTACATTGTAATTTAAGTAAAACTCATCGTGGTTCATTGAGCTCAAATCTTTTCTCAGTTCCCCCTCACAAAAGTTATTATAATAATTACTACATCGTCTCCTTTCCTTCATGTTTTCCTCACTTAGGACAAATGTAAACTTACCCTGCCAGCAAGTATGTGTGCAGCATTTCAGCATTAAAAATATATATATATATATAAAAAACAAAACAAAACAAAACCTTTTTCATTTTTGGGGCATATCAGTTGGATTGAGAAGGGAGGTATGCCTACACCCTATTGAGGACAAGACTGATGAATGTACGAGTATGATGTATGATTTCTGGCAGGAAAGTACTTGCATGCCAATCATTACTGAAATTTAAACTGTGGCAGTTTTTGACAAAACTTTTTTGAAAACAAGAATATTTAGAGTTGTGGCAGACTTACTTGATTATCCAGGAATTCCTTGTAGCTGAGTAAGAGCTGTCATCCCCTTCTGGCAAATGGGAAGCCCAAGGCTTCAGTGCTCTTGCTCGCCAGAGTAGCTGTGGGTGCAGACATGGGTGTCTCTGTGTTTTACTTCCTTTCAGTTCCACTGCATTTACCAATAATATGGTGAGTTGGAGAGTCCATTTCCAGATGTGCAAATTGGGTCTTGTTTAAAACAAGCACATTCCAAACTGAAATGTTGCTGGAGTCTGTAACCATATGTTGGACTCAATCATTTCAGAGGTCTTTTCCAACCTAACTGATTCTGTGATTCTATTAAGTGCCTGTAAAATGGCAGATCTTTGTAGATACTAAATACTATATACTTTGTATATACTAAATGGCCTTTCCCCATGTATCTCAAAAATTACAAACTTTCACACTGTATTTGTGACACCCAGATATATTTATCTTGAAGTAGTGACTAGTAGTGCTTGGGGCACTATATTGTGATAAATGCCAGCAAGTAGACAACCCTTAAACAACAAAAATGATTAACCACTACTCTGTGTGTGCAGTGGCCAGTTTCAAATCAGTTAGCCATGGTCTTCACAATTGTTCTATTCAACTTGCTCATCAAAACAAAACTATCTCAGTACTTTCTAAGGTGGGACAGGCAGTTGGCTCTTAAGTCTGTTCAAGTCCTTGTATGCCTGCAGCAAAGTGATATGGAGGACTCATCCTGTGAGTTGATGCCATTGGGGCAGTCAGGCCTTGGAGACAGTCTCAGAAGCCCCTCATGATTGTTTCCCTTATCAAGAACATTACAGCAATCAATACAGGCCATAGGGAAGCAGGTAGTTGCCATATAATTATTCTCACACTTAAAACAGCCAGAGAAGTGCTGTAAAGATGTCATACACACCTCAGGATCATATCCTCTGCTCCTCCTTCTCTGATCAGAGCAGAGCTTTGGGGGAAAAAAAACAAGAACTGGAGGAAAAGAGATCAGGAAATATCAGAAGCCTGTTTGGCAGCAGATTTTTTTCTTATGCCACATAAAAAGCCTTTAGGAGGACAGCATCTGTCACTGGTTACTTGACACTTAAATAAGTAACCTGCTGGGTTTTAGTCACTTCGTTGACACCCATATCAGGATTATACAGTCCCTGCACTGCAAATTCTTAGTGGTGGGAGGAATATTCTAGAGAAATGTCATTTTATGCAGCCTCTTTCCAGCCAGGTTACTTACAGTGGTGTCACTCTGCCACTGTCCAAGAGATTGTGCCAATTTTCTTGGTGCTTCAAATGACTGGGCAGAGACAGGATCACAAACCAAGGATCTAGAATAGTATCCTTCTCACTTGCTGGGAAGACATCAGCTGTGAAAGGGAAGCTTGTTTGCTGCCACCCCTCTGAAGGTTTCAATGTGCATACTTCAAGCAATAAAACTTCTCAAACAATAAAGTGTTGAACTTTAGGAGATTATAAGCAGAATTAAGGTTTTGCCTGAAGCATTTTTGTACATTTTTTTCCCCACCTACACCACAAATGTGGCCAGAGAGAAAAAAAGCCATGAAAATAAGAGTAAACCTTATTGCAAAGAAGGCACCTTTGCATCTCATACTTGCTCATACTTTTTTCCTAACAGGATTTTTATGCTGTCTATTGGTTTTATGTCTCTGATGCAAACCTGTGGGCTCAAGTTGCTCCTCTTACACTGCTCCCCAAACCCACTTTTCACAGACTTGATTAGTACTGCTTTTATCATATTCTTTCCCCTCTCTGAGAAAAGTGTTATCTATATGGGAATATATTTTTTTTCTGAGGAATATTACTTGTTACAGAGCTATTATTTTGAGGGTTATCCATATATCCATGCATACATTCTCACATGAGCTTGCTTTCCATCTCGATCAGCTCTAAAGACAAGTTAGTCAACAATTCAAAAGAGATTACTTTCTCAGTAAATAAAAATTTACAGTGTATTATCTTTAGGTTAACAGGGAATATTTTATTCAGTTAACAAGCCAGTAATTTGTTTGGATTATTTTTCAGATCACTTATTTATAACAATGTTAATCTCATGACCTTGAGAGATTACATAGCTGATAGTTTAAATTCAAACAACATTTACTTCACCTGCAGTTCCTTGAGCAAGAAGTATTTTATGTTTCTTTATTTTTTGGAAAAAAATCCCTTTTTTTTTTTTACTTTTAATTTTCATTTCCCAAAATCAAAAGTATTTTATTAATTAATAGATATTCTTCCTTTGAATTTTAAATAACTCACTCCAATACCATGACTGCCTTGGGTCCCAAAATTATAGAAACACAAGAGACATGACTTTGCAAATTTTATGTACCTCAAGTTTCAAGGGGAATATCATTAAGCATATTTTAGCATGTTCCTTCACAAATAATGAAATGCTTTCTCCTCTTATTGAGAAACAAGAGCCATTATGCCCTTGAACTCTTTAGAAATACTTTTAATGTGAGAGGAAATGTGGGTCAATGCATTTATATCATAACACTTCTGTGCACATCTGCAAATCTCTTAATTAAATGCGAAAAAGAATCATAGGGCAGAAAGAGATCTTAGTCCCTCCATTTGCTTGAGGCAGACAATGTGTACTTGCCATGTTTTGATTCCCTGCCAGCAGCAAGCCAAATTAGCAGTGCTGCAAAGTGACAAACAAAATAAGGTCGCAACTAAAAATCTCATAAAGCCCAGGCTAGCATTTCACAGAGAGCACTCCACTTACCTGTGCCTTTAGTCGTTAAGAATCTCAGAAAATTACAAAAGCTCAACCCCTCTGTTATTTACATGAGCAGAGAGCAGTTTGCCCATGCTGAGCAGCAGAGATGGAGCAGAGCCTGTCCCAGCAGGGTGCTCAGCACACAGTGCATGGGGATACCTCACCTGGCATTTTTAGTGTTTCCCAGCAACTGCATGGACTCCTGTCAAAATGCTCTGCATGTATCCCCTACCCTCCCTATCAGTGGCATTAAAGTTTGATTTGAGTATGAAACTCAAACCTGGAGATAGGAGACCTGTATCCTGTTCTGACTCATGCACTGTCAGGTTAAACATTTAGAAAATTCAGTCCCAAAATCTTTTCTCTTGATGCTGATGAGTGACCACATCAGGCTACAGTGAGATTGCTGTTACTGGCAGGGAGGCTGTTCAAGAAACTGAAACAATCTTCCTGAATGTCACAAAAAGGGAAAAAGCAAAAAAGTCTCTCCCATCAATATTTTTTATGTTTCTTTTTGTGTGGAAGCAGACTGTTGTGTCAGGGAGAAGTGCTGAGAAGGCCAGAGCAGGAACCAGTGGTGTGATTTGTCACTTCTCCATTGGAAAGCACACAAAGTGACACAAAACCATAAGAAACAGGAATCTGACCTCATCAGTACAGTGAGTTAATAGCTATTCCTGCGAGCACTTCTGAGAAGTCTCAAGCAGGTCTGGGCTGTGGTGTTCCTTGCCTGATGAAAATTTCACAGATCAAAAACACACAATCATGATAAAGGACCTGGTCTTCAGTTTTCCCTCATTTCCTGAAAGAAATTTCTTCTCTCCCTACACTGCTACCCATGCATTTATGGGTCCAGCACAGCATCAGCATCAATGCATGATGATACTCCAGAGAAATATGCAAGCTACAGTCAATTTTGTAGGTATAATGAGACTGCTAAAGCATCTGAAGTGCCATAGTTCACAGCCTGCTCAGATATCTCTGTTCTTTAGTGTTGGCAAAAGTATAGACATGGTTACTGAAGAGATGCCAAAACTGGCATTTTAACCACCCCCACTTTCTGAGATTTAGTGTCAATGTTCCAGTGTGATAGTAGTCTTCATATGATAAGCGATTATATCTTGTGATATTTTATACATATAATATTGATAGCATTAAATAAATAATCAGTCAATACTAATTTGTTTCATCTGACAAGGTAGTAAAATGCCCCAGAATAAAGTGCATATTATTAAACAGCCCCAGTTTTGCAGACAGTTCCTTACTGACCTTCAAGTAAGAATGGAATGTTCTTTGAGGTTTGCTTTAGCTGGTAGTCAATTACAGGAAGTGATACTTAGGAAACATGCAATTAATTTGCTTTCAGTACGGTGGTGATGAAGGCATAAAAGGATCAGCACCAGACAAAAGGGTAAGAGAAACAGGAAACTGATGGCAGAGTTTTGCAAACATCTTTTTGGTTTTGTTTTTAATTTGGATTTTCTTTTTGTGTACATGATGCCTATTCCCTGTATAGATGAAAAAGTGAAAACCAAGCATAAAGTAAAAGTAGTGTGAATGACTGCATTCTGCTTGCTGTAAAACACAGTCAATAATGTGTTCATTACTTCCAGCTAATACCAGGGCCCACAGCTGCTACATCTAAATAACACTGAGGCAATTTCCATGATGATTTACACCTGAGAGAGGTGAAAATCAGGATGGGCAATATTTCTAAATTAAGTACTGGACTAGCACGTGGGAGATTAAGATTCAGCAGCTCTTACACAGGTTTCTTATGTAGCCAGCTAGGATTTGATTTCCAAACACATCATGCAACCTCATTTTTCTGTCTTTTGTTTGTCCTCTAAAATAAAGAAGCAGAGACAGATATAAGGACCAAAAGGCAAGATTTCTTCTTTCATTGACCTAATTTCTCAATCAACAGGCACTTCTTTTCTTGCCCTTACCTGTTTTTACTACCTGATTGCTCATCTTCACCAGTGGTGCTCCTACAGGGGTAATCCAGGGGAGCTGCTGGTTCTCCCTCAGCTCCATGCAGACTTTCTGTATCAACCAGGGACACACAAACACCAGGCACAGATGGACTAACCAGGTACCTTGAATGCAAACCAAGGAGAGAAGCTTAAAGGCAGAGATGTGAGAAAGGTGAGATGACTGTCTCTCTGCCAGCAAGGTCTGGGCCTGTTAGGGGTGACTAAAGCAGAATGTAGGTGGTCAGAAAACTGTGCTACTGATAGCTTACATGTCTGCAGTGACTTGCTAGTCTGGAAGAAACCAGGCTGGCTTTTGAGGCTTAATAATTTGAATCAATGTGAGTAAAATGGGTGTTATGCTGGAGGTACTTTAGCTGGTATAGTTTCTGGTCCATTTTTGCCCTTCCTTGTACATAGTAACTATGCTGTAAAAAGAAAAGAAACAAATACGAAAGAAAAACAAAACAGACAAAAAACCCACCCAAAAAAACCCCCAAACCCCACACACAAACCTCTAAAAAACCAAAACCTTTTTACATTTACCTGTCTGCATCATACCAGGGACAAAATGCAATACATCTCCTGTGCCCATGGCACAGTAGGCTGCTGCAGTCTCATATCTTTTCTGTCTAGACAGTAAAAAATCCTAAATTGCCCCTTAATGTATCCCTTTTTAAATTTTTTTGAGTTATACTCATTATAACCTTCAGGACAGAATGATGAATAAGTTTCTCCTGCTTCTTCACCAGGTGAAACTACTTCTGTAACTTACAGCTAGGTTTATTTGAATAGGTTGAGTGTAACTTTACAGATTTGTGAAAAAAGATGGAAACAACTGCGCTGTGTAAATATCATTAACATTGAAGGTCACAATTTGCAGCATTTGCAGCAGTATAGCTATGAATAAATATCAGTGGATTTCTGAAATTTTTACTAAGAAGGCTTGTACATGAATTGTTTTGCAATAATTTTATTTATTTCAATGGTTCTCTTAAACTAGAATGTTTGATTTTGGTTCAAGAAATCTACCATGGCAACAAAACAATAATTCTAAGTCTGTTGCTTTTTAAGGTAACATAACTTAACAACTGTAGAATTAATTCCACTCTGGTTATTTTTTTTTTCCACAATTTACTGCTGAGATGGAAAAATGAGCTGACAAATGCTGGGCATCTGTGTGTCTGCTTTCCTCATGGCGCTGAGAGCAAAGCCAAAGTGCTGTAGGGAGGAAGAAGGCTGCTGGTGATTCCCATGGAACTAAGCAAGATGATGGGGGCTACTGGACCAACCACCCAGCAAGGAGGGTAGAAGACGTAAAATTAATCCCCAAATCTCTGTCAGTAGTTTTAAGGAGGATTTTGTTCCTCATTACTGTTTCTCAGTTTTGCTATGGCCCTTCAGAGTGAGTTTTTCTATGAATTTTTAGACTTGAAAATATTTAGAAAAACTTTTCAAAAGCAGCTTGACCACTGTATTCACTCATTCTGGAAGTGGAAATTCCAGCCCAACCAGTTCAAAAAGGAACACTTATTTTCAAAGAAGACAGCATGTACAAAAGGGTAAACATAAACAACAGTCAAATGTGATTCACTGGAATAACTTTGTTAATATCATCTTGAAAGGGTCCCATCTCCTGTCTGTTGTTCAGTTATTTGGGATATTTTACAAAGGCTGACTGTTGTATGGCAGCCCAGCATCATTCTGGCTCTGTTGGAGCTTTGGAAGTTGCACCTCTGTGCAGCAATACAGCGTGGTGTGTCCCATTCTCACTCCTGCCTGCAGCCCCCACGCTGGGTGTGTCCCTGGCATGTCATACAGGAGTCACAAAGGTGTTGTGCAGGGTGGGTAGAGGGAAGCCTCAGTTTCCCCCTTCCTGCACAAAGCCTGAAAGTGCTGCTGCACGTGGAGCTGTTGCTATTCTTCTCACGTGGCAATCTTTTTTCCTTGAGAGAGTATCCCCAAGGGACACACAGTATTTATTTATTGTAACCTTTGGGTTTAATGTGCAAGCTGCACTGTGCATTTTTTAACTCTCTTTGATCATCTGCAGACTCTGTCTGTGTAAGCCATCTCTGTGGGTACAAGTTTGCCCTGGAATCTTTTTTTAACAAATTCAGTGTTTCCTGATTTAGTTTAGCATTATTCAGCTTGTGACATGTGAATTGCTGTTGCTGCACAGAACATCACAGGTGTTCCAAAAAAGTATTTCAGACTCTCCCTCTCCCACCCCAGAAAAGATCCTACAAAAAACCCTCCTGTGTAGTCAGGTACGAAGTGAAGCAACATGAGTGAAATCAAATAATAAATGAGGACCTAAAATTTACACTGTTGTTCTGTGTTGAAAAGAATAATTTTGTGCTGGAACTTTGAGAATTAGTTCTTCCTTTTTCTCTGCAAATAGTAGACAGTCTTTTAACTAGATAACTTAGTTGACATGCCAGTTAAACAAAATTAATTTGCATTTAGTTTTAGATAGTTTGAAAGGCTTTCTGCACTTCACTGATACTCCAGCCACAACATAGTCCCAAGTTGGGCATTTAAAATTTCTAAGCTGCGTTTTTTTAAAAAGTTTGACTTGCTAATACCAAATAGGCTAATAATAAGATTTTTCACAAGTTTGTGAGGTAATGGATAAAACCTTCAGAAAATCCCTTTAATTTTATCTCTAATACTTCTGTAATTGCTAGCTATGATACAGCAGCTGCATTAAATTTTGCTTTCTGAAATAGCAGGAGAATATTGCTCCTTTTCAGGTCCGTGTTAAGAGCATCCTGCGGAAAGATGTCTTAGAATAACTTTTAGGGGATGTGAAGGGTAGGTGTTGTGCACTTATCCCAAAGGTTACTTTTGCTTTCAGCTAGTTTCTTATGAATACATCCTCAGAGAAAACTTGCAGTTAGCCCCAGATGCAGTTCCAGTGGATGAGCAACCTCTCCTAAACCTGGTTTTGGTAGAGCCTTGGGATGCTTCCTTCACCCTGTGGTCTCACAGCAGGGCAAGTCAGGGTGCTCACTCTCACGAGATCAAGATCATCAGTGGTTGAGAACATGTTTCTCTATGAAACAAAGCAGTGTGTGCTTGTTGCCTGAAAGCACTGGATAGCACAGTCCTGGAGGGAGGCTGCTGTGTCATTCCATGGTGTTAGCTGGAGAGTGTGTCAGCTGACCAGGCTCCTGTCTGCAAACCCCAGCCCATTCCTCCCTACACCCCAGCCTCTCCTGTGGCACAGGGTCGGCCTCTCCCTTTGCTCCCTTTATCTGTTTTAATCACATGATGCCTTTGAAGTCACTTCAAAGGTCTCCTGTTAAAAATTCATATCCATTAGATGAGGCTTCCTGTTGTTTTAGGCAGGAAAACTGCCTCGAGTAATTGTCCTGTTCATGTCTTGATGCTTCATTCAACAGCTGGCTACATTTCCCTGCATCTCTTTGCCTTGAACTGTGTGGTTAACCCTTCAGAACCTCTTAGAAACAGCATGCAGGAAAGAAGACAAATAGTGAGGACAAAGTGTTTTATTATATTTAAATGTGCAACTATTGTGCAAGTTTGCCAGGCGCTGTTTGTGAATATTGAATATTAATCATTATCACAGGATCTGGAGAAAACTGCTTCTCTTCCTACTAGTTTTTGCATCTGAACAAATCCACTGTCCTTCACAGTGATTTTCCTGCCTTTCAGTGATGTGAGATTGGACAGAAGTCTCATGTATGTTTGTGCCTTACAGAAGATATCCTGTACCATAATGTAAGTCAGAATCATCCACACTGAAGTCATTATTCACAGCCATAATCCTTAAATATTCTTTAACTGCTGTTAATGTTGTTATTTTGTGTGAAGATGTAATTATTTAAAGTTCATAATTAAATTCCCACTCAGTACTCTTAAGGTATAGCATTCAAAAGTGTAGCAGTGAGGTGGTTTTATAGGATTAAAGCTGAGATGCCTCAGAGCCATCAGCTGGTGAGTTCTACCAATACCTTAAAGGACTCAGTAGGGCCAACAGAAAAATTTTAGCCCTTAAACATCTGTTTTGTCCCAGGAAATTGACTACAAATGGCAAACTGAGGATTTCCTTGTTGTTCCTTCTGCTCTCAGTAGTACCTGCTTCTGCTTCAATTTGGTCACGTTCCAGTATGAGTGTGTAGGGAGGGAGCAGAGACCAGAGCACCACTGATCTAGCTTTTAGTTCACATTTCCCTCTGAATTACAGCTAACCTAGATACCCTCTTGCTGTTCTCTCAGTCGTGAATATCTCAACCCTAGAGAAAATGTGATTCATTTTGTGCTGGGAGTCTTCATTTTATCACATCTGTCTGGGAAATTTTGTGTACTCTGTAATGACATCTACATGTTTATGAACAGACACTCAGTACACGCTTTGATCTTTTTTATATAGTGTGGAACTGATTTATTTGAATCATAGTATTTGTCTTAAAAACACCTAGTTCAGATCTGAAATACAAATATCAGTAAAGTCTAACAAATAGTCTGCAGTCTGCAAGATAAACTCTTAAAGGAATGCAAACTATGTCAAAGTGGATATTGCTCAATTATTTTCTAAAACTTCTTCTCTGAATCTACCCTGAAATGAACTACTAGATTTCTATATTCACAACAGAAAGTGGGACCTGGAGGTCTCCCCAGTGAAAAATGTTTAGCTCTAAGGAGAGGAAGAATCAAGAACATGCCCATAGTAATGACACCAACACAGCTGCATAAAAGGTTTGGCTGCAGAAAATAATTTAAAAAAAATGAAAGGCTTTTCACTAGAATTACACTTTTTATTCATCTACTCTGAAATTTTTTAGGCTCTCCTCAGGGATGTCACACCCAATGGGAACTCTGAGGTCTGTAACTCAAGCCTCTTGATTATGGGCATGGCTATCCACTTAAGCATACTCCCTGTTGACTCACCTGAAAGTGCAGCTTACAAAACGTCCTGAAAGGCTCATATTCATTGGAGCAAAGTGAACAGGCAGAATTTCTCTGGGGTAATTATCTTGCATGCTGCACACCTGCCTAATAACAAAGAAGTGGAAGTCATTCAGGGATGAATGCATTCAAAACTTTCATCTCCATGGAAATAGATGTAAGATTAGTGCAGAATGAAGAACAGGCCTTCAATTAAGTCATGAGGTATGAAATCTAACCTAAGTTAGCTCTTTGCAATACTTCTCAGGCATGTTTATTACTGAAGATGAAAGAAGTGTAATTCATTGGCATATGTGTATCTCTCCCTACCCACAAGCCTACTCTGCCAAGGAAGGGAGTTTATTTTCTGATGTCACGGGAAAATATATAGTCCTTCATGAATATTAAAAGTTTTAGTCCCTACTACAGGTCTTCTTGAACTTAGCACATGCTATTTTCTTGACTGTGTTTATCTTCATTCTGCCTCAGGAAGGAATGTGTAAATACCATCCTTAATTATAATTAAACTGTTCCCAAACTGTATTATTCCCAACTTAGAGAAAGCTGTACTCCAAGTAGCAACCAAATTGGAGACGAGGTTGCCCTGTCTGGTATGATAGCTCATTCCAGCTCTGCCAATAAAAAGGAAAGATAGAATGCAATACAACAGCAAGATTCTGAAACAACACAGGTAGACTCTGATGAACTGTTCTTCATTTTATTTATTAACCCATCAACCCATAAAACTCAACCCAAGGTGTGTCATGATGATAACACAAAGAGATAAGCCATAGCATTTCTTATCTTACTGATGAAAGAATCAAGGTGACTTTTAAAGTGGAATCTCTGAAATGATGAATACTCCAGGACAATGAAGTAGGTAAAGGGCCTACTAGGATCATCAAAATCCAACTCCTGGCCCTGCACAGGACACTCCAGGAGTCACACCATGTGCCTGAGAGCATTATCCAAACACTTCTTGAATGTTGTCAGGATTGGTGCTGTAACCACTTCCCTGGGGAGCCTGTTCCAGGGCCCCAACACTCTCTGGGTGAAGAATCTTTTTCTAATGTCCAACCTACACCTCCCCTAACATAAGTTCAGGCCATTCCCTTCAGTGTTCATGCCACTGAAATGACATACAAGTTGTTTGTTAAGCCATTTGTCAGATAATTTAAAAAATGAGCAAGCTATTGTGAATAAAAAATCTGAATATATATATATTATTTTTAAAAGCTCATCTTGTACAGATACAGAAGTTGTGGGGTTTATGAAAGGAGGGTTGGGAAGAGATGTTCACCATGTAACAATAGTCCTACCACTCATGTGTGAGCATGATGACTTTGCCTGTGCTTTATCCATCTATTTACAAAGGGAAATATTAGATATGTGATGGGGTGCAAAGTGTCCTCAGCTTTTCACTTTTCAGAGATCTCTGGAGTTGAGACAATCTTTGTACGTACCTATGAATTTGTCCATAAAAAACCTGTTTGCAGTCAGGAAATATTAAATGTAACACGGTTGAATCCTGGCTTGTATGGATATAGAGACATCCTTTATCTCTGCATGTTTCTTTCTGTTTATGGTCTACCTCTGACTCTCCAGGTATCACAGTCAAAAGAGATACCTGAAACCTTTTACAACAGACGGAAGTCCTAAGCCCCTTTACTTGTTTTGTTATCCTATACTTGCCTCAGATAAGCTCCTTCTTTGCCCATTCTTTAATATTTCCTTTCTTCCAGAAAGATACCTAGATGAATCAAAATGCCCCTCCAGAAAATATCTGGAGTTTAATTTAATCACCACTTGAAACAAGGTCCTTTCTAGAACATAATGTGCCAACAGGGGTATTCAAATAGCACGCCATCAGCTTCAGGAAACTTCTAGGCAAAATCAAGGGACTCTTTTAATAGTTGCCCATGTTAGAGTGTTTAGAATTCTGTAGATACATACATATATATGCTAGTATGTGTAGAATGGGCAGAAAGAAAGGACACACTGATTCAGAACAGAAAAGTAGAAGATGACATTGAACTAACAAGTGCTCTCTTACTGCAATCTGGAGATAAGTTTTCAAAATCAGAACAATGCAGAAGTATCTAACACCTCACCTGAGGGGTTTGAAGGATAATTCACGCTTACCTTACACCAGCTTAATTGCCACAAAATAAAAGAATTCTCTTCAAGCTGAATATTTGGATTCATGTGGTGTTTCACAAAGATTGTAGAGTCTGAAGATCTGTATTTTTCAAACTCAGATGGCCACTGATGCAGAAAAGGCACATGTCCCAGTGTGGTGAGTGCCTTTCACTGAAATTACTCACCTATTTTCTCTCACCACCAATGCAGAAAGGAGAAAAGCCCTTTAAGCCAATTCACATTAGTGAAAGCTGTCAAAAAATATTTTAAATCCTCTGTGATACCAGAAGAAGACTGCTGGTCAGAATGTAAAATAAGCTCTCTTTAAAAGGTGTTCACATCTAATAGGTGAGTGTTTCTTGTTATCTGTCTAATGGTATCTCACTGGACCATCAGCATTTTGGTTATGACACGTGCCACGTGGGTCTGCTGTTGGAATGTGCATATACTGTTCTATTCCGTGGGGTAGCACTGCCCTGTCCTAAAAATTGCTTAAAAAGGGAGGGCTCTTAAGGTTGCTGTTGATTCCTGAAGGTTTTGCTCAAATAGTCTCATGTTAGGTAAGTGTTTTGTGGCCTAGAGCCTGGAGATACCAAGCCCTTTCCTGCAATTCTAATCATTGTAATCACTGTAGTCTACTATTACATTTCTCATTAAATATGTGCCAAAATCTAATGTCAACATAGGGCAATACATTATTTTGTATTCTATTGTATTTTGAGATTCTTTCTCAATAAGGAACCGGCAGAGGAGAATGATGTATCATCTTTCATGAAAACAGAATATCATTTTCTTACAAAAAATAGGTACATTTACTAGTTCACTCAGATACAATTTCTAGCATTTCTTACATGATATAGCTATGAGAAAATCTGCCCCAATAATTCCTAAAGGAAAAATACAAGGATTTTAAAAATGTGAAGTTTGTCCTGAAAGTGAATTAAGTGAATTCAAGCTAGGAAGGGTTGAGCCAGCTCCAGGACTGGAAGAATGATGGATGCATGAAGGCAGTGTGCACCAGCAGTATGCTGCCCTATGTGCACCATATTTATACAGCAAACACTTTGGGCTAATCTGGGACCTTTTATATATTGTACTCACTAAGGCACTAATGAAAATGCTACCATTTGAGCTGGATCACACTGTATTTATTGTGAAGCCATTGGCTTCTCTCATTTCTGTACCTCAGAAGCCACTGTCTTCCATCTCAATGATGAAGAAGAGCTTTTGTCCACATCCAGTTCTTTTTCCCTGTTGGGGCCAGGTCTCAAATCTTTGTATCCTTTTCAGACTTTCTTGTCTCTCTGTATGTGGGCAGAGGGTTCCTGTTTTGTGTGCTGCACAGGGAATAATAACATCAGAGTCAGTGCTCGTAAAACCAAATTAAGGTGTGGATGCAGGCAGGTTCCCATTAGCCCTGTGTACTCATATTGATGTCATAGTGACACTTCCAGCCTCTTCCTTTCTGCAGTTTGTTTCCTGGATCCTCCAGGATCCAGTTTTTCTACACCTTTCCTGTCCTTTATTTGATGGCAGACTGCATGAGTACTTCCTGGGGTCAAGCCTAACTGGGACATGTCGCACCATGGGAACTTGAAAGAAGCCGAGAAGTTTCACACACATCTCAGAACACCACTCTATAGCCTGGACCACTGGTGCTGACAGGGAACCCTGAGGGATGATAAGTTATTTTTCAAATCCAGTTATGATTTGTATTCCATTTGAATATGCTGGCATGTACTGGGACCCATTAATTCTGCATGTTACAACTTGAAGAATCTGCTGTCAATACTTACCATAATTCTTGCTGGCGTGATTTAGCTCCCAGAGGCTGATAATTGTGACCTTGTAGCTCTTGACCTTAAAACTCTAAAGGTCTGTCACAAACTTTTCTAAAAAACAGGCTGTGATTTCTCAAGTCTGAAACGTTTGCTTTTATGAGTGACTAAAGTATTCTTTACACACTTTGTATTTTTCCCTGTATGGGTGTTCATGACAAAATACAAGGTGTTTTTCTCTTTCCTTTTAGATATTATTTTATATCTAGGCATGAAATATGCATCAATTAAATGTTGTCACCTCTTAAATCTGATGTTATTACTGTCTGGATCCTCTTAAAGATACACTTTTCCACCCACAGTGCAGCACTTTCTTGACAGAAGAAAGCAACTTCATGTGATTATTACATCTTAGGTTCTGGCCAGCTCTGGAGTTTGGGAGTTATTTTACTGTGTGTAGTACCACATCTTCTTAGTGTTTCATGGAACTGCTCATCAAAGGTGAAAATTTAATGCAGTGTATTAAGTAATGCTGTTCACTGTGTGTTATGGTGTATAGAATTAGGCCTCATATACATGTCCTTGCATTCAGCAAAAATTACTTAGGATCTCTTCTCCTTTGGCAGTCTGTGACTAAGTTGAATGTCTTCACCGTGAGCTGGTGGAACTGTCATATTCCAAAAGCACTTCTTTTCTCAGAGCTTAACTCCTCTCTGTGACTGTCACAGTTAGAAAATGCCTCTTTTATTAAAAAGAAAAAAAATTTGGGCCAAAAATTTCTGAAACTATTTTCACATTGACCTAAAATATTTATTCTTTTTGTCACTGAATACAATATAATTTTGTTGTCTTATAGTCCTGGATTTCTTTCACATTTGACCTTATAAATTTTTCATGTGTTTTATCAGCATCATAATTTTGACCATAGTTTTCATCTTGTCCTTCCAATTCTCTTTGACATTGGAGGCACAGCTCACTTTCTCTCAACAGACTGTCCTAGAAACGAGACTAGAATACCTCACAAAATAAGCCTATTATTAAGATTTTCTCCTTGATTTTCACTGTGGATACCAGATTGCCCAACTCTGGAGCATATCTACTGTCTCTGCTGATTCTTGGTTTTAGTTTTGAAAGATAAAGCAAAACAGTCACCCAATTATCTCTCTACAATCTCTCTCATCAAACACTTCTAGCACAGCTGAGGTGTTCCAAGCATCATTCCTGAGATTGTAATGTGTTGCTTACTTTTCTAAACTTAATTTTCTGATCTCTATCTTCCATCGGTGTTCCAGAGTGGTTTGTAGCTCATAAGATCATGCAGCATTTTAATCAGCAAAACCAGTATTCTCACTGATCTCATTACCTGCAATCTGTCTGTTTTCTCTGCTTCTCATATCTGTCTGGATTGCTCATGGATCACACTTCATTTTTTGCAGGTCTAGCTAAAATGTGTGATGCCTAACAGCGAGCTAATAGCACAGGAGGAATCCTTTTCACCATGAGAACAGGTGTGTTATTTGAATGTCAATTTGCTACAGCTTGACTTCAAGTAATAGTCATGAAGAAAAGCCTCTGAATACCCTCTTACTTTTGCCTCCATTAGGATTTTGATGCTCCAGTTCACAGAGGCTGCAGTAATACCAAAGCCAGTTGGCTCTGTATCCTTGGGATATTATGGCTGGATAGTTCAGTGATCCAGGACATCAGTTTCATGTTGTTCCCTTCTATCTTTAATTGACATTCAAGTCTTGTTTTGAAGCAATTGCAGTTTAATTAACATCTGTTTTCAGCTGTGTTCAGAGGTAGATTAGACTATGGGCTTGGTTTCCTAGCTGAGCCTCCAGCCTGCCGTGACACTCCTGAGTGCCAACTGGTTCCATGGCAGCTCTGTCAATGCACAGGGATAAAATATCTCCTCATGGAAGTTGTTTGAATGCCAATGAATGCAGTGCACTAATGCGATTTTAATCCTTTGGGCACATCTGGGCATACATCAGCACACATCTTGGGAGAGATGTAAACATGAGGGTACAGCTTAAAAGAGTTTTCTCAGTTGTGTTACCAGGTCTGCAAGATGGCATGAACTGCATTTGCTGTGTTTGAGAACAGGGCCAAGAATTCAGTAGTGATTTTGGCAGAGGAGGATGATGAAATGTTTCCTATGTAGATATTCTTTAAAGACTTCTATAATGCTCCTTATTTTATACTTGCTTTATAGTCTGTCACATGCCAAAACATAGAATACACAATTACAGAACATTAACATGTTTTAGAGGCCATGGGATATTTGCATATTTGTTAAGTAACTTTCCAGAGAGTTCCACAGTATATAGACTAGGGAATTGTCATGGAATGTGTCTGTTAATCAGTGTTGTGCATCCGCAATACTTAGGCATCTTGGAGAAGTAAAAATATTGTAATAGGGAAGGGGAGCCGGAATTTCACATTATGCTGTTTTATGACATAATAACATTCAACTAGGAGCTCTGGAGTTGAGGTGTGACTCTTACAGGAAAATCCTATGGCTTGTGGCCTCAGTCTCCAAATATCAGCCTGGTCTGGTTTTAAAGCAGATGTATTAACTTAACAAACATACTGTGTAGAGTACATTGCTCCAAAAGAGCAGGCTGAAGGACCAGATTCTAGTAAAAATTAGTGCTCAAAAATTATTTAAATAACCTGTTTTTCAATGGTTTCCAGATGGATTGCGAATAAGATGTAGAATAAAATAAAAATAGAGGTTTTTTTATAGATAATTATTCTTTAATCACAAGAAGTGAGAAAATTCCTTGTCATATACATAGACCTTATATGCAGGTCCAGAGTAGAAAAGAGGTACACCAATAAGGAAGTCATTATAGGATCAGGGTCATAGATTATTATAGGCAGCAACATAAGAGAACAAATACAAATTAAATAATTAAAAATTGCCTGAAGCATCAAATTAAATAATTTACAACCATCATAAGATATTGCAATAAATTAATGTCATCAAAATCATAAGCAATGCAGACAGGCCAGATGTCAGGCATAAAGATTCAGCAGTGACTATTTGGCTGCACTTCAGATCTCTTTGTTTCCTGAGTCCAAAAGCATAGACAGCAGCCCAGTAACCCAGAGGAAGGGGCCTGACCTTCTTTTCTGCAATGGCTCTGCTTTGCCAACTTGCTATGGTAGTTTCACTAATTACCTTGTCTTCCAGATAGCCAGGATCTTTTTCCCAGAGGCTACTTGACACTGAAATGCAGCTGGTGCTCTGGACACCAGCCACCTCTTCATCCTCTTCCTCTTTTTGAACCTAAAAGTCTTCTTTAGGTATAGTGGTTTTATTTTGTGATGTTCTTAGCCTCTGATCATATCTGCTGTGAGTCTTCTGTACTTCTGTACAATGAGAAGAGTTCGTCTCCTCCCTTTCCACTTTCACCCTGTGGTTGTTTTGACAAGCCCCCTCCATTTCTACTTTTGGTCTCATCACCCTAAATGTGGGTAGGAAGACTGAGCTGCTGATACCACAAATGAGGCTGTGAAAATTAAATGGGTCAGTATACTGACTGGTACTGAATTGCACAGACACAGAGACCTATGTATGTGCTTACAACTTAAGTTTTACTAGAACTCGGTAAAAGGAATATCCTTTTCCTAACATGGTACCATAACCTTCCCAGAAACAGAATATATAGATCTGAATGGCACTGTTGCATTCAATTCTGTGGGGTTTCAGTAATGTTTTATTAGAATTGTGTTTGTTCACATGTTCACATATTTTAAAAATCTGCAAGGTTTGCTTTGCATTTGTGTCTATACTCAGGTCATGATGGTACCTTGTTTTGTGGGTTCCATTTTCAAATTCCTCCCTTTCAACACTGTGGCATCTCTTCCTTTATAAGCACTGAAGAGGTCTCATCTAGGCTGTATGTTCAGTCTCTGTCCTGGGGGCAGAAATCCTCTATCCATCCTTCATGAGAACTAGAGGGAAGAAAACTGAACATTAATCTTCCAGGAAGCTGAACTGGGTACGTGGCAGAGCTTGCTGAAGCATGCATCCAGTGAGCAGCACTGTCTCTGCCTGCAGAGAAGCAGAAAATGGCTCTGTAAACTTTATCCTGACTCACAGAAGATTGTCCTTGCAAAATGGAGACCAGGCCTTTTAATTTTTAATCTGTAAAATGTATTCTTTAGGAATGTAAAAATTGCAGGTAATTATGTTTGTCATGTTACTTGCTCTCCTCAATCCCACAAGCAAGATACAGGAGACAAGTGCTTTTAGCTCCATCTAGGAGGCAAAAGGACTATTACTGTATCTACCTGAAACCAGATCCTGCAGGCTTTTCTCATTTCTAAACTGCATTTTAATGTCTCCAATGAATTAGTCTTGCTGTATCTCCCTGAGTCAGACTGCCCTTTCTACCATCATTTTTGTACATGAAATTCTTCAATGCAGAGAGCCAAATTTTGCCCAGTCTAGCAGCATCTAAGTTTACATTTTATATGACTCAGTTAAGATAACAGAGCTAATATGAAATAAAAAATTATTTCAACCTTAGGAATTCATGCCTGAAAAAGGGAAAAACAATTCTCATTACCTTACTGAAGGGAAAGACACATTTTAATGAAAAGAGTGAATAAAGCCTAAGAAGTACATTTGAACCTGGATACCTCACTCAAGGTCACACAGAAAATCAAGTATAGAGATGCAGTCAGCCCCCAAAACATCAGCCCCCTAAACAACCTCCCTCACTTTACGCAGCAGTTAATCCACTTCTTCCCAGTTAATAGGAGTTGCAAAGAATCAGAATCATAGATTGGTTTAGGTTGGAAGGGACCTTAGAGATCATTGGTTCAAACTGAGCAAATTCACTCCTACAAACAGATTATTTTTTTCTTTTTTATTAAGTTTATTTATTTTAGAGCTGAAGCATCAGTACAAAGGAATGGTGGATTTTTACCTGCCTGATGTAGTAGTTATGTGAATGTCTTCTGACCATCAACAACCTTTTTTCATTCTTTATATGACAATTTATCAATCTAGTCAATATATCATGAACCTAATCTCCCACTTTTATAGTAGTCTTCCCACTTCCTTTGTCCTACACTTTCTACCTAAAGGTACTGTCTGTTCCTTTTACAATTAACTGATTGTCCATTTTTCGTTATTTTTTTCCTGCTTAACAGAGCCTTCATTTCGCAACTTTTTCTGAGCTTTAAAAAAAGACCACAGAGCATCTCCAGTTCTTTTCACTTAAGCTGTTTGGTGAGCTAATCCAAATTGCAGTTTTTTGGCAAGCCTAGGAGCATGTCTGTAGTTTTCTGACATCTTAATAAAATGTAATACATAACTTCTAAGACTAAACTCAGGGGCAGAAACAGGAATGTTACCACCTTCTCTCTAGCACATTTTATATAATGGTTCAGTCTAGACTACCCAATTTATTATCATTCTTCATATCATGTATTCTGTATGCACACATATAGTCAAAATGTAATTCCCAAATTAAATAGGGATTTAAGCAGCTGTCTAATTTTAAGAACTGTTTCTGTCTACTTGCTTTTCCTTTCTGTTGCCCTGAACCATTTGCAGAGTGAAAGTACCAGGTGAAATCCATTGTTAAGTTTTATTTTTGTCACAAAATTGCATAAAACACCATATAACCACATAAATTTCCTCTCCCTGTAACCATTAAAATTTACATCAATTTATAACAATAAGACCTCTTCACATCAATTTATAACAGAAGTGGGAAGTACTGCTCTGCTACACTTTTTATTCCAAAATGTACAATTACAAAAGGAGTAGTAGAGATTTAACTAGCTCTCTTGATTTATTCACAAAAAAACAAAACCCAAAAAAAGTAGAGGCCTTGCCTTAAAGTTTTCAGTCCACCAATTTTAGATAATAAAAAGAGCTTGTTATTAATGATGTGACTATATAGGTTTGTAGTCTTCCCTCACCTTCTTTTATCTCCAAGACTGGTGCAAATATGTTAAGTTTTTATTGGTTTTTGACTTACATGCTACAGAGGTTGACATTTTTAAAAGTTACATTATGCACTTTAAATATCAATATCCTTAAAAATGCAGGTACACAACAGACTAAGATGTTCTTATGTTTTGTGTAAATAGATGATTTTTTCTTCCTCAAAATTGCCATTTTACTTGTTGGATCAGAAGATTATATCTGTATAAATACAGTTCTCATGTGTTTCTGTGAAGGAGAGAGTTATGAAAAATTAGTCAAGGCCAAATGAAATATTCTAGCCAGATTCAACCTACAGCTAAATATGTGCAAACACATTTAAATAGTAAAAGCAAGATACCCTTTAATTTATATTTAGTGATTCTTTTTTCCTTAGTCAATAAATCTTTCAAACTTTCAGATTTTCATTTCCGAAGAATTATCCTTTCGCCTAATCAGGTTTTTTCACCTAATCCCTTGTCTTCCCTGTCACCTCTGTTGGGTCCTAAGGCCTGGTTTGGGTGCCTGAAAGTAACAAAAGTAGGTACAGCATCTATAAGGAGGCACTTATTGCTGGAGTTGTAGGGGTACACAAACTTTTATAATGCCAGAAGGCTTAAAGTGACAGGAAGCAAGCTGCAACATCTCTCTGCTCCATCTGGGTAGTTGAGAATGGATGATGAGAAAACAGATGCTGCACCTTTTGGAGCTTCCCAGTCCATACTCATTTTGTGTTGTGGCCTGATTGTATTTGCCAGCTGCCATTTTCATGTAATAATAGTAAACTTAATTTTAAAAGATGTTTTTTATCATATTATTATCATTATCCCTATCTCTTATGCCCCCTTTTCTCTCTTTGCACTTCCTCATTTACTTCAGCTAACAAGCTACGAAATCAAGAACTAATGTCCAAAATCAATGCTTGCTTGTATCTCAATTAGAGGTGTATTTTCTGTGCTCTGAAGATTGACAGCTTTAAAGAAACTCTAGTGTACTGAATCAGTGTTGCCTGCAGCAAAGTACTGCATCACTTCATATGAAAATTAACTTAAAATCCACTGATCCTGAATGGTAAACAGCAACAATGTTTTTCCTGTTGGAAATTCTAGTATGAATGCTAATTACTAGTCTAAGAACTAATAGCTGCCGATTCCACATTGATCTCAAAATTTGTAGCTTACTTTGCAAGTCATAAGATCAGATTTAATGAATTGAGAGTCTTCTGTATGATTTTAAGGGATTAAGAAGAAATGTATTTCTATTGATTGTTGACAATTTTCATGTTCTACAAAAAAGTTCCCCCAATTTTTCAAATAAAAAATCCTTCATTTTTTTAAGGTATTGTAGCAGAGGAGAAAGGATCACAACATGGAGATTTTTATGTTTTCCATGTTCCTTTGACACTTGGCCATTAGAAAAGGATAGGGGATGGTGACTTTGCTTCTGTCATTGCAGCTGAAATGGGAAAAGTTTCCATAGTTCAGCAGACAGAATGTAATTTGCTCACATAAAAAGAAAGGTTATATAACAAACTTAGCTAAGTCAGAGCCAGGAAATACAAAGGTTGGACAAGTTGCTTAATTTTTAATTAAACATTCCATTACACAATTGTGTAAAGTGCCAAACCCAATTTGTTTCTCAAACTGACTAAATTACTTCTAAAGTTCCTGGTTATTTGGTCATTAACACATCTCCACAATTCATTAACTGGCTAAAATACTTTGATGCGTCTGAGTGTAATTTCTTGGTACTGGGGGTTTTTATGCATATACTGCTCTGACCTTGCAAATGAGCAAATTAAACATGACAGGTATATGATGAGATAGGAACTACCAGTTTCTCTCTCAGAAAGCCTGTTGGCAGTGGTTAAATGTCACTGTCCTTGGTGAAAAAAAATCTCAAACATTTTAAATGAAACCCACTGTGAATAGAAAAGACCTGATACACCTGCAGATGATTAAAGAGGACATCACTGTAAACCCACATGTTCCCCAGTTATGGTATAGTGCCCTCTTTGCTAAATGGACTGTGTTAGTTGGCTCTAACTAGAGAGTCCAAGATTCAGTCTGGTTTAAATATTGTATGTAATAGATTTTGAACTTAGTTTCCTCCTTCTGTGTTTAGTTTCCTCTTTCTCACTCTTCTAACCCCACGTTACTTTTCTTTACCTGCAACCTAATTTCTTGAGAGCAGCTGGGTGTACACCATTCAGTCCTAACCTTTGCTTATGGAGCAAAGCTGGAGTCTGGTGTCACGCAGTGGTCACTGTACATATTGTGATCTGTTGCGAGGTTGTTCTCATCTCTTGTCCTGAAACAGGAACATAGCATCTAGAGTGATCTTATTAATGATACTTTTTGCAAAACTGCTCAGAACTTGCCAGTTTCTGTGGATGACAAATTAAATGCTTTTCTTCCTCTTATTCAGCCTCTTCAGGACTGCATGCAACGTCTACATGTTCCTGAAAATTAAGCCCTAAATAACATTCTCAAAGGTGCATGCAAAATATGCGAGATCTGCTTTCAGTTCTATTCCATTTGGAACAGGCTGTCTAAAAAGATCGGGCAGTCTCCATCCCTGGAGGTTTTCAAGACCTGGTTTAAATAAGGGAATGAACAACCTGGTCAGACCTGCAGAAGATGGTACTATAGACTCCTGAGATCTCTCCAACCTGAGTTATCCTACTTTGTTCTACTACATCAACTCTATTTAATCTAAAAGCTTCTGAAGCCTCTAACACCTAAAATAAAACATGGGATATATCCAAAGTAAGACGATTAATGTAATTGCATTTCAATTAGTCTTAATCTTTCAACTGAAATAATGTAATTTTATAATTCATCTACCCATGTCAGCTAATAGCAAAGAGTCCATTGTACAGCACATGCTTCTTATCACATACAGAGTTCCTTTAACAGCTTTTGGGGGCAGGATTCTGTTCAAGACTCCCATTTAGATATTTAGGTTTGCTGTATCTGTTGAAGTTTCCTTTGCAGCAAGTGGCATGAGATAATCGAACAAGTATTATGGGCAGGATTCAGCTGCCTCTTTGTAGTCCTCTAGTGCCAGTTCAGACACACTGGGAAGTGCATTATACTACTGAGGACACATTACATGAGACGTTCATCCCTCTGAAAAGGCAACTGGGAACGAGGTATTGTACTGTACACCAACTGAGACAATGCTTGACATCAATATCTAAGCAGCAGAATTTCATTGCAGGTCACTGCTGAAGGATGAGCTGCTTTCCCTATAGCTCTACCTCCAGGGACCGTGATAAACAATGAGACTAAAGACACCTATTAAGTTAGATATCTTCATCTTAGATTGAATCCCTCCACAGATACCTACCTGTTCTGGGTGCAGAAGAGGGGGCCTGGCCAGGGTGCTATTCTATGCTACCCACATCACCGCTGGGAGAGTGGTTCTGGGGGCAAGAAATGGTGAATGTACCACTAGAAGTGCAATGTTTTGCCTCCCTCTCTCCATCAGGGAGGTTTTCAGGATCAGCCCTGCGGACCTTGTCCTCTGTTGCTGCCTGTACCTTCCCTATTCCTCTAAGACACAGCTCCAAGGAGTGGTGCTGAAAAGTGGTTCTGATGTGGGAAGTATCCATGGGAGACAGAGCAGCAGAGATGAGCCTGCTCCCAGCCCAGCTGAAAGGAGCTGCACAGAGCCAGGTGGAGTGGGACAGAGCAGTGCAGAGCAATGGCACCACGTGGAATTGAACCAGCGGAGCACAGAGGTCTGGGAAACAACAGGTGGCACAGCACACACAGCTTTTTGGGGGTTTGTCCATCATTGTTTCTCATTGTCTTGGGCTCAGGGATGGAAAAATCATCTGTGGGGAGAACCCACCATCTTGTCTGTATCAGGGCAAACCGTGTGGTGCTGTATGGGAACAGCTGCCACCTTGTCTTTTTCATGCCATGCGGACTCAACCTACAGGGAGTGTCCACCATCCTGCCTTTGTCCCCACAGCCACGCAGGGCTAAGCCAAGGTGGTGAACAGCTTTTGTGTGTAAAGCACCTTCTCTTTTTGTATACTTTTGTTATTAATATTGCTGCTGTTACAGTGTGTTCCTTATTCTTGTTTTCAGTAAATTGTTATCTCAGGCCATAGTCTCTGCCTTTGTCCCTCTCTTACCACAAGGGGCAGGGGAAAGGGGAGTGGCTTATTTGGAGTCTAATCTCCAGCTGGTGTTAAACCATCACACCATCTCAAGCTGATTTTCATATTTATAGTAGTTGATGAAGTTTACCTTTGTCTGGGATGAGCGTGTGAGGTTATTTATAGGCTGAGTAGTCTTTGGGATGGTAGACAGAAATAACCACAGAGACATGTTAATATGTTCTCCTTTTATTTTGTGATTTCTGAGCCATAGGATATGAGCTCACATCTCCTTGTTCAGAGTTTGCTTACATGTTGTTTTGGCTGAATCCTTTACCCTTTTTCTACTCATTTAGGCATGCAACTGTTTGCACATTCCAGGTTTTCAGTATCCCAGAAATTTTTTTGTTTAAAAGGCATGTAAATCAAAGTCATATTTCATTTTTTGGTTTTGATAGGGCATCATGGGCTCCATTCTCACAAAATCTCTGCTTAGCCTTCTGTTTCTTTTTCTTATTTCTGGCCTTCATCTACTACCAAAAATTGGTATATTGGCATACTCTTTTACCAGTCATGCTCTTAAGCTATTTCTCATGTATTTTATGGTGTTATATTACTATATAAGCACTTACAGAATGAAAGACAAAGGCCAAAGGAACAGCTGGGTAGCACTACCGTTATGTTCACAACACATATTTCCCTCATAATAAGGCTGCTGTCCAGAATAACATTTTAGGTTTTGGTCCTCTCTTGAACACAGAGAATTCAAGTCCAGAGTCACACTGGATATTTTCATAGCACTGTAATTTAGTAGAGCTGTGTTGATGATCTTAGGGTACTGCGGCTGAGATATCCCACCTACACCTCTATTTGTATTCATTTCTTCAAACAGGCTAGACGACAGACCCAAGCAGTATTTTCGTCACCATCCATCTCTCATCATTGGCTCTGACACAGCTGGGTGTAACAGCAATGTCGCAGCCCCAGCTCAGGAATCAGTGCATGCTGTAGATCCATCCCAGTGTAGTTCAAATGTGTCCACCTCCTGGGTTTATGGAGATAAGGCCTGAGCTATGTGTGTTGGCTGGCTTTCAGTGCCTGCAATGCCAGTCAATCCATGCTATCAACCCCTAGGTTTGCCAAAACCATTTGCTAGGAGCCTCAACTAACAGATTGTTAATGGTGTCAATAATGTCCCAGCAAAGCCACAATGTGCTGGGAGCTGGTGGGAAGCTTAGGTATGGACAGCCAGAAAATATTTATTGCTTCAGAAGAGAGGAAAGAGAACAGGATTTGGGAATTACATTTAATAGCAACAAGCTCTTTAAATGATTGCTAGTTATTCCTTGTTATTGTTGTCTAATCTTCCTAATTATCATTAAAGTGTTGGGTTTAATTCTCCTTTTACAGCCACAGGAGGAGTATTTTCATCTGAATTCCAACAGTCAGCCATGAAAACTCTGCAAAAGCATCCTGTCAGTATGGGGTAGAAGGGGTCACTTGCTTTTAACACACAATTTGAGCAGTTATCATTTGACCATGTGTGCAGTGGGAGATTTGGGTGAGGTTCTCAATCTGAGAGGTCTTTTTGTCCAAACACTAATGTGAATGACAGTGATGGGAGGAAATTCAAAACAAGCCTACAGTGCTTCCAAATGAAGAGTTTGAAACAGGCTGGAATTTTTCCCCCTGCAGGGCTGAGACAAGCAGTGCATAGAGTCCCAAGGTGGGACTCAGCTTTCTCTGGTAGCTCCAGAGACACTGGTCCATACTGGGCTCCCAGCCAAGATGTGGGCATAGTGCATGACAGGACATGCACTGAGGACTCTGACCCAGTCTGATGTGTCATGGCATTATACCAGGGCAGCTCAGCACAGAGAAACTCAGGTGGTGCCAAGGGAACACATGGTGATCTGTGCAGGCTTGCTCTGAACACTGACTACAGGATTGCTCCCAGGAGATGGATCAAAGGCTGGCTTTTAAAACAAAATTCAATATCTCTGCAAGAGCTGAACATTGCCCCACCTCTTCTCATGAACTGTTCCAGCATTTAAGTTTCATCCTCAGGAAAGTGGCCTGACTTCAACTTCCAGCAGCTGTGCTATCTCATGCTCTTTTCTGTAGGTCTGAAATATTTCTTTATTTCTCCTACAATGGGAATTACAAGCATACATTAATTGTCATGGACAAGTAACCCCCATAGCTTCTCTCTGACTAGCTGGATAGAGTGTGCTTTGCAAGTTTTGCATCACAAGGCTCCTTTTTTTCTGAATCTGCCCTCTTTCAAGACTGTGCTTTGAACCCCTTGTGAGTGTGTAGTCAGTCACTCCATGTTGTTCAGTTACATGCAAAGTCACTATTGCTGGCCTTGAATTAGCTATTACGTTGTTTAGAAGAGGTGTTCCACTTCACCCTCTTTATCATATCTAAATATTGGAAATATATGAGCAGATGTCTTCAAGAGGTTTTTTTTCCATATTCAAAGATTATTTCCTAATATATAAATCATTAAGCTATATGATGTTCACAGAGATTTCTGTCTCCTTTTTTTTTGAAGCCATTAGGTAAAATTTGTCTGGGTCACATGATGTCAAGACCTGAAACTGCTGCATCATGCCAGAACACTTTCACTGTTCATAAAACACAAAAAAATAAAAATTTCTTTTCTACATATAAATGTAAAAACTTTTACACCTCAGGTGTTGCACTAGGATACAAATTTCCTTAAAAAAAAATTTAAACACTTCCTTTTGCCACACTGCCTACTGGGATTTATTTTATTTACTGGGACTATTCGACCCCTTTTGCTACCTCTATATTAGTAAATTAGATAATGGTAAAAGGAACCAGATAGCAACTCAACTGCCTATACTATTTAGTTGTTATAACCATACCTGGCAGCTTCAATCAATAATACTCCTCCAAGCACTTCCCAAAGTTTGGGATTTAGTCTAGTCCAAACCTCCTTTTCAGAAGATGGGGACTTTTAATAAATAGCATGCATATGCTAGCCTTGGAATATCAAAACTTTTTAGTTTGCAAGCTTAGAGACAAGTTTCAATACATAACTTAAAATAATATCCTATTTTTAATAGGGATATTAAATGCATAGTTAGAAGTGATGACTAATTTGGTAAGAACTAAACTTTTTAAAGCTAATTCAAATATTATTGACCAATCCAATGACATGAAAATTTCACAGGAAGCAAAAAAATGCAAGATATCATATTAATGTCTTTCATATTGAGATTACTAAAGCCATGACCAGTTATCTTTTATATATTATGAAGAGAGATTAAATACTCACTTTAATCTTAGGATGTATGCAGTATGACTGCGACGTGTGTATGTAGTATGACTTACACATGTACTGCAGGTCCTTTACTACAGGCTGCTATACATGCAGCTATTTCCCCACCTATTACTATTAAGGGATTATTTTGCTCCAGAAGCAGACTTTTCACTTCTTTTTGTTGAACTTTTTCAGACTTCTCTTAGCTCAGTCCTCAAGCTTCTCAAATCTCCTCTGGATTAAAGCCTTCCAGTTCAGCCCTTCACCCTTAATTTATCATCACCTGATAACCTACCCACAATCAGATTGAATAAACAGGCTGCCTGTTCCTTATTACCTTCTTGTCTCTCAATAAACTGGAAATGGATTGCAAGGAAGTGTGCTCTAAGACCTTTCCAGGGACTCAGGTGAGGCTGATCAGCCTATTGTTCCCAAGGAGCTTCTCACTTCTCATGAAGATAAGCATAACTTTAAACTTTTTCCACCTGGCAGAGAATTTCTCCAGCTGTCAGCTACTTTCTGCAGATGATAGTCAACCTCCTCATAACAGTGTGCCATTTCAACAGCCTTGAATTAATCTCTTACAGCTCCATGTATCTCACTGCCATCAACTTCTCTAAGTATCCTCTAACCTGTTGATTGCCCACTTCAAGTTGTCCTTCTCTATGTCAGCAAAGTTGCAGAGACACCAAGCTCTGAGTGGTGCAGATGACACACCAGGGGGACCTGGATAAGCTCAAGAAGTGGGTCCATGTGAAAATCATGAGGTTCAACAAGGCCAAGTTCAAGTTGCACGGCTGGGTTGGGGCAACCCCTGGTATCAATAAAGGTTGGGGGACGAAGGGATTGAGAGCAGTCCTGCTGAGAAGGACTTTAGGGTGCTGATGGATGATATGAGCTGGCAATGTGCATTCACAGCCCAGAAGGCCAGCTGCATCCCAGACTGCATCAAATGCAGTGTGGCCAGCCGGGTGAGGGAGGGGATTCTGTCCCTCTATTCTGCTTCACTCTGGTGAGACCCCACCTGCAGTGCTGCATCCAGATCTGGGTTTCCCAGCACAGGAAAGATGTACTTACTGAAGCAGTTCCAGAGGAGACCATGAAAATGATCAGCAGGACTGGAGTACCTCTTGTATGAAGACAGGCTGAGAGAGTTGTGTCCTTCCAGTGATGAAAGGGTACTTACAAGAAAGATGGGGATAGACCTTTTAGGAGGGTCTGTTGCAACAGGAAAAGGGGAAATGGTTTTAAACTAAAAAGGGTAGATTTAGATAAGATGTAAGGAAGAATTTTTTTTACAATGAGGGTGGTGAAACACTGGAACATGTTACCTAGAGATGTGGTAGATATCCCATCCCTGCAAAGAGTCAAGGTGGGTTGTATGGGGCTCTGGTTGAAGATGTCCCTGGTCATTGCAGAGGGGCTGGACTAAATGATCTTAAAATGTCCCTTCCAACCCAAACTATTCTATAATTCTATGATTCTGTGCTCTCAGACTGTACGTGAGAAGGACTGAAAGCCAATTTTTACTGTGAAGACTGAGACCAAAAAAAAGCTATTGAGTACCATCAAAAAAAGGTACTACATTTTACCAGAATGTCCTCTTATTACTAGCACACTGGTGGATTCCTTTCTTTTTATCCTTTAGCTAGCTCTACCTTCTGGCTTTTGTCCCTAAATGTCTGAGTTATGTTTTTATGACTGTCCTTTGATGTCTCTCCCTTTTTTTTTTCTGCTTCTTCTATGCCTCTGGGGCTATGTCTAGTCTGGACTCTGAGTAATTCAGAGGAAAAGATGAGTATATGTTTGGTCATCTCAATGAAGGACTTTGGTCCCTGTATGACAGACTAGATGCCAGTATCTCAAAGAACCTCCAAATTATGCTTTTTTTTGGTGCCTTGAACAGCTGTAGATGACAATAGAAGTGCTCCTTTCCACCGAGATTGAGTTGGTGCAGACCTGAAAGAAAACAATCAGTGCAGAAAACCTGCCCCTTCCTCAAAGAAAGTTATCAAGAGACATCCAGGATGAGGTTCAGTAATCCGAGAGGAATTAATTCCTGATACATTTTTGATATTATAAAAGTAATAGAAAAAAATAATACTAGACTTCCAGTATCCTTCTGAATGTAGCAGGATGTTTGTGATGTTGACTACAATTGCCTCCACCAAATACTCTAAATTTGTCTATGGTTACAACCAGTGTTTTTTATCTTTTCACCTGTGCGATCTCTGATCTACTGGCCAAATATTAGCAACTCCAGCAGTGATGTTTCTTTTTTTTTATTGGTGAAGGCCCATACACAATTTAAAAAAATATTCTGTTGTCATATATTTTCTTCATATTTACCCCCAGATTTTTATGGCTATCTTACTGTATTTCATAGCTGATGTGCTTAGCAGGAGCTAACAGAAAATCAGTTTCTCTGCGTTTGTGAGCAAATGCCAGAGATGGGAAGAGAAAAGGAGTGACAAAAAGTACATAATGTTCTGTTGTTAAATCTCTCTAAAGTAGCTTGGGGAAGAAAGAACAACCATTTCTGCACTGATTAATTTCTAGTCAATAGAAATAGAATTGCCATCAGTGCTTCCACACAAGGCCAACATAATTTTGGCCATCTGTTTTAACAATTTTCATAATAGAAAAATGGCATTTCAGTTGACCAGAGAACTCAACAAACCTTCCGAGAAAATCTTTGGCATTGTCGTTTGGGTTTTATTTCATTTTTATTTTTATTTTTCCCTTCTCTGTGAACTCAACCTGATTTGTAAAGAGCCTCAGGTTATATTTACCTTTGCAGCTGACTCTTTGATTCAGTATTCAAGTATATAAAATAAGTTTAAAATAAAGTAATCAAACTTGTTTTCATCCTTTCTTGCTGAAACAATACCTACCTACTTGCCAAGGACAGTAAAAGTGGTCAGGTCCCTGACCTGCTTTCAGTGGCCCAGTCCCCTGCTGACATTTTCCAGAAAAAATGTTGGAGGTTTTGAGTTACATCTCTAGGCAACCTGTTCCGGGGTTTCACCATCCTTGCAGTAACTTCTTTTCCATGTTTAAAGGGAATTTCCTGTGTTTCCATTTGTGCTTATTGTCTGTTTTCCTTTTACTGAATACTAGTGACAAAAGTCTGACACCCTATTTTTTATACCCTCCCATCAGGTTTTGTATATCCCACCATATTGATGAGATTCCTCTTCTTCAGTCTTTTCTTCTCTAAACAATCCCATCTCTTTGAGCTTCTCTTTGTATATTAGATGTTCCTGTCTCTTAACCATATGCATGGTGCTAAACTGGACTTGTTCCAGTATGACCATGTCTTTCTTGCACTGGAGAGCCCAGTACTGGACACAGTACTTCAGATTTGACCTCAGCAGAGCTGGCTTGATGAAGGACCACTGTGTCCCATCGTCCAGGTAATTAATGACAGAGTTGACCAATAGTGGCTGTGATACTGACCCCTCCAGTAGGTCATATGTGATGGCCTTGAGCTGGACATCGTGCTGCTGCTCAAACCACTTTGAACCAAACAGTTAATTTTGGCTATGTAATCCAAACTTCACCAGCTTGTTAAGAAGGGTATTATGGAAGTGTGGGATATCTTCTTAAAAACAAGATAAACAACAACCACTGGTCTTTCCTCAGCTGCTAAGCTGGCAATTTCATAGCAGAAAGCTATCAGGAGTGTCAGGAGAGATTTCTCCTTTGTAAATCCATTCTGACTAGATTTAACCAGCTTCTTGTAATATATAAGTTTGAAAATGTCTGCTTTGTCACATTCCCAAGGAATTGAGGTGAAACTGCCTGACCTGTAGTTCTCTAGATCTTTCTTCTTGTCCTTTTTGAAGATAGGGATTAGATTTGATCCCTTCTAGCTCTCAATATTTTCTCTTCATTGACCTTTCAAAGGCAATTGAGAATGATCTTATAATAACATTGGCCATCTTCCAAGTAATCATAGTTGCATTGCATGAGACCCCTTAGACTCATGCATGTCCAGTTTGTTTAACTGTTCCCTGACATGGTCCTCCTCTTCCAAGGAAAAGTCTTCCTTTCTCCAGATTTTGCTGCTGATCTTAAGGACCTAGGAGGATCAAAGGCCAGTCTTAGCAGTAGAGACTGATACAGACAGTAGTCCTTCTCAGATTCAGCTCCCCCATTTCAGATGCCTACAGGCTGGTTTTTTGGAATGCTAAAAAATTGGCAGTTCCAGAAATTTTAAACTGAAGTTTTGCTGCCTATTCATTTTCTCACTCTACAGATAGGCATCTAAAATTCAGTAATCATTGCCAAAAGTGTTAATATTCCTGCCTACTGTTCTTGGTGAAACAATGTCTTGTATGCTTCCAAGGCCGTTGTGCTTTACACCCCATCCTGAAGTTCTAAAGAGCTGTGATGAAGAACCCAACCATCAATCACACACCCCTGATTTACTTTCCATGTGACAGCCCATGCATACCAACAAAGTGTATTCTGCACCTGTGCATGTGTAATTAGTAATAAATTAAGAATTTTATTAGGAATTTAATTAAGAAACAAGTAACAGAAAAGAAGACAAGATTAATATAGTTATTTAAAGATCAACACTTGAAGACTGGGTCCCACCGTTTATTCCACATCAGTGGGGTGCATTCTCAAAAGAATGCAAGTTGGAGGTGATTGCTGTATTCTGTACATCTATTCTCACCTGGATTTTAATTGAGGGTTACATAGCTATAGAGAAAGTCTAGTGTTCCTAAAAGAGAGGCTCAAGGTTTGGTGGGAGGAAAGTAGGACTTTCTCTTCCAGTCTTTAAATACTGTAACAGAAGGTGACTCAGAACACTAAGAAAGGTAGCTATCATTACACCTGTTAGGGGGGTTTTGCTGGTGTATTGCATCTGGATGACTGGAAAATATTTCTCTGATACTAAAGTAGAAGTGAATGAGAAAGAGTAAAAAGTATGTTTCTGTGTGATCAATTAATTCATGTAATGATTCATTGCAGGAGTATATTAATGAAACCAGAAACAACAGTGAATGAATCTCATAAAATGTAGGAACTCACCTTTTTTCTAATCTATTTTGGTGACAATTTCTCACTATAACTCCTCAGTATACACTGCATCAATGGAATATTTATTTTTGATTAAACAAGCATTTTGGAATTTGAGTCCAACATGATCTTAATTGAAGGCTGACATTTCCATTTCCCATAAAACCTTTCTGTAATTAGATCTATTGTAGAAATAATTACTTTTTCTTTTTGCTTACGTATGTGAAACTGTATAATTATTTCTAAATATAAAAATATGTGAACTAATATTTCTTGGAAATGTTAAAGACCTCTTCCAAAAGTAATTTTGAATACATGTAACTTAGAGAGTACCTTAATATTGATATTTACTTCTCAAATAACTTCCAAGAGACAGGGTGCTATTTCTCATAGACTGACAGAAGATTTAAAGATCAAAAATTTTTATTATAAAATTGACTGTGGTTATTGCTAAGAGTTTTCAGTGATGACCTCCACCTCCAGCAGGTCTGTCCCAAGACTTTCTTCTGCCTGACCTTTGGAGCCCAACCCGGTGCCCCAGAGACCTGTGGTCTCTACCCAGGCTGGGGGATATGGCTGTCCCTTCTCCTTTTCAGGTTCTCCCCATAGGGAAGCTGAACACTTGTTCCAGACACACAGGACACATACAGGACATGGACATGGCTGGCTGCACAAAGATGCTGCACCTACACAGCACACACGACAGAGAAGCACAGAGAGCACCAACCCCTCCTCCCCCAGGGCTGGTAGAGACAGTAGGTCTCACTCATCAGTGTCCAGGCTCACAAGCACAGTCACAGATTTCCTGAGTACAGCATGGCCCTTCTGTCCATTTGATGTCCCTGCCAGGACTCCAGACCCTCTTACCCTCCCCTTGGGTCCCCGATTTGCCAGTTGGTCTAGCCCAGGGCTTGCTGCAAAATGACATACAGACTAGCACCCCACAGTCCCCTGTCCCCATGGACTCTCATCGTGCTCCAACATGGGCCATCTGACTTCTGGCGAGTCCAGCTTGGAATTTGCTGTTGAATGACTCCATGCACACCCATCTTGAGAGTGATACAGACACTTTCCCCCCCAGCTCCAAACGGGAACCAGGCATGTGAGCTGAGCCATGGTCCTGCTTCAGCTGGCACTGCTGAGCCCTTCACTTGCCTCACCCACACCACAATCCCAGTAGGTGGCACTCAGACCTCGCCCTCACCCTTGTGAAACAGAGGGTGAGATCATGCAGAACTAGTTACTAAAGTATATAATAAAAAGATAGGACAAATTGTGATGATCAGCCGCAGGGCTACATCCCACAAGTGTGTTAATGGCTCCATTTTACATGCAAACAGACCCTTTTATACCCCTTTCTATCAGTTTCCCCCTTCATTCCTCCCTGCTCCCCCTTCCCCTCCATATTCCCTTGTCAGCATGCATAGTTCCATTGTATCCCTTACATCTTCTTTCATCCATGGGTTTGCTTGCAGCTTCTTGATGGCCCACAAACTACTGTGACTGGACAGGTTTGTTTCTTGTCTTGGTCTCCATTATGTTTGTCTGTCAGCTTTGTGCCTCTGCATCTTCTTGTTTGTGGAGTCTGTCTATTCTTATTATCCCTCTTTTGCATTGAAAAGGTCCTTGAGCACACATCCTTAAAGAAGATGCTCTCTCCTTCCATACACACTTGAAATTTATTCCATGGGTTGGCTGGACCACGTGTGTGTTCCTTACAGGCTTCAACAGAGAGGAGTTCAGAATATTGAGTGAGAGTTTAATTCTGCCACAAGGTATAACACCAATTATAATATCTAAATACGTATTGAATTTACTACTGCCAAGTGGTTTTGGTGTTTACAGACATGAAAGGAAGTCCCTGACTTGAAGAGCTTATGGTATTTAGGTAGAAGGTATTTAGAAGAAAGGTTCACTTCACTGAAGTGGAGTTAATCTTTTTAGAGGCAATCTATCCTCAGTGAATGTAGAAGTGCCTTCAGAAGGCTATTCAGACTTACTCTTAACTCCCCTGCAGGAAATCCTTTCTCTTTCTGCAGAAGGAGCCTTGGAATATTAACCTTGCAAGAAACGTTGTCAAAACTACCAGGCCAGTGTCAGTCACCTTTGGGAAAAAACCACAGCTGGATATGAAGGGTCAAACAATGCACCCTTGAATCAAAGAAAGTGAGAAAAGATGAAAATTGCGGGAAAATAAATTAAATGGGAGTAATAGACACTAAACCCAGTATTTGATGCATCAAAAAATACAAAGAGTACCAGGGACCTAATCTGGGTTCAGAAGAGGTCTGTTTAGACTGAGTATAAAGCAGGCGTCCTCACAAAACCCTAGCCAGAGCCTTCCTCAGCAGATACTTCCATATCTGCCAGTCTCCATGGCCTGGTTTCTCTCCTGAGGGAAGAAGGATTAGGAAACTGAAGCATACTTGTGTATGCTTCACTCTAATCAGCAGAGACACAATTTGGGGTAATCTCAGTCTTTCCATTTACACATACCTTGACTTCGTCTCAGAAGGAATATCCCTCTTCACTAGGTGGGAAAATTAATGTGACTAATCTCCTCAAGAAGTTTCCTAAACTATGCAGTCTGGCAGCATGAAAGTTTCCTTTCAAAATCTAAATTAAAAAATAGTTTCTATTTGACTTTTTTTAAGCAGATGTTCTGGTGTGGTTATGAGTTTATATTCAACATACTGATGGTCCTGCAGTATTTGTTCTCAGTCATTCCTGGAGTCTTGAAATAATTCACACTTCTGATGATATTTCAGGGATTAAACCACAGGTTTAAGGTGAACTGATGGTTGAGCTGCAGAAGTTATACTTGACTACACAAGTTGCTGGTAAAAAATATTAGTGAAAAAATCAATGCTGTATTTGCTCCCTGCTACATTTCTCAATAAAAGTTCTAATATCAAGATAAGAATATTGCCTGTTATAAATTAATGTTTCTTTTTTTTATACTAGTCATTCATTCTCACAAGGGATAATTGTAATACATTTAGATTAAGAACCTTTTTCAGAATCAGCCTTTAACTTCACGTATCTACAGTCAAAATTAAAGTCCAAACTGTTGTTTAGAGTACCCAAACCTGAGAGTACCTGAATTTACCAGACACTTTGGTTATGTAAGTGTCTAGTTTGTTCAGGTCTGGGCATGCTGCTAGTTTTTTTCAGTCTTAGACACTCAGTGCCACCTTTCAATGAGGATCCATCTGAAAAAAATGGTGGATGAGAGCTTGTATCTACAGAGGGAATTCATATGGAATGCATGATAATGAATAGTCCTTAATACATGTTCACAGGGTCCAGCTTCTCCAATGATAAATTTCCTGATGTTTTCTCTTCAGTTGGGACTAAGGAATTACTTTTACTCCCCAAGGAATTGGGAGCTTTTGCCCTCTTTAGAATGGAAGTATGTAACTCTGAGCTTCTTTTTGCCAGGATATTTTCTTACAGAAAGATTTTGTTCTCCTATGGTAAAGTGGGGCCACTGTGGCAAAATAACTCATATATTTTGTTTCAGAGAGCAAAAGACCAGATGAGATAATCTAGCATGATGCTGTAGCCTACTGCTTCCTGTCATCTAAGACATGGAAACCATGCCCTTTATCACCACCACCATCCATGCAGCTCTTCAACAGCTCTTCAAAGAGTCTAGACTGTGTTTCGTCAGTAGATGAAGGGACTAAGCCATCCTATTCCGAGGAAAAGCCCTCTGAAACATTTATAATGTAATTTCAGGTCCTCAGCACCAACTATTTTCCTTGTTGAGTTTGGGTCTTACAGAATTCACTAGTTGCAACAAAGATAGAACAAAAATAATTTCTGGCTCGATTGTCAAAATTCTGAGAGGGGTGGGTTTTAAAACCCTTTCATTTCAGTGAATTTCATTTCTTCTTCAGTAGCTTAAGGCACCTTCTCAATTTGAGTGTAGTATTTTATCAGCTATCCAAAGGTACAGAGATGGGACTTTGAACTTTAGGTTCATTGTGATGGGCTTAGAATTCAGATCACAAGTCCTTAAAATGTATTTTCAATTTTCTAAATAGATACAGATTTCTAGAACTGAGAGGTAAATAGATTTCTTAGTTGACCTCAGTAGCACGGTAGGACTCACTTAAATGCTATTCTAAATAATTTCTAAATATGTTGCGTACATTCAAAAAAAAAAAAAAATTCTGTAAATTATTGTCTGTAAATTAGTATTCTAATAGGTAAGACAACAAATCAGTTGAACTGATATATTAAGAACCCCATATAATATTCAATCTGTTGTTTTATTTTTAACTACCACATTTTGAAGTAAAGTTCATACAAACAACAAAAGTGGGTTTTTGATTGAATGTCTGAGTGAGGTCAGTGTATTTTTATCAGAGCCTCTGCAATGATTCATCCATCTGTTGTCTCATTGCTTTCTTGTTGGAGGCTTCTCCCCTCTATTTATTTTGATATTAAACCAAAAGCAAAAACCAACCCATTTCTTTAATTTTCCCAATCCTGTTATGTTAATGAAGGATGACTTCAAAAGATCTAAATCTAAATTGCCATAATTTAGCATAGATTTCTATTTACACTGATTAAATATACAAAGCAAAAGCACAAAATTTTCTGTCAATTTCCATTCACTAGTAATGGGTCAATTTGAGAAGTTATCTTTCAAGCAGTTGGATTATATTCTCTTTTTGCTACATAAACCTGATCTGTAAAACTCACAAATTAAATGATCGATCAAATGGTAGACTGTAATGCTCTTAACACATCTTTGAAATTGTGCTGGATGCAGAATTTTTTTAAATTAATTATCTTTAAAGTCAGTTTTAACCAAGTTTCTAGGGTTTGGTACCTGTAATGAAATGCACTTCTCCTGCTCAAACAGGAGCAAGATTTGGGCTGGAAGATGACTTGCAGAGTATAACAGTGGATGTTTCTGAGTTCTGCAGCCTCCTTTAAACCACTATTAACTATCAGATCATTTTTGCTGATGTTGCAAACTCTGCCTGCAAATAGTAACATGTCAACATTTCTGATTTATAGATTATTTAATCATTGAAGAATATAAATCCTTTTTTGTTTTTCTCAGATCTGTAATTTTAACACTGTTTATTTCCATTTTCCTTATAAATACACCACAGCAACATGCCCAGTACAATGTATTTGAAGACCAGTATAAATTTTTCATTTCTTTTTATATTAGATCAGAGTTGTGTTCAGAGTTTTACAGTTGTTAAGTTTGTTAATGTGTAAGCATGTATTAGTTTTCTACAATGCAAAGTCATAGTGTCAGGCATCTCCACATGTATTAAGCTGAGGTCTGGATTTCAGTCTTTGAATTCATCAATCTTCCTCCTAATTTGAACAATCTGAATAATCCAATAATTTGAATAATCCAATATTTAAAATGAAAAATGTGTTCTTTGATTATTCAGCATTAAAATCTGATTAAATTCATACTGGCAACCTACCATGTTGGCATAACTGCAAGGACAATCTTACAACAATAAATGAATAAGATATCTCCATTACCCTGGGGACAAGAAGTGCAATTCACACTGGCACAAAATTGCTGAGGCTGGAAGAGACCTCTGGAGTTCAGCTAGTCCCATCCTCTGCTTGAAGCAGGTAGAGCAAGTTAGCTGGAACCATATTCAATGAGAATTTCAGTGTCTCCAAGATTGGAGAATTCACAACCTATTTGGGCAACCTGTTCCAGCATTTGATGACTCTCAGTAAAAAAAAAAAAAAAAAATTCTATGTTTCAATGGAATTTACTATATTTGAATATATGTCTATTGCCTCCTGTTCTTTCCCTTGATACCACTGAGAAGGGCTCCAACTTCTTTACTACCCCTGACCTACACATTGATGTATCTGTATAAACCTTCTCCAGTCTTTAACAATCCCAGCTCTCTCTGCCTTTTCTTGTATAACTGATGCTCCAATTCCTTTGTCATCTCTGTGTCTCTCACTGAACCCACAGCAGTGCCCATGTCTCTCCTGTACTGGGAATCCTAGGACTGGAAATAGCACTCCAGATGTGTCTCAGAAGATCTGAGCAGAGGGGTAGGATCACCTCCCTAGAACTAATGGCAGCAGTCTTCTTAAAGTAGCTAGGATGCCACTGGCTTGATTTGCCACAAGAAAGCTTCATGGAACTATTCCTTTCCAAGCACATTTGACTTTTTGACATCCTTTTCCAACTACTGTCATCTCTATCATGGTCCTCCCTTCATTCCCTGTAGTAGTCTAATGAGAATAAAGCACTTGCCACTGAGCACTGTTACTCAGTTTCTGGCTTAAGCTTTGTGTGTTCTGCCTGCAGATCCAAGCCCAAATGAGAGATCTGAGGCTTTTCCAGTCTCAGTTCCTACACCTGGGACACAACTTGGGATGCAATTCCCTTCCTTCTCTTGACACTTTTTTCAGAGCAGGAGCCTCTTGCCTACCCTTACCTGGGAAAAGGTGGAACATCTTCCTTCTAGCATCAGGAAAAAAAAAACCCATGGAGACTTAATATGCTAAATACATATGCAATGCATACATATACTAAATTTAAAGTCTTAATTCAAGTAGAATTTGCAATTGCTTCACTATGAAATTAATTTTGAAGCCTGTGTAGATAAGGTAGCTTGATGCAGCTCATACCTTCTGCTCCACTGTTGTGCCCTTGACGTGGATGTATAATGTTTTGTCTTTCTCAAACTTGGTTTAAGCCCTGTTTTACCCTTGAGGTCCCTTTTCCCCAATCACCTTTGCCTGCTGCCAGTGCAGAAGTGAGGATATGCCATTACTGAATTGCACTCTAAGAGATACTGAAGGTCACAAAGTACATTTCCTGAAGGCCACAAGGTCAGAAGGAGTTCCTATCATGTCCTAAATCCAACTGCCTTCCCATTTCCCTGTTATGACATTTATAGTCCTAGTGAAACAAGCAGTGCAAGGGCATCTCACTAATTTGTCGGTAATTTTTAAAAGGTTTCAGTCTTCTCTGAGGAGAAAGAACATGCCTTCCCAGGATATTTTTAATGGCAGCACCATCAAAATTCCCCAGACCCATACAGACAAAGTGGTTTAAATGCAACAAAACAGAGACACTTTTCTTTCATTATTTCTTCTGAATGTAGAATTCTCATAAGATTTGGAAACACACTTCTAATTCTCAATTAATTTGGAGAAAAAAATTTGACAAAAAGCATTTGCCCAGTCCTGTCTCTGAAAGACAGTTGTTCCATAACAGTCCAAGAATACTGAGTGTACTAATTGATCAATATTGTGGGGTCAGCATTTTGAACAATAAAACAGCTGTCATAGGCATTTTAAAACTTCCCTGTGCCAATGATGCACATGAGGAGTAGGGAGTAGGAGTTGTAAGACATTCTGAAAGGTAAAAACAAACCAAAAGCCTTCCTAAATACAGCATCCACAAACATCTAACATTGGCTAATATGTGTCTGTACTGTTGAATATTCGCCAATGTTACAAGTGTTTGGAGTCCAATGTCCTTACCATAGATAAATTTCTATCATTTAGTCCTCCGCTCATCACAAGGATGCGTGTTGCCTCCCCCAGAGATACATTTTCTTTGGTGTATTTTCACATGAGCCTGTCAAACTGTGTGCTTATCTGCCAAGAGACAATATGGCTGGCATGTCAAGGAGTAATGTGGGTCTTCATTATTCCAGGCACGTCTCAAAAAAGAACAGTGCCTTGAAAATGTAAATATGAATGTTTCTTTGTTGAAATATCAGATCAAAAGCTGTTCTTAAAAGGAAAATAACCTTGTCACAAGATGAAGGGAAAGAGAAAGGTAGATGGAAGAAAGTCATGTCCTGTCTCTGCAGTTTTGTCAGTTATGTTACACTGGGTTTTTTAACTTTGTGCAAAGAAAATGTACATCTTATGAATCACAGCCAAACATTAGTGAAAATACCACATTGCACTCATTTTCTTTTCCTCATAGTTTTGAATATATCACTGGACGAGAGGGAATTGATATTTGTTCAGTCAAATTGAACTAAGTCTCCCAGAATGGTGTTTACAGCGACCTTATCACTCTCTACAACTGCCTGAGAGGAGGCTGTGGCCAGGTGGGGGTTGGCCTCTTCTCCCACACAACCACTGACAGAATGAGAGGACACAGACTTAATCTGCACCAGGGTAAGTTTAGGTTAGACATCAGAAAAAAAGTTCTTCACTGAAAGAGTGATTGGACACTGGAATCGTCTGCCCAGGGAGGTGGTGGAGTCCCTGTCTCTGGGCAGTGGCACTCAGAGCCGTGGTTTGGTTGATGAGGTGTTAGGTGAGGTCAAAGGTTGAACTTGACGATCTCAAACGTCTTTTCCAAACTAATTAATTCTGTGATCCCAAGTGTGATGTGGATTTACATTAGCAGTTTGTAAGTGGCAGTGTGAGCAAATAGTACACTTGTGTCCCTCCATTGAGTAAGTTTTGTTATCAGATAAGATGCTTTATTTTTCGGGTTTTAGTCATATACTTCTAATTGATAAAATTTTGTGTACAGAGAAGAATATAAATTAGGACTGTAAGGGATATTCAGAGATTGCCTGGTCCAGTGCTCTCCATAATCAGTTACCCCCTCATCCTGCTCAGATAAGGTTGTTAATCTTTTTTTAATAAGCATTCTGAGATGGAGATTTCATATGCTATTAAAATATCTATTCCAGTGCTTGTCTAGCCTTACTGTAAGAATATTTCCCTGCATCTGAATCTTTCTTGCTATAAACTCAAGGTTATTTTTCCCTGTTCTATTCAGAGTAGGAAAGAACAGAAAAATGCTTTTTCTTTTCCTTGCCATAGACTTTTTCTGTACTTGAATGCTGTTATAAAATTTTTTCTAATCTGCTTTTCTTCAGCAAAAATAACTTATTCAATCTACCTTCACAGGGCACATATTCTAGCCCTTTTAATTGTTTGTGGTTCTTCTTTGTCTCTTCCCAAACTGATCCACTGTTTCTTAAACCTCTCCAGCTGGCATCTTGCCAATAACTAATGGAACAGGTCAATAATTTTTCATGCTGCTTGTGTTTGTAATACCAGGCTAAAATTTTGCCTTTTCTCACAGTAGGGTTAGTACATTTATTTATTGTTTGTTCCTAAATTCCAGGCCCTGTTTTCAAGATCTGAGGCCCAGTCAGCATGGTCTTTATTATTCCTTTTCTGCTATTTAACTTCATTAAATTATATCCTATTTACTTTGTGTCATTTCTTACTTTTGTTGAAATTATTTTAAATATTGATCCTTATTGCCAGAACATCTTCATCTATTCCAGCTTCACATGACCTACAACACTGACTTTCACAGGTTTGTAGGGATGCACAGTTTGTTCCCATAGTCTGCATGAGCAACAGTTACAGTCTAAAATTGCCAGTGCTGAAAAATCTCCATCTCCCTGGAAATGTTTTGGAAGTTCACCCATTGACTGGAAACTGTTAGAATAAACATAGCTTATAGATGTATCACATGAATCAGCCTAATGTAGTAGCCTAATTTAGAAACCTTTTCTGTTCCAAGAACTGATGGTAAGTCTATAAACTTAATAGGCTCCAAAACTGGCAGTGTTACTTATCCTAAAGAATGAATGTAACATTAAGGGTAAATATAGAATCAAAAATGTATATATATATATATATATTTGTGGAGTTTTCAGCTGTGTTTAAATGGAAGACTTTACACTTCACCTATGTGACCATCAACTTTGCTCTACATGTGAACCAGCTTTAGATCATAAAAATGTTGTTTTCTGAAGGCAATCTGTATCTATCCATGACAAAATTTCAAAGAGCATAATAAATTTTTGTAATTTTAAAGATCATATCTCACATAGATATGTAAAATATTCCACTGTATTTGTTAGATGTATTTGGGCTATTAATGTTGGAAGCTGGAGGAAGCTTTTAGCAGATATGTATTTGAAATATTTATCCAGCTCTGTTGATTGCTGGCATTAGTGGCAATGTGGGTTAAACCAGCTGTAAAACAGACTGTAGGACTGGCAGTTTCCTGTGCTGCAGGAATCTGTAATCTGGGGCTGGAGGGCAAGATGGTAGGCTGGCAGAGAGAAACTTGCTGCCAGTTTCTGTATGTCCCAGGGAACTTCAAATCTACATATCTGAACACAAATACAGTTCTAGGGAGTCCTAAATAATCTGCTGCCATTCCCTACAGAAACTGGGTCAACAATCAGCCAAGAGCATTGGTACTTGAATAGCTACCAAGAGAAGGAAGCTGACTGTGTAACCCACCAGTTAACTAAGGGTATGCAGGAGCCTGGGATCTACTCCTGCCACTGTAATTTTTCTAGAGATTCTTCAATATAAAATGCAGAAATTATTCTAGCAGCAAAAAACAGAACGAGAGGTTTCTCCTTTGTTTCCTCCATCTGAAGAATCTTGCTTTCTCAGATCAATAGTGTTGGTCTCCTAGTCTGTCAAGCTTTTTAGCCCACTGATCATGTCTCTCTCCTAGGAGTTAAATACTGGTGGAAACTTCTTCAAGCAGAGGGAGGCCTACAGTTCAAGTTTACCTTTAAATAATCAAGATTTAATAAGGCTGGCTCTACTCTTGCCTCCTTTTCAAACAATGATTTTTTTTCTTTACCTAAAGTCACCTGGATCAGGAGAAGACTTGCTATGTGTATTTCTGTTTCATTTTAAAATGAACCTCAGAGCTCCAGGGAGGTAATTGACCCCAAGAAGAGACAAATTTCAGAAGCACATACGTGCTGGGTTTGGCTGGGATAAAGTTAGTTCTCTTCACACCTAATATGGGCTGTGTCTTGGATTTGTGCTGAAAACAGCGTTGATAACACGTGTGTTTTTGTGACTGCTGAGCTGTGCTTGCACAATGTCAAGGCCTTTTCTGCCCCTCACACCACCCCACCAGCAAGGAGGCTGGGAGTGCACAGTAATTTGGAAGGGGGTGGAATCCTCCCTCAGACTTCGTTCTTAGAAAGTCATCAGAGCTTCAGTGATGATTTGATTACAGACACTAAACCTAAATTGAGTCATCACAAACTGATTCAATTAAATGGAAAATTAAAAAAAAAGAAAAAACAGAAAGCCGAGGCTTTTTTTTTTTTTTCAAGAAGGAACCTGTAGTTTGAGTCTGTGTTACAAACCTTTAAGAGCTTATAAAGCACTTTAAACTCCATCCTTCCTTTTCCTACCATCAGTTACAGGCTTCTGTCTCTTGCCTCTTCACCTCTTTATAGAAATTGGAGATACCATTTCTTGTGCCTCTAAGCTGGTAATTTATTTTGCTTTTGACTGGATCTGTAAAATGACACTATTAGGAAAAAAAAAACAAATCTTTTTCTTGTTGTTAGAAGACTCACTGAAGTCAGCTGGGGTCATTGATTAGAGGCTTAGCTCTAACATGGCAGAGGGAATTTCTTTTAAGCTGAATATAAAACTTTGTGATGCTTTCAGCTTGTGTCAAGAGGAAAGCACATTGAGACTCCATGTCTCTGCAAGAGAAAAGCCATTTTATACAGAATATTGGGAATAAATAACAACCTAAAAGAGCTAAGGAGAAAACAGAACATAGTCAAGACATCTGAGCTACATCTCACGAACTGCAATGAACCACAAAATGTTCATTCAAAACCCATAAAAAACCAAAACAAACAAGAAAGGAGTAGAACTGGTCCTACACCAAGAATGAGTAAGATAATTCAGTATAATGCTCTAACAAAGAAATATTTTATTTATTTTCACCAATACTGTTTTTTTTTAAAGTATTGGTCTGTTACAGGGAATAAGGCTACAGAAATAGAAATACTGCATTTGAGGACCGAACACAAGAGTACTGCATTCTGTAATCTCTTAACCTTGGAAAAAAGTAACAAGTGAAACTAGTACTCTTCTAGTTATGATTCAGTAAATCACTCATTCTGGGATTTATGATGCATAACCACATTATAAGGAACATTCATCTAATGTCAAGTTTTTAGATCAAGGTTCAAAGAAAAGACAAACTTCTGCTGGTATAATTAAACAAGTCCCTAAGTCACAAAACTGCACACAAACTCTAAAATTTGCCTACTCAAGATCCTGACCAGAATTCCATGTCATGACACCATCTTTAATTGAAATTGATCTCAACGAGGGTTTAAGGGGGAACAGGCACGGAAGGCCAACGTGGCTAATTAAGGAGTACAAGGAAATAAATCAATAGCACAAAATGCTCATAAACCAAAAACTGCTCAGTATAAAAAGGAGAAAGTGTGACCACAGTGAAGATATAAGCAATGTTCAGGATGGACAAGTGAAAAAGAATATCTTAAAAAGAATAGGCTAAAGAACTTTCCAAAGCTTTAAAACATGTTGGCTGTCATTACTGCCCTCTGAGACAGTGGTTTAGAGCCCATTATCCTGTATTTGTTTGAAATTAAAAAAACATTTTCTAAATATTGTGAGTTTTTGTTTGTGCCTGGGTGTTTGTTTTTCAGTGTTTTAGATTACAGGCTTCTGGAGCTACTAAGCCTTTTTCTGAACACTTTTCAGCTAGGTCACACAAGAGGTTAAAGGTGAGAGGAATAATTAGCTCTCCACCCCACCATATTTCTGAGCATGCACTGGTACTTAATTTTGATCCTTTAAGGAAACTGACTGACTAGGAACATGCCAAGTGAAGCTGGGGAGCTCTGAACTGCAAAAACTCTAGGCTGGCTTTTTTGGATATGACCACCTATAGTCTACATTAAAATTATACAACAAGGATATAAAACATAATTTGTAGTGTTAAACACAGAGTTTGATTTTAAAATAGCAAGAATCAAATGCTCACTGTGAGCTGATCAGGGATATGTAAGAAAAACACATTAGAACTAGTGAATATATTGAGATAAGAAAACACTGAGTAATGTCAATGTTTTCAGACACAGAATGCATTTCTGTCTCATTGTTCAATGTCTAAATTCCCCAGGAACTCCTATAATCTCTCAGATCATTCATTTCAGCCTAGTTTGGCAAACCTTAGATGTCTGAGAAAGACTTTGAAGCAGTTACTATATCAAATTCTTTTTATCCAATGATAGCTGACCATATAATGTGTTTCACAGTATAATTCAAAGCAGTTCACTAGCAATAATGATAGATTAAGGATGTGCTAAACTGCAATGATATGTGTTTGATATTGTGCCAGCATTGAATAGTCAAGGTTCAATAGACCTCTAACTGCTCTTCATCTCAAGCCATGCTTTCTTTTTAAGAAGCATGGAAAAAGCCTGCCACAAAGCAGTCTAGTCTAGTCAAAGTTAACAGTTTTCTATGAAATCATCTTTTAGTCAAATTTCCATTTTTACCTCATGCACATGGCAGGTATGCTGGACATCCATTCCTTTATTTTCTAAAATAAAAGTATTTTTAAAACTAAAGGTTAGTATACTGAATGGCAGAACTGGCAGCTTTTCCACTTATTCAGAAAAAACACATTATATACAAACATCATATTTTTGTATATGCAGATCACTGTATAATGTATGGACTATTTATTTGCTGTTTCTCATTTCTGTTTTTATGATGTTCACTGCAGTAATTTATTTCATTAAGGATGGGTGAGACAAATACTAAATAAATTAGATGAAAATATTCATATCATACTTTTTCTACATATTCTCAAATATTATCCAATGTCATGCTTTAGTAATAGCTGTTACTGACAGACTTTAATGTCCTTGGCAGTCACACTGTGACTACAAAGAAGTAGTCTTCTTTTCTTCTACAAAGAAGCACTGATGGCCTTCCTGTATGGAAAAACAGACAGAAACTGTCATAGACACGGCTCCTCTGTTCCCACTTATATCTCTCTACACACATGAGGACATCTGATAGACCTAAACAGGATATAAATAGAGCATTTACACACAATCTTTCACAGAGCAACTTCAAAATTTTTATAGTATAGCTGTAAAGAAAGGAAATTCTTCTCAAAGCAGACAGTGCATATTGAAAATACAATAGGATTAAATGACAATATTTATGGAACAAAACCCAGTGTGCTATTGAATACAAATAATCTAGCTCAAGAATCACTAGAAGCTGGGAGATTATGTGTGAGAAGTGTCATTATATGCTTGTTGTATTCTAATACTCTTCCTGGGCATCTGCTGTCAGCAACTGAGGAAGAACAGCACATCTGAGGGACTGTGCCTCAGCCCTGCTGTTTTTGTTCCACTGCACTGTGTGGATCCCAGGTGTGGCACTTAGACACTCATATGTAATGTAGTATACAGGTAATGTAAGGTCACTTTATTGCAGACAGCCCTGCTGCTACCTGCAGGGATCAGCTCTGGGACTTCAGAAAATCCATGAGCTCTGCTGACAGAGTTAGATGATCCATCATTGTTAGCTGTATCCAAGGAGGGACCAACTGTAATCCAGTGAGGTCAGAATGCTGTCCTAAAGCAATTTGCTACTGATAAAATTTGCTTTCACTCAGGTAATTAATTTTGTTGGCTTTCCTGGGCTGTCTGGGTGTAAAAGAAAACAGAATTTGATTCTTGCTTACGTGTCGTGAGTTGGGTTCCACATCTGTGCTCTTTGAGATATTATACCATAAAAGATACGGGAAAAGTCCAAATTCTACACACCAGAGAATTATTTCAACCGGAGAGCTGATGTATTATGAACATGGATAAGACTTGCCAAGCTACAGATGAATAAGATAGAGGTACTTGCATAAAAATACCTTTTAAATATGGAAAAAAACCCCAGGAAAATTAAAAGGGAAAGAGAGATAATGATAATCTTTCTCTTTTGGTTTCATTAACCATACACTTAGCCACTTTGCCAATTAAAAATTTTCAAATAGCAGAGTACGCGTCAGAGAACATAGGTTAGTTCTCAGAAAATGTCAGATATTTACTGAGTTTGTATTATATACCCTGCTTCTGAAAACATCTGAAAGAAGGCAAATGTTGATGATATTGGTTTTTTAGGTGTGTTTTTTTTTTTGTTTTGTTTTTGGTTTTGTTTTTTTTTTTGTTGTTGTTGCTGTTGTGGGTTTTTTTGTTTTATTTTTACATTATATGAGCATAATTCCCTGCTGCCTACCTCTCAATGTTACCTTTAAGTCACGGTGTTAATGACACACTTTCAGGAAGCACACACCAAAACAAACATCACAGTCAGAACAGAAATGGTTATTTTTTACTCGAGTTTGAACAGCATCTGTTTCTTGATATGAAAATCTGCACAGCTAAATCACTGTGTCTACTGATAATCCAAACAGATATCCAAATAATAATCAAAGAAATAATCAAAGGTTTGCAGGCATGTAATTTTCCTAATATTCACCCTACTATTCATTTTGCACCTATTTTATATTCTGTTCCATGACTTTAATTTTTTTTTAAGGAAGAATTTTTCATTGTAGACAATGCTTTACCTTCAGGGAACTGGCAGATCACAGATCTTATCAAATGCATTATCAGTTAAAGAAATGTTTAAATCTGTATAACACATTCATATTATTGACCATTTTTCCTCACCTACTTATGGCAAAAGTGATCTCATGATTCAGGATTAGTACAAGTTAACTACAGGCAACAAAAAGAATGATGCAAACCTCACAGACGTTAATACGTCTTTTCTGTATTTGTTCTGAATAGTTCTGCACTTAAGTTTGCTCTGCTGCTATTTCTTTTCCAGCAATTAACTTTTTTTGATGAACTATTTGATAAATAAAACCTAGACAAAATACTAAGAAGAACAGATTGCAAATTCTTATACCAGTATTAAAAATAGCAGTAAACCAATTGGGAAGTAAGACCATGCAATACCTTATAACCTATCAAAACAATTTTTAGCCTCCATGTATTAACAATGAAAATTCAAGGAACAAGTCACCAGACAGGAGTATGCTGTACACATTATTTTGCATTTTGAAGAATTAAGTGATGTAAAATCATCACAGTCTATTAAGTTAGTTTATTAATGATAAGACATCTACTTATCTTGTATGGTATTTTGTCCTGCATGCTAATTAAAATTGTCTGAAATAGCAGACCACACCTAAAAAGCAGAATAGTCTTGAAATAACAAGAATGTCTAATGCTACTTTTCCAGCTGTAAATGGCCAAATTAAAAATGTGAGTAGCAATAGAATGAAAAAGATAGGAGAAAAAGATTTTTGCTGTAAGCAGTTTAGAATCTTGGTTTGAAAATACATAATTAAATCTGATTTCAAAGATTAAATTTGTGGTCAATTATATTTAATGTAAAGCTTGTAGCTCTTTAACTCAAATATCCAAATCTCACAAACAAACTTACATAAGTGGTAAATCTTTTAAACATAAAGAGTTAACAGAAGGAAAAAGAAAATCCTACATTGGTATTGCTGGATTAAACTGAAGGGAATACAGCTTTCTGCACTGGATAGAAAACAAGATATTTCTGAAGTGATTCAGAGGTACATTCTCTTCCATAGTTTAATATGTTAGTAAGAATTGGCTTGTTAAACTAGAAAGTTCCACCTTTGTTTTTGAGAATGATCTGAGTTATGTGTTTCAAGTTCAGGTTGGGGTCTAATGATTACAGTTCATAAAGTTCTAGACAGAAGGAACACAACAAGCCTTTATTTTCACTCAGCACCTCTTCAAGCCTTATGCTAGGGTAAAACATTTCTGCCTATCTTTAAGCAATTGACAAAGGCACAGAGGTTCAAAACACAGGTTCTTCAAGTTCCTTCTGTTGTCAGGGAAGGCTTCCAGATAAGTCTAAAAGATTTCAGTTCTCTAGAGACTTCTCTGCCTTGCTATCTCTCTCCACTCTGACCCTGGGAGGATGACAGCCCTGACTTGGATGTTCCACTTCAGCATCTAAATTATTTTGTCATGCCATAGATAAAGTATATGCAAGAGGACACCCTCTATTAAACAGTACCTGGTATCTGTGTCCTGTCTTTAGAGGCAAATACCTTAACTACTTCTGCCACACTTCAAACACTTCCTGCAGGTGTCCTGCATTCAGTGTGGAGCCAAAGGACTCCTACTTGCCCAGAAGATCTCTTGTCAATGCTTCCAAAGTTGTGACTGTGTAAACAATGAGCCATTCAATTTCTGATTACAGAGAATGCTCGTATTATTAACTTTTAAGGCAAAGAGAAACCAGCAAACTTTCATGATAATGAGCTCTGCCAATCCCCAAGCACGCTCCAGGTTCTTATTCTTACTTCCCCAGTGGCAGGTGTCTACATGGCCTTCAGGGTCACACAGGTTACCCAGTTTTTCTGCTGATAGCTTGTGAAGCTGGTTTACAGGGCACAACAACCACAAAATGATGGAATTTTCAAGTCTGGGTCAAGTAGCAGGGGTGCCAGCAGAACTGCCACACTGGAATTCCATCAGGCAGAATTGAATTTAACTATCATCAAACTGGCATCATGAATAATCACAGGAAATAATCAGAGGTCAGTATAGATACTTATTGTACTGAAAGTTGTTACTGGTTTCTGTGACTGTGTCAACAGATAGTAACAAACTCCATTTAAACAAAACACATCTAGTTCTGCCTTCTTTACAGACTGACAGCTATAAAAATTAACAGGACAACCCCTAAAAAATTTAGCCAAATATTGAAGCCAGGACAAAGATGAGCTACACTTTGTGAGATGTTTCCCTCTGACTGAGTGCAACTGAAGAGGCAAGAAGACTCTTGGTGGAATGCACACCCATGAGGATAAAAAGGGTGGAAAGCAGTCATGCACCTGGTTTGAAGAAGGCTGTTCTGTGGGTGCAAAACTGACTGAGAGGATGACCAGAGAAACTAAAAGCAAGGTCCTTTTCCTCTTGTACTGAGGGAAAACAGGCTTTGTGTGTAGGACAAAGAAAAATCCCATTTTTATCACTCATTTATTCTCAAAATGAAGATAGTCATGGGAGTTCCTGTCTACTGACTATCAGCTCAGAAAAGTAATGAATAATGGAAATCACAGAACTCTCACTAGGCTGTCTAGGAAATAATTCATTGAAAGTATGTGATTGTCAGTCCCTGTTGTCAGTGGAGGTAGCAAATTATTTAGCACATACTATCAAACGTGCTACAGTTTGAACCTTATTTTTGAAATATAATTCTGCCGAAGGTGGGAGAATTATGAGGGTTTGTTTTACTCATACTTAAATGACATTATCTTAATGATAAGGTTAGACCACTTGAGATCAGATGTCTTTGCCTCCAACAGAAGCATCTTAACTATCAGCTACTTTAACTGTTATTTACAGATGCTACTTACATATTCACAGAGAATCTGAAAAGTAATTTTTATGTATATCCGTACAAATGGAAGATAGGGCCAGTTCCTGGACAAAAAGGTTTAAAGTAAATCTACATTGGTGGCATGTTCAAAATTTTTTCAGGTTGCATCTGTGTCAGCAAAGTAACAATTTCCAGGTTCATTTTTGTCAGAAATAAGGAAGACAG
>VXAC01002573.1:0-14724 GCA_013399225.1 Rhipidura dahli
GTGAGGGGATGGAGGGCGGCGAAGCGGGCGGCGGTGGCGGGGGGCTCCTGCAGCAGATCCTCAGCCTTCGCCTCGTGCCCCGCGTGGGCAATGGTACCACCACCTACTCCAGCCCGCTCTCCACCTTCCCAGGTACCTCTCTGTTCGAAACGGGGCCCGCCCGCCGGGGCCGCTGGAGGCCCGCGGGCCCCGGGCCGCCCTCACAGCCCTTCTCTCTGCAGAGATGTGGTACGGCGTCTTCTTGTGGGCACTCGTGTCCTCCCTTGCCTTCCACGTCCCGGCCGCGCTGCTTGCCCTCTTCACGCTCCGACACCACAAGTACGGCAGGTTCATGTCCGTGAGCGTCCTGCTGATGGGCATCGTGGGACCCATCACCGCCGGCACCCTCACAAGTACGGCAAGTGCCTGGCAGTATCGGCCGGGGGGCTCCGTGGGGATCAGAGGTTGCCTTTGGAAGTGCGTGGAATAGCGGTGTTCCCCGGGATGGAGATCAGCGTTTTGGCTCTATTTTCCCCTTTGCCCCACAAACAGAGTTGGACCATAGCCCATCTCGAGCCCTGTGTCGGGCATACCAAACGTGCCCATCGGGTGCAGAGTCAAGGGAGCTTTCAGGTTTCTGAGCACCTGGAGTAAAATCTCTGAGAGCTTTGGTGTCAGTGCCCAAAACTGGGTAACGTTTGCAGGCTGTGGGTGGGGGATCTTGTGACAAGGCTATGTCCCTAACCACCCCAACCCCCACAGCTGCTGGAGGCCTCAGCAGAGTTTCAGCACCAGTTCACCTATTGCCACCAGCATGCACGGGTTACTGGCTGAGGTTTGTCACACGTCCCCAGCCCGGCATTCTTGCCTGCTGGTGTGCAGGGAGTGGTTCAGACCCCACTGTTCTCTGCCCCAGTCTCACATCCTGAGGCTTCCCCTTCATCCCTGTGGCAGGGCAGCTGTCTCACATTCATGTCTCGGCTTTTCCCCCTCTCCACAGGTGCTGCCATTGCTGGAGTTTACAGAGCTGCAGGGAAAAAAATGATTCCCTTTGAGGCTCTCATTTTTGGCGTGGGCCAGACGTTCTGTGTGGTGGTGGTTTCGTTCCTGCGCATTCTGGCCACTCTATAGCTCCTCTGGAGAGGCTGGAGAACAAAACCAGAGGGGGAGAGAAGGACCTGCTGCCTCAGAACAAATCACAGGCAGCACAGCTCCATCCTTGTGCTTCCAGTGATGTAAGGAATTGGGAGGGCTTGCTCCTGTCTCCAGCGTGGCTTGAAATTTAAAAATTGTGAATTTTGTTACTTTTTGGTAACATTAAGTGCCAAGTGAAATTTAATTTCTCTGGAGGGTAGGAAAATGACTTTCAGAGGAGGAGGCCTGGGTACCTTTCACCAGTGATGAATTGTGGTAACAGGACATGACTAAGATGTGACACCAGTTGTGCTGGGGTAGGAACAGGACCAGAGACATCGTGTCCTCAGAGCTCACTCACCCCTTTGACCTATTGTTGCTTGGTTTTCAGTGAACCTGAAGCTCTTTTAATGTCTTTTTTTTTTTTTAATTAAAAAAAAATTGTTTTCTTCCTGGCCCAAACTTCTTAATAGCAGATCCTAGCCATAGTGGACTTGGGAGCAGCAAAAGGAAAACTCATTTCAGGCGGATGAGAGTGAAAATTTTTGTCTGAGAGCTCTGGCTCTCAGTGCTGTGCAGGAGAAATTACTGGTATAAAAAAGATTGCTGTTTTTGTGGATTTTATTACAGTGAAGCCCTTCTGGCCCTGTGAACATTCTTCCCAGAGACAAAGCACCATGGAATAGGTGCTCCAGAAATCCCAGGGTGTGCATGTGGGTGTGCACTGCTTCTCCTCAGGCTTTGAGGAGCCTTGTGTTTTCAAACATCCCCATCCTTCTTTCACTTGCTGATGCTGTTGATGTTGGTGTGGTGCAGCTGGGTGTCTGCACTGCTCTGGAAATGGCACTGGCCAGCTTGGATGAAACCCCTCATGCTGCTGCTGCTGCTGAAAGCTGCATGGCCAGCCTGGGTTGTGACCTGGGGCATCCCCAGTGTGGGGAGCACACCGTGTTGTCAGCATGCAGCCAACAACATGCTGGGGTTGGGAGAGCTGCAAGGCTCCTGGCAGGAGCCTGGGGGATTCCTGTGTCCACGTGAACACAGCCCCAAACCAGCCCTTATCCACAGGCAGTACTGCCTCCTCATGAATTGTTTTAGTTTGTTTTGGTTTTAAGTGACTTTTAACTAATTGGTAGCTCTGCACTTGTGCTCGGAGTTGTGCCACATGGCTGGGGCATTTGAGCAGCTAGCTGGGTGTTTCCCAGGGCTTGGTTCTTTGGGGAAGCTGAGGTTGAATTCCAGGGATGTGACTGGGCAGTGTACCCACCCCTAGGAGTTTGCTGTGATCCGTGTTTGTACTCAGCTCCCACTGTGTGGGCTGCAAAGGGAAAGTGCTGTCTGTCTTCAGCCTTTCAGGGGACAGTTCCCATCTGTTCAATGTCTTCATTGAACTCCTCTGGTTTCCAAATCAGCTCCTTTGGTACCTGCAGCATTTCCTAGGGCCATGTAAGCCCGTGTCCTCAGTGCTGAAATGACTGGGCATGGCACTTAGTGCCATGGTCTAGGTGATGAGGTGGTGATCAGTCAAAGGTTGGACTCAAAGGGTTTTTCTAAACTAAATTGATTCTGTGATCCTTCAACAGGGCACTCTGTTTATCATGGAACAGGGTTTCTCTGTGCATGGTGAGAGGTGTTTTGCAGGCGCTACTTACTGAGATTACTCTAAATTTTAACCCATTTTAATTCAGGGAATATAGATGCATGGTTTAGGAAATAATTTAATGTGAATCCTTCTCCTTAGGTGGGTGAGGTCCAAGTGGTGTAACATATACTAAACCCTGGATCTGTGGAGGGCCCTGTGTGCTATGCTGCTTGGAGAGAGCCAGTCTTCCTGCCATGGCAGAAACAATGAAAAAGAAGGAATAGGTTTTCTTTCTTTTCCCCCTTTCCACTTCGTATTTCAGCTTGTGTACAGAGGGCACAGTTTAATTTACAGGAATTATCCTGTGTTTCCCTGGATGGATTAAAAGTATCTTATGGAATTTGGATGAGCTTTACCTTTCAGGTGACATCAGAAACCAGTGTCCTGAGCACCTGCTGTGCTCTCCTTTACCCTGCCCTGGTGCCTGGCACCACTCAATAGCCATTAAGCTGATTGCAACTGAGAAAGCACTTTATCCATGTGCCCCGTGCTACAGCACGAGGAGGTTTCCTTGCAGGAACAGGGCTGATGGGTGCAGGAGACAAATGGGGCTGTTACAGAGCTTAGAACAAGTGAAAAATTGCTCGGTAAAATCACTCAGTGCTGGGTGAACTGAAAAACTCCAGTTTTCTATCCCTTGGGATCTCCCAGAATCTGTTTTGAGGGGGTTCTGGTTTACCTGAAGAGTTGGCAGCTTGACCCTGTTTGCAGTGTTTGGAGCTTACAATGTCTCTCTGTGCGTGGATGTTGTGAAATTTTCAGGGAATTATTGCATAAGAGGTGAACAATCAGCTGATTTGTCTTGATAGATATTAGCACAGGGGGCAAGTTCATTGTGTGACCTTGGTGCTCACAGAGCATCCTCCACTCTGCTGGCTGCTGCTGGCAACCTCCCTCTCCAGTAAAACCAGAGCTAAACAGGAAGAAGGAATAGCCTTGAGTTGAAGCACCAGATGGCAATTGAAGCACTGGTGGCAGTTTCCTCCCCTCATTGGTTTGGCCTTCCATTTCCATTCCTTTATTCTAAGTGAGGCACGTGGAAGAATCCCTTCAGTTTTCAGCAGGTATTGGTAGTCTTTGCTCAGTCAGACTTGCCAAAAACTGCAAAGAGCTGGCAAAAACATCAACACTGAGGTGTCTCAAGCTCTGCAGTGCTGTAAGCCTGTGCTAGGGAGCCCAGCCAGTGTGCTGGGTAAGGAAACACCTTCTGGAGAAGCTGCCTGCCCTGGAGGAACACCTGCTTATGCCAAGGCTCGTGGCCCTGCTCCGTGTGTGACATCCCCCCTGCTCCCATCTGGCTTCCTCTCGCTCACAGCTGCGGCTGTCATGAACAAATCTTTGTATGATTGAAAACTCTACATTTTATTTTTCTACTGACACTTCTAATCCTGGTGATGATTATCAGTAAATTCTGTAACTCTTGAGGTGAATGAATGTTGTGTGTTTCTTCTGCAGCATGACAAAGGGGCCTGGGTTGTGCTTTTGGAAATGAGCTGCACTCCTGCGTTGCTTGGGGCCATCTGCACCAGAAATATCCTGGTTCTGGTGCTTAATGTTGTCTCCATTAGGAGCTGGACCTGCACCTGCAGCCAGGCACCACACTCTGAGGTAACATCTTGGCTGCTGCTCAGTTGTTGGAGACAGGCTCAGCTGCTGTCCCTGTCCCTGAGGGGACATGCTGGGGCCCTGCAGCCCCTACACTTGGTGCTGACCTGCTCCTGGCCCCTGGGGCTGTTCCCACCCTGGGCCAGTGGCTTGGGTGTGGCCAGCATTCAGTCCCTGTACACCCCTTGGGCTCTCCTGGGAGTGCAGGTGCAGGACCCCACAACTCACCTCCCTGGCTCTGGCTAACCCCAGGCACTGCAGGGCCAGCATTGCTGTTCATCAGTATACAACCCTGAGATGGGCCAAACAAGTACTCATAAGAGGGTGGCAGCTGTGCCTGGTGGGCATTGCCAGAGAGCTGGTAACCACCATGCTCCCCCAGACTCCCAGGGGAGCGTGCTCCAAGATCAAAACTGGCCTGAAAAATTCACATCCCAAGTCATCAGGGATCCAGGAGGTTTTATTGGCAGTAAAAGGTCAACACGTTCTCTTGGTTTCCTCGCGTGAGGATGACAGGGGGTCTCAGGTCCTGCGACAGGGTCTCGAGCCAGGCCATGTAGAGGGAGCTCGGGCAGCGGCCCTTCCTGCCGATGGGCGGAGTGCTGCAGCACAGCAAGGGGCATGAGGCAGGGCCAGCACAGAGCCCTGCCACAGCCCCTTTCTCAGTCCATTGCAGGCTACTTCCCTAAAAAGGGGCATCATCACATCCTCCCCCTGACAGGATCAAGGCTGGAGCCCTTGGTGTCTTCCAAGGGCTTTTCCCTGTGGTGAGGCACCGTCCCACCACAGCATTAGGGTGTCTGCGCAGGATCTCCCTGCCCAGGGAGGGGTGAACATCCAGAGGGACCATTCCCATGGGGCAACAAACGGGTGTTAGGGCATTGCTGGCACCTACATGGCTATGAGTGCTGCATCCCGTGAGTAATCCAGCAAAATCTCATTCAGCCTCACTTGTCGGAGTGACTGCAGTGCAAAGAGCATTGAGAAACACAAAATTCATTTCCAGACAGACTGAATTTTGTCTAAAAAGCTGGAAACCCTGTGCAGGAGCTCCCCCAGCACTGGTGCTACCTTGGCTCTGTTTTTATCAACCTCCTCATCAGAAATCTTCCAGGGACAGCCCTGCCTCATCTCATTCACTGTGGCCTCATCTTTGAAGCCATCGTTCAGCCTGAAGGGAGCGATGAGTTCGTCGAACCTCTTGATGCTGCAACACAAGCAGACAGTGCTGAGGAAGAGGGTCTGGGCAGGTTTGGGGGTGCTGGGGGGGCGGGGGGAAGGGGATGGGTCTGGTTACTGCTCTGGCCGGGGTTTCTGGTTGATGTCAGGGAGGATGTGGACCTCATGGAAGCCGAGGCGGAACTTGCTTAGCAGAGAGACAATCCTGATGGAGGGAAAAGGACACATTTTCCCCAAATTAGCAGGAAACAGTAGCTCTGACAGGGACCTGCCACAGCAGAAAACCCTGCCACTGGCCTCAGTTTGCACTTTGGGTTTTCCCACTCTGCAGCCACATTGATTTACAGAGAAATGAGACAAAGCAGCCAGGTCAGAGCTCACAGATCTCCTTATGGCAAAGCAAAGCTGGGAGGGCTCAGCAGGATGGGAAGCAGCTTCTATCACCATCCATGGGACAGTAGTAGCTAAGAGATGCAGTGGCCACCAGCACTTACGCCTTCCTCTCCTCATCCATCCTGTTGATCTGTCCGCCAACAAACACCCGGATTTTGCACTTTCCCCACCGCTTCTTGCGCCCCAGGAGGTAGGGGATGAGCAGCGTGAGACCTGTCCCCAAAACACCCGATGGGAGATGCAGCAGTGATCCCTGGGCTCACCACTGCTTGATGCCAAAGGCCAGGGATGCCCTGGCCCCATTCAGCAGGGACTGAGCCCTCCTGGGCACCACGATGGAGGTGCTGGGCTCACATTATCTGGGCAGACGGAAGGTGAAGGTTACCTCCATCATCAAAGAGCCAGTAAATGTCAATGGTCTTCTTGCCCTGCTCACTCTGGAAGATGGTGCTCGCCTGCTGGTCACTGGCCAAGGCGGTGAGGTCCACTGCCAGGGCAAGAGGGTCCTGGTGTCAGCAAGAGGCACCACTGGCCACGGATTAAAGGCATCACTTCCTCCTGGTCCCAGCCCTGCTCCTCATCAGTGCTTGAAACCCCCACCTCGCCTGCAAAATAATCCTCAGAGCTGGGGATGCTCTGGGCAGCCACAAGCCAGGACCAACGTACCTGTGCCTGGGGCTGCTCTGCTGCCAGTGCCATTCTCGGGGTGCTCTGCTGCCTCAAAGGTGGGGTTAACTGAGGAGGGAGGAGAAGAGCAATGGAAACCGCAGCAGCGCCTCACTGTCCCCATCCCCTTTGATCCCAGCACAGGAGTGATGTCCTGCCAGGACCGTGACCTTCATCTGGAGACACGGTGCTGGCTGGCACATCCCACAGCTCCATGTCTCTGAGCACCCCTGGCCACCCAAAATCACTTACCATGTGCCTGCAGCACTCGGGAAACGTTCAGCCCTTCCTTCATCCGCATTAAGCACACACCGTACTTGAAATCAAAAGCGTCGCTGGAAGAAGGGAGGAGAAGGCAGTTAATGGAGGGGTGGCACTGTCAGCCCAGCTAGACCCTGCACACGTGGCTGCAGCCATCAGTGACTGTGGGGCCACCACCAGGTGCCAGTGTCCCCGAGAGGCAGAGGAGCTGGCGTGGCCGTACTGCAGGATGCCCACGTAGTCTTCCAGGCTCTGTGGAGATGCCGTCCGCCAGTTCCTCTTGTAGCCCAGCACTAAGATGTTAGGTCTCATCTTCCCGAGGCCAGCAGCCTATGGATAGATGTCCCCATGAGATCCCTCTGCAGGGACAGATGGGCACAAGTGGTGTCAGTCCACTCCATGAGGGAGCAACACAAAGGGGGCTGCCTGGAGGTTGTGAAGGGGGTCAGAGCACCCCCCAAGCTGTGACAAAGAGGAGGGACCCTGCTGGTTGAAGGCCAGTGATGACTGTACCTGAATGAGCATTTGGACACCACTTCTCAAATCCTCAGCCACCACATCCGTGTAGAAAGCCTTGATCTTCCTCTTCATTAGCCACTTAGTGTGGCCGTCTGCCATCAGCCGGGACTCCGGCATCTTCTGCTTCCGCGGTCCCTGCAGGAATCGGGGGCAGGAGCTCAGGCAGCCCCTTCCCAACTGGTGGTCTTGCCACCAAGGACTTCTAGCTCCTCTCTTCCCAAATCACTGGCAAGAGGTGGATGTAACCACTGCACGCACAGGAGGTTGCAATCACAGCAAGAAAACCAGCGAATCCAGGGCGTCAACAGCCAGTGCACACAATCCCAACAGTCCTGTGGGTGCAGATGAGCTGGTTCTTACTGCACCCAATTGCTCTGGAGACTTCAGGGCTGCAGGACCCCCCTGTCCTCTAAGCAACTACTTCATCCTTCCAAATCTTTCACAATTAATTGGCAAAGGGAAGCCATAAGCCTACAGGGACATCCTGATGCTTCACCAATATTGCTTAACAACAGAGAGGCTTCCAGTTGACACATTTCATCATCCAGCAGCACACAAGTGGGCACATTTCAATCTCCACCCTGTGAGCCCATCAGGATACAACTGGATTTCCCAGCCCACCACCCATGGGTGGCCAGAACCCCCAGGACAAGGAATCAGCTGGCTTCTACAGTGACTCACAATCAGCACGTTGCCGCAGAGCATCAGGCTGAGGTTCTTGGTGAAGGTCCCCACAAAATCCACCAGTGCTGGGCGGAAGTTGGGTGGGCCAGTCAGCACCAGGCACTGTGGTCTGCAGGCAGGGGAAAGTGGGAGTGAGGGATGATGCCTTGGAGGCACCAAGCCTCTCTGGAATGAGCTGTTCCTCTTCTCCCATGCTTGGCCAGCAGCAACTATAGGGAGCATCTTTAGAATGAGAAAATATTATGTAGCCTGAGGGTCCAGTCTTACTCTTTGGTCTTTTTACATCACATGCGATCAGTGTGTCTGTGTCTGCCTGGTACAGGGAGGGCAGGGTTTGCCCTGCTTTCTACCTTTGCTGACATGGCACAGACATGGGATTTTGGAGACAGACACATTTTGCTGTAGCTCCTGGTTACTGAGGGTGGTGGTGAGGTTGTAGCCATGGGCACAAAGCCTTCCTGGGTTTACTGGAGGCGGGAGTTGGCTCTTCATCCCACTCCCCTCCATGCCCTGCACTGCAATGAGCTGCCCTTGCCTGTAGTTCTTGATGTGCTCATCCACTTCACTCAGCCCCACTGAGTAGTTGAGTGCCATGTTGTAGGAGCTGGCTTGCATGGAGGAGCCCCAGTTGACATCTGCATGGGGAAGACGGATTAGCAACAGAGCCAGACACATTCTGGGACACTGCAGGTGCCAGGTTATCACCGCGCACCAGGCTTTTTGTAGAGGACATATCCCAGGAGGAAGATAACGATGCCGAAGGCAATGAGGGCTGCCCACCAGGTCAGCAGGAACATGATCACCACTGAGACAGCAGCTCCAAAGAGCGCGGCCCACTTGCTGTAATACCGAAAGGAGGGTCGCCAGCCTGCACGCAAACACACACAGCGGCCGCTGCCAGGGTGGGGAGCCGGACAGGGAGCGGCCGCCGCGGGGCACGGCGTGGCGTGGCACAGCCCACCTGGGGAGTTGGTGATGGAGGCGTGGAAGCAGCTGAAGTTGATGAGGGCATAGGAGCAGAGGAAGAAGTTGGAGATGATGGGGGCAATGGCGTTGAGCTCAGCTGTGGGAGGAGGAGGAGGAGGACAGTGAGCTGTCAGTGGCGGGGACTGAGCCACCCTGCTGGTGGCAAGCTCCAGGAGGGTGCTGGGACAGCGAGCGCCTACCAATGAGGATAAAGCCAATGGCAATGACATAGGTGAGCATGTAGCCACGGATGGGCTCACTGTTCCTCCCGTAGCCCTTCCCAAAGAAGCCGATGAGAGGGTAGAGCTGGTCCTTGCAGAGACACTGCAAGGAGAAATGCAGTGGGGACAGCAGGCTGTGACAGGGACATGGGATGGCAGTGCCATGGCGGCTCTTGCATCCGTAAGATCAAGGCCCGAACTGGACACATGCCCTGTGTTGACAGCAGCATCCTCCTTGTCCCAGGGCTGCTCATGGATGCAGAGCCCTGCACTGAGGAGCATCACCCACTGCTGAGCTCAGGGAGAGGAGCTGGGGTGTGCAGACACACCACCCCCTCACCTGGAAGACTTTGGGGGCTGAGACAAGGCAGGCCAATGCTGAGGAGAGGGTAGCGCCAAAGATCCCTGCTGTAATGAGGGGGCCAAATCCAGACACCATGCTCATGCTCTGCATGAAAACCAGGGGATCAGGCACCCCACCATCGCTGGTGCACCAAGCTCCACCCCAGCCCTAAGAGATTTCCTGCTCCAGGCCCCATCCTGCTGCATTTCCTTTAACATTATTCAGGCAACAAAGTCCAGCCACATCCAAAAGCCCAAAGAAGACACACTCCCTGGTGCTAAAACATGGCTGTTTTAAGAGCATGGGTGCCCCCCAGGATGCCAGGGGTGTGCCAGGCATGCAGCTGCCCTGGGAAACCCATCCATTGCAGCACAAACCTGGCCAGGAGCAGGAACGGGGCTTGGTGATGGTGTTGAGCAGTACCTGATAGTAGTTGCTGAGCCCGTATCGGCAGCTCTGCCGTTGGGCACAGGCGGTGAAGTTCCAGCCGAAGCTGCAGGCCAGTCCCTCACAGCCCGGCGAGCCCACGGCCACGCTGTCGTTGAGGCTGCCGGAGGCGTCTCGGACTACGCAGGCACCTGGGGGCACACACAGGGCTAGAGCAGGGCTGGCATCTCTCCACGGTCTCACGAAGCCCAGCCCCACATCCCATTGCCTGCAACAACTCCCAGGTCCCTGCCATGGGGCTGCCCCACTGCACGATGGCTTTGAGCAATGCCATGAGCTCCACTGTCCATCCAGACTGACTTTGCCCCATGTCGGGGCAGGAACAATGTCTGGCACCTGTGGCGCTCACACCGGGATATCCATGCCAGTGTCCACAGCTTGTCCTGGCTCTCACCCAGCTGCATCCTCCCAGGGCACCCATTTTGGGTGAGAGCCAGCCCACCCACCCATTGCACCTGAGGACACGCTGCTTACCGATGGTAGCCGAAAGAACCAGGTAGGACACAGTGGTCCAGAAGATGGCCATCAATGTGCCCTTGGGGATGGCCACGGCAGGATCCTGCCCAAGGGAGTTGCAGAGATATGTAAGACAAGTCTCCAGCAGCACTGCTAACATGGCAGCTTATTTGTGGCTGCTGTACAAGAGGAATTTTAATTCACTGTATCAAAAAGCCACAGAGCATCTCCTGACTGAGCCTCCCCCAAAGTTTCCAGAAGAAATAAAACAGAATAAAACGGTTGGATCAAAATGAAAGCCCCAGGGAAAATAGGGCTTGAGCCCTGAGAATCACTGGCTCAGGCACCAATGGTCACAACCCACCTTCAGGTCACCCGAAATGTTGGCCCCAGCCAAGATGCCGGTTGCTGATGGGAAGAAAATGGAAAACAAGCCAAAGAACGAGCCCTCGGGTCCACGCCAGTTGGGCACAAAGTTTTGAGCAAAGATATCAGCTGGGGAGGAAGCAGAGGAGAAGTATTTGGGGCCTTCTGTCTGCTTTCTTCCTGGCTAAAACACCTCAGCACTGGCTGGAGGCATAGTGCTGATGTCAGGGACCCCATGGGAGGGGACACAGTGCTTTTAATGACATCTCTCAGCAAGAACCACCTTCCCATAGCAACATCTCCCCAGCTACAGCAAAGAGCCAGGCTCTAGAGATACACTTGGACCTGCTGAATGCAACCCCAGCCTGTGGTGGACCCACCTCGGTAGCTGAAGAAGCCCTTTGCTTGCTTCTCGGCGGTGGCTGGGATCACTGTCCCCACCAGGTAGTTAATGAAGGAAACCAAGATGACCAGGAAGAAAAGTATCTGTGCCTGCCAGACCAGAAGGAGCCAGCTGAGGGCTTGGGGATTTGGGCATAGAGCATGAATAATACATTAGGAGAAACCCATGCCCGTTTTTGGGGAGCTACAGGCATCCTCTGCTCCTCAGATGCCTGGTGGGCAGCAGGGACAGCTCTAAGCAGCCCAGGGGAATAATGTGAGCAGGAGTGAGGGTTACCTTGGCCTCCCACTCCATGCCAGCCAGGGAGATGCCCAGCAGCACCGTCACAGTGATGACCCCAATGATTCGGATGTCATTGGTGGGGTCCACGATGAGGGAATTGTGCTCCTGGGGAAGGGGAACAACTCACAAGGTGGAAATAACCCTCTTCCTTACTAAACCACTGTTTTTTCCAGGAGTTTTAGCAGCCACTGTTTGATTATCAGTGGTCCGATGATATCACAAATATTGGTAATCAACACAGATTTTGCAAGGAGAAGGTGGGGATGGAGTGGTAGGGGGAGTTGGAACCCAGAGGGCACAGAGCCACCTCCTTACCTGCAGCAGGTCCCGGACAGTTTCGGCAAAGCCCACTGTGTGCATGGCCACGGCCACCGCGTTTGCAAAGGCAAAGATCAGCCCGATGGAGCCGCCCAGCTCCGGCCCAAGGCTCCGTGAGATGAGGAAGTAGGTGCCGCCTGAGGCAGGGAACACCCCATGGCATTACTGCTTCCCCCACGTTTTTGGGGTCCCCTCACACCTTGCAGCCCATGCCAGGAGTTCACATCCCTGGGGCAACCTCAGGATAAAGAGACCCCTGGAGTGGAACACATACCTGACTTCACTTTGCCATTGGTGGATATGGCAGAGATGGACAAGCCGGTTATGGTGGTCACTGTCACGGACATGAGGATGATGAGCCATGTCAGGGCTGCAGGGAACGGGCATTGCTTCACTCCTGCATCCCTCAGCCACCCAGCCTTCCCTAGGAGTCCCACTACCCCCCAGGCATTTGAGTGATGATGGGCCCAGAGCCACTGTCCAGCCCACAGTGAACTGCAGCACCCACCGATTCCTGCCTGGGCGGTGATCCAGGGCAAGCGCAAGTAGAGGATGACTCCCCAAATGTTCAGCATGCAGCGAATCTGGGGGGACAGAGGGGAACTGGCCATCAGGGCACTGACACCTGGGAATGGCTAAACCATTCTGCTGCTCTGCTCTCTGGAGCTCTGCTGCTCCTCGGAGAGAACCATCCCACTGAGGAGAGCAGGGAATTGCTCAGAGCACAGGTGCTTGTTAAAAATAGAGATATTGGGAAAAATGCAACAAGGGTAAAATGCTTAGGGGATGGGAGGGCAGGAGGATGCTCCGTGTGGGATGGGTCACACTCACCATGACACCCTTCACCCATCCAAAGCGGACAGGTTCTGGCACGGAGGCTCTGCCTGGCTCCCCTTCTGCCTCCTCCAGCCCAGCCTCTGGCCCAGCCTCTGGCAGGCCATTGCTCTGCTGCAGGTCAGACACTGGCGTGCGGAAGCGGCCCGGGTCAGGCTGTGGGATGAGGGGAAGGCAGGTGAGGTTGGACTGCAGGCAGCCATCCCTGGAGGCAATCCTCTGGTTGAGCACACAGCTGGAAACAGCTGGGTTCTCTGACTTCTCCCAGGGCCTTCTTGGGGATGTGCAGTTGGCACAGCACCAGTCACGGCACCAAGAGGCAGGAAACACAGTGACAGAGCACAGACACATCGCAGGGACCAGCAGCATGGCCAGGGGATGCTAGGGATATAGAGCCAAGCCCCGTTACCTTGAGGATGGAGTGCAGGTCAGCCAGCGAGGGCCTGCCCTTCCTGGGATCGCCTACGCCCTTGCTGTTGGCGTAGTGCTCGTAGGCAGGCACCACATCCACCGTGTTGTAGCCGAAGGTCCTGGTGCAGAGGGTGCTGCTGGACAGGTGGGTGGGCTGGGCGCTGTCGCAGCCAGACCCCTCGGTGGGTGTGTAGGGACCCCGGTCCCCATCCTCCATGCAGGGCAGAGGAGGCAGGAGGGTGCTGATGGTGAAGCGGCCACTGCAGTGTGCTGGGGGCAGATCTGGGATGGACAGCTCGGCCATTGCCCCTGCCCAGGTGCCTGCCAGGTGGGGGACGGGGTGGAGAGGGGCTTGCCGGCTTTATACCCCGCAAAACCGGAGCGAGGCGACCGGCACACACCCACCACTGATGCTAATAGAGGAAAGGAATCAGCTTGAACCACCCCGAGCTGGTCAGGGGGAAAAAAATAGCTGGAAGGGATACCAAAACCGCAGTAATGGGCATCACTGCCTCCCAGCGCTCGATGGGGGCAGCGATAACAGATTTGAGATTAAGTCCCAAGGACAGATCAGCAGAGAAATGCAGCGTTGAGTTTGCCTCCGGCCCCAACCCAGGAACATTCAGTTCCCACAGGGATTTATTATGGAAAAAGGGAGCAAGACTCCCACGCACCCTCGCCTTTCCCTGGGATACTGCCCCAGACCTGTCAGATTTCATAAATCATCTTGGCTGGTCTCCAAGATGCTGCCTGTGGCATTGAGCTGGGCCGGATACGGGGAGGGGAATGGCCCCTTTATCTCACACTGAAACCAGGGGAAAAGGGGGAGTGTGACATTAAGAGATCTGAGGGATGCCCCTGCTAGGACTCAGATTCCAGGGGGCTGGAGAAGCCTGGGTACACACAGCAGTGGCAGTCTGTGCTTGTCCAGGTTTGGGAGCTGGCAGCTCTCAGTACCAGGCAGCAGAGATGGCCATGGTCCCACAGCCCCCTTCCCCTCCTGACGCAGGGACAGGGCACCCCTGAGTGCCCAGGGTTCAGAATTCCCCCCATCCCTGAGTTCAGAAGCCACCTAAACACTTGCTCACATCACACAAAACACGAGCTGAGGCCGTGTGGCCGCACACCCCACAGCCACCGCAGCCGAGGACAGGGGGAGGGATGGGCGCCTGCTACACCCCTGCAGCCCCTGTCACATGTGCCACGAAAGCAGTTTCAGATAAGATCAGCAAAGACAGCAAACAAGGCCGGCAATAAAATTCGAGGGCAGCCCATTGGAATTTCAGCTCGTGTGGCTTTGCAAGTTAATGGAAAATTGGGTATGCCCGCCCTGCTGCCTCTGGCTGTCTTTGCATTCACACACAAATTCTGGCCTGATTTTTGAGGACTTGCTCCAGCCCCCTTGTTTGTGCGAGGGCAGACGGCCGAGATCACCCAAGCCCCGCGCACCCACTTACCCGGGAAGCTGAGGACAGGCAGCCTGGTCCACATCCGTGTGCTCAGCCCTCGCAGCACTGCAGAGCACCTCGGAGCCTGCAGAGCGGGGACAAGGGCCAGGTGGGGACGAGGAAAGAGTCTCACCCTAGCCCCTCATGCAACACCCCCCCTCCCCCCC
>VXAC01002573.1:14763-116526 GCA_013399225.1 Rhipidura dahli
CCCCCGCCAAACTGGACACCAGCTTCCTCTCACAACAGATGCGCCAGCAGACTCACACCCAGCAGAAACGGCTTTATTTTAGAACCTCGTTGTTTCATCAAAAACACTGAATTGCCCAAAACAGCAGAAATCAGCCTCGTAAGTGGGGGGTCTGTTAAACACAGCACGGTCAGAGATGCTCCAGAAGAGACAGGAGGGCTCCAGAGGCGGGCGAAGAGCGAAGCGAGTGGTATGATGCAACCCTGGTGTAGTGAAATAGCCGGATTGTAGGAAGCGCTTGTCGTCGGCCTGATTCACAACACCAGCTGCAGCAACAATACCAGGGCCGAGCGGCGCTGGGAGCTGCGGGCAGGGAGGGGAGCTCTGCAGCACCTCCCTCCAGCCTCTCCACTCACAGGGAAGAGGTGCCAAGTTGTTTCTGCAGGGCTTTCCCTCACTTCCAGCCGATTCCCCAGTTTGTTCTGGCTATTAAATGCATCAAATGAACCCAAAATCGAGTTAAGCAGAGAATGGTGCAGTGCTTTATACAGCTTCTTTTAAAGACTGACAAAGTGTTATATTGCAACGGGCTTTAATGAGGCTCTAATTGACCTGTTTCCAGCCCTGTGGAAGAGAGAACCTACCGCCCTGAGCGACACAGGACACACGAACGAGGCAGGGGCTCAGTGCTGCAAACCCACCATGCAGAGCAGACTCAATTTCTCAGCACAGCAGCAAAGGAAGCCTGGGAAGAGAAAAGAGATGGTTATTTAGCCAGCTGCCAGTAACCTTTCCCACTGGGAACACAGAGGTCATCTCCCATCTCTCCCAGACACCATTTCCATCCTTCCAGCTTCAGACCCAGAGAGAAAGCGGACAAAAATGCTGGTAGAGGGACATGAACAGTGGCAGAATTTGACTGCTGTCCTACCCCGGGGACACAGAACTGGAATTAACAATATCCCCTTCCTTCTTCCAGGCTGGAAGGAAAACATTTTGCTTCTTTGAGAGGCTGGGGTGGCAAGGCTTGGGAGAGTAACAAAACCAAAAGAAGTTCATTAAATTCACTTCTTCTGAACACAATTCCTTCAGCTCCTGTGAGGAACAAGGTTCAAGCACTGTCTTACACAAATGCAGCAGTAGTAGGATATGGTGGTGAACAGAGAAGCCACCTCATTCAGCAGGTCTACTCCAGCCAAAGGGTCTGGAAAACACAACAAAAAATCAGATTGAGATGCAGAATCTGCATTCAGTGGGGAAATCCAAGGAAAGGCAGAGGAGTAGGAATGTAACCCACAGGCTGTAGGCAGTACCCTGACTATGACCAGCATACTCTGGGGTAATGGTGAAAATACTCAGAAGGATTAATTTTGTTGTGAGGACAAGAAAAACCTCATGGAGATGGCTGAGAAGGCAGGACCCACTGACACCAGCTCTTTGCCAGTTCCCACAGGAGCTGTCTTCCCTCAGCTCAGTGTAGTTTTTACCAGGTTAACCCTGGGCACAGCTTTAACTACTTTTTTCCCAACTGGGCAGATAACATAGCAAAAGTTTACAGTGAGTGTTTCTAGATTTCTCTCCAACTCCCCTGTACATCCAGACTACATCACTCAGCCCTTGCTCCTTGGAGGAGGTGCAGCCTGTAAAGCTTTAGGAGCTGCTGTGCTGGTATTGCAGCATGTGGGTGTTTCAGAACCAAAGAGCCACACAAACTGTGGGACACAGGCCTGGAGACTGCCTGCCTCTGCTGCATCCATGCCAGAATAGGATGCCAAGCACTCTCACAGCAAACACCTTTTTGCTTTTTCCTCCAACCTCCAGCAGCAACACAAGCTTCAGCTGTATTTGGCTCAAACCAGTGAGTCACCTTTTGGATTTATCTCATCTACCTGGAGGATCTCTAATGCCAGGGATTGGTCTCATAGTAGGAGACAGCAGATGGAACTATCCTAAATTTAATCTGTGCTTGCTTGTGTATAAAGAGCAGAGCTTTACTGCCTTAGAGATTTGTCAGTTTTTACTGAGAATTAATTCAGCTCAGATGAACATCCCCAGCTCTGCTGCACCCTGTGCAGTACTCCCTGTTGTAAAGGGAGTGCTTGGTGACACCACCTTTGAACAGGCAATACCAAACACAAGGCATGAGTTTAGTGACACCCCAAAAAACCCTTCCAGCACATAAGCACTTAGAAAAGGCTAAGCTTGTAAATTAGCAAAGTCAGAGCATGATGGTACAAAACCTGAGGGAGTAGAGCTGGTTGTTCTCTCCAGCAGAATAAGCATGGGGTGGGGAGAAAACAGGGACATCTGGAAAACCATGGGGGTGCCTTATTCAGCAAAGCACCAGTATGTGCATCAGCATCCACCTCAAAGCAGCAAAGCTCTTAAAGTCATGCAGAGGAGTCAGGTTTGCCAGAGGCAGGCCCAGGCACTGAGCTGGAACCTGCCACTCTGGGGAACGTGGGAAGATGGATGGGATGTAACATTCACCACCTGCACAGACCTAAGAAGAAATCACAGGGCAATCAATAAGTAATAAATTAATTTCAATTATATGTGGCACTTTCTGTTATACCCACAATCTCTTATCTTGACTGAAATGGGGCTGGTCTTACCTTTTCAGGGTTAGTCTTGGGACTTGGATGCCCTGGGGTTTATTTCCCATCTGTCCATCACAGAAGGATTGTCTTGGATTTTGAAAGTATGAAATAATTCAGTTTCTGATTAGCTTAAAAAGGGATCAAAGGCTGGAGTTACAACCACTGGGCACAAAGGGAGCAAAGTATATACAGACATCAACTTTCCATTTTACCAACACCCATGAAGGCTGAGAAGCACCAGAAAGCACCTGCTACAGCCTCCTTGAAGGGCGGATGGAGAAAGGGCAATGTACTGCTTATAGAAGGTGTCCAGGTTCAACACTGGACATCAGAACATGCCAGTGGGGCAGCACAATAGCTCTCCTGATCAGGAGACGGGCAAGAGACAGGAGAACAAGGTCCTGAAATGGCAGCAGTAAGAGCTGAGCCCCAAAAATCTGTCCCTGCATGAATGGTGGATAAAGGAGAGAGAATTACAGCGGGGAAGGTGGCCCTCACCCTTCCCAGACTCCAGCAAACATTGTGCCTCTCTTGCTCAGGTCAGTGGTTGCCTGAGGACAGGTGCAGACTTGCCAGACTCTGTGTATGGGAGGTAGTTTGATGCTGTGAGTAATTCAGGGACAGGGCTGAGCACCAGCAAGGAAAACACAGGAGCAGGGTCACCCTGCAGGACTGCATGTGGGGCAGCCCTGGCCCCACCATGACTGTCCACAAGCAACAGGGAAGGTGCCTGCTCTCTAGGGACTGGGATCAATCGTTACCTGAGACACGCCAAGAAGCATTTCCACACAAATATGCCAGAACCATTAATAGCCAATGCAGCTTTCCACACTCACCTGCTGACAAGTTTGTTAAGCAATTCTACCCCACTCCCACCCCCAAATAACTCCTTGGTAACTCACCAACTCCCCCTTACTCGCAGGGTGTTGTCCAGGAGTCTCTCAGCCTTCGGTTGGGACAGTCCTGGCCATGCTACAGGAGCACTCCGTGCCGCACACAGTCCCTAGCTCTATCCACTGGGAACCCAGCAGCTGGTTTGCTAATGCTCAGAGACATGGACTGGGGTGGCTGGCAAGCCCTTTGCTTCCTGTCCAAAAGGTGGACAAAACTTATGCTACAACATTTCTGGTGAAAAAAGTAATTAGGAAATTGTCATCAAGTCAGTCAGATATTCCTCCATCCCAGTAAACTTAGACATTGCAAAATGGAGATGAATTCTCTCCCATGTATTAACACATAAAGGCTGAAGTCAGCCCCTACATTTTGCTGCCTGGTCTGCATTCCCAACTCCACTTGTTCTCATATCCCAGTAACACAAGAGGGTGAGACGGCAACAAGAGTAACCACCAACATTCTTCCCATTTTGTTTCAAAGATAGGCAGTTATAATAAAAAGAAAAGCTTCTACTATAACATGATGCTTGGGCTTTCACTCTAACTTAATTTTAGCTCAAAACATTTAAAGTTAACCATTTTTAAAGCCCCTGGCTTTTTTAGGACTCAGGTTTCCCACTAAACCAACAATAATATCCACCCATGCCCAACACACCCACACCTGGGCCTCTCTGGCTCAGCTTCCTCACTTCTGGTGAACTCTGTAGGGGCCCACTTGGAATCCAATTGACTAAAAACTCATGTGCTGCTCACAAAAACCCCTCCTACCAAAATATACCTGTTTCCAACCCAGCTGCTCCTGCAAAAGCTTCAGCAGAGCTCTGGGGCTGTGAACACCTGGTTCAGCACGGGGGGCCCGTGCAGCACACAGAGCTCACCGGCACCACAGCAGCACATGTGCCACACGAGACAACGGGATGGACTGATGGCAGGGTCACGGGTGGGTGGGGCAGCAGACACATTTTCAACACTTAACATGCATTCAAAACCTCCTGAAGTTTCCCAGCTGTATGCTCATTAAGCAATAAATCAAAGTTTTCTTCTACATTTCCTCTTCTGCTATAAAATTCCTTATTCGTGTCTCTACTGCAGAGCTATGACTTCTTTCTCTGCATAGCTTATTAACTAATTAAGAATAAATTTCTAAATGTAAACCAATTGAAAATAAAATTAATAAAAACATAAAAACACAAGAATCAGTGAAAATGAAAATGTCAAAAACAAATATCAAAACCAAAGAAATTTATTTCCATCAACAAAAATACAGAATACAAAATGACACTGGTCCCATGGGCCCTCTGAACGTACTAAAGACAGGCACAGGCTGCTGCAACCCCAGCCAAAGCTGCTCTGCTAATTCATAAGGATCTCCATTTGCACCAGTCTTGCGTTCGTGTCTCCCGATGTTCTGTACGGGATCATCCCAGCAAACATTATCAGTGCACGAGCTTGGGACTGAAGTTGCTAAAAAACAGAAAAACAAAGTACAGTTACTTTAGTATCAAAAAAGAACACAATGGAAGCTAAGTTAGACGTGAGTTAAACACTCGCCTCTTCAAACAAGCACATGTAATCTTTATTTCTCAGAGCTGCTCTCTGGAAAATGAGTCTCTGCATTTTGAAGAAAATCCAATTATTCCCCTTTCCAAGCATTAAAAGCATGTCAGGGTTACTCTTTTGCTTAAAAAATAATCCCATTTATTTGAAAATAGCTAAGAAAAAACATTTTCAGCAATGTGGGGCTTTGCTGTACTGCAGTAATCTTGTAATTTCTGCATGAAGTGGGCTTTCCCAGGGCAACAGGATTCTTTCCCACCTTGCAATATGTAAAGTTGATCCTGTTGAAATGTAGCATTAATGTTCTCAAAGCAGAAGCAGTAGAAGCAAATCAGAGTTGTACACACACCTGGAGATCTGCAGCATCACCTAAAACATACTAATCTCCTCAAAGGCTCCTCAGGCCAATATCACAATGAAAGCAGAGGCACCAAGCCCACTCAGACCTCACCCAAAGCAGCCAAACCCCTTCTTGCACACCAGAAGACTACAGAACAGCTGAAGGAATTCAGGAATAATTTATTTCATTTGTTGAAACTGTTATTAAAGTAAAAGGAAAATCATTCTATTAACTGGTAGGGGTCAGGAGAATACAGAAAACCCAAATCTTTGTAGAAAACTCTTCAGACTGCTTTGATTGCTAACAGGTGTTTCTACTTAAATGTTAAGCATCTCAGAATTACTGTACTAGAAGATCCCACTGTTCAAATCTTGCTTTCACCTACTGACTGCAGGGAAAGCCAAAGGTTTTTAGGTTGCTGCTGGCACATGGAAGGTAAAACTGATAGCAGGAGCTTACAACTTCAGTAAAAAGCCTATTCCATGGTTGGGAACTGTTAAAAATACCATCCCTGATCCCTCTCTGGCCAATTCCACCTCTTTTTCAGGGTGATATTAAACCAGTCTGTTATTCAACAGCCACAGAGCAGTTTTGGAGGCTGATAATGGAAAAGCTGGGAGAGTTTTCCCAAGACTGACCTAACTGCTAACATCTCCCAGAACAGCTTCCCTCCCACGCTGCCAGTTACCACCAATGCACTGGCAGCTTGACAAGGTGGCCTGGAAATCACTCATTCTCTTCCAGCCACAGTCTCCCATTCTGCTCCCAAATGTGTTACACACTGAGACTGTGTAATTATGTCTGGGCTGCTGCTTTGCAGTGGAGGTCAAAACAGGTGGTGGATGAAAAACAAAAGCACGTCAAAGTGTCTGACTCTTTGGAGTTAAAGTACTAAGAGGCAAAAACTCTCAGCATGGCTAAGAAGGACTGAGGAGCAGTGTGAGTTACTGTTCTCTTTCTTTACCTTTACAGTAGCAATGATACCAGAGGTGGCCTATTTTTAAAAATCAAAACAATACTTTGGGAAGAACAAACAGAGGTTTGCAGAGGTTAAGAGCGGCCTGGAGGTCTAGATGTTCTATTGGCTGTAATTACTTAATGAAGGTTAGAGTTACTTGCGATTTTAAATAAGACCATAGATAATAAAAAAAAATAATTCCATTCCATTCATGACCTAATTTTGCCTAGATAACGCCCTTGGGCTGCTCCAGAGAGTTCACCACCCCTGACTGGGGTGAGGAGCATATGACATTGCTGTCATGCACTCACAGCATCTGGGTCAGGGCTGTCACCACAGCCATGGTTTCCAGCACTGCAGGCTAGGCTCCCTGCAATCTCTGCCTGAAATCTGACAAAATGGATCAGGCCAAGTGGGACAGGACTTTGCTCCCTCATTCCCAAAACTAATTAATTATATTCATAAATGAAAATATATTCAAAACACAGCTTGGGTGATTTCATTCTGAAATAAACAAAATGCAGAAATGCCAGCTCTGACCCCAAACCTGATCTTTTCTAAACAAAGCCCAATCCATCTCTGAAGTGAGACAGGAGATATTTAGCAGAGAGCATTATTGGGTTCAGGGGGGGCTCCAGCAGTACTATTCCTCTCCATCCTGCCCTTGCTGCCTGGTCCATGCTGTTCCTGCCAAAGTCCCACCCACGGCAGCAGGATCCCGCTCAGGGTGGCTGCAGAGCAGTGCTTGGCACCAGAGGGCAAATTCAAGAGCTCTGAGTTCCTCTCTGGGGGACGCTGTTCCCTGCTACGTGAAATAAGCCTCAAAGTTACAAACAGCAACTATCTTCTGATGATGAGAGGGATCTGAGTGTGCCTGTTCTGATGTATCTAAAGAAAAGTCAGAGATTTCAAAGACCTATTCAAGGAAAGACAATTTTTCACTTGCATTGTCTACTGGGCAATGTGCTGAGATCATTAAAGCTTCTGAAAGGGCCTAATTTCCCCGTAAAGTTGCTTCCCCAGAGAATATGGAAAAGCTGCCCTTGTCCCAGGGAAGTTCAGAAGACAAATTCTTGTCCCGCACAGCCTGCTGAAGCTCATGTCTGCCATCTCTGTCCAGGTGAATGAGATTTTGCTAAAGAAACACCTCTCTCCTCTCATCTGTAATACTCTCATTTCTTCCCACCATGAAAATTGCCCAAGTTTCCTCCCAACTGAAACAGTCTAGATTCCCTGCTCCTGTAGTCTTGGAAGAAATTCTTCATTGTAAGCAAAAAGGGGAACACATGCTAAAGCCATTCTTACCCTACCTTCCATGTGCCCATGTCTGGTATTTTTTTGCACATGCTAATCTTTAGGCAGACGGGAGTTACAGGGCGGTAGATTTTTTCTGTTGCTAATCCCACATTAGCAGATTTATGCTCCCTTGTGACACTCCAGTCACACAGCTGTTCTCTCATCCCCTCCCTGACAGCAGAGGCAGAGGACACTTGTCTCCTCTGATGGCTAAGCACAGCTTGTACTGCACATGGCAGCCAGAGATCCGTGACTCAGAAACCCCGTGCTCCCAACATCACTGATACCCTGCTGCCATGAGATCCCATCACAAGGCCAGAAGTTTGATTAATAAAACTTGAAGCCTGAAGAAAAGAAAAGTTTCAAGGATTTTTAGCAAGGTACATCATCAGTTCATCTCCACAACTGTGACAGCATGAGAGTGCAGAGCACATTTATGAAGCAGAGTTGACACCGAGCACGCTGTGGATATGATACAAATATCATGGTGGCTTCCTTCCACATAAACCTCTGCCAGCAAAGCTGCTAATCCCATCCCCAGTCAGCCCGTGGTAGTCATCCTGAGCTGACACCTGACAGCACTCCACCCCTATGGAGATGGTAAATCCTTCTGCATGAGGCATAAGACTAAAATCACAAAACCATAACAAACAGTTCACTTGGAAAACAAGGAGCTAAGGCACTGTTTGCTCAGTGCCAACCTTGTGAAGATACACAGCACGTAACAGATTGTGTTAGCCTGGGACTTCTTCACACATGCAGAGTTTAAGGTGGGAGAAGTCCAAGCAGAGTGTATCCTTCTCCAGTGCTGCTGGTCTAGAGTACAAGCACCACTCTAAGGCAGGATCCTGTAGCTCTCACAGGCTGTGCTCCAAAGACAAAAGCTGTACCATTACCTGAGCCTTTTATTTTTCTATGTAATTTAAAAATGCTACTAAGACTTTTACCAGTATTACAATTTACAGATCAAAGGCACTTCTGCAGCTGACTAAAGCCTGGAATAGAGCTGGCTATGGCCCAAGTTGGCTTTCACTCTCAAAAGGAGTTGATATTTATTTTCTAATCTGTTAAGACAGGATGAATGGTTTGGTCTTGGTTTCCAAGTGCCTGCAGCAGCTTTAGCTTAAGAGTTACAAGACCAGACCTGACTGAAGTTAAGCTGTGAACCCTTCTGCTCAAGTCCACATGTTGGCAGGTGGGTGCTCACCAATCTGGCTGTGCCATTTGAAATGCTGCCTTTTCTGCAGCTTGCTGAAGGTGGAGGCTCCCATCAGTGGCTTGGGGAAATGCCTCTGCACCAGCTCGAGCAGTGAAATCAAACCCACTGTTGTCAGGCATTTCAACAGCAGCCAGACCAAGCACTGCTGCAAGCTGCCCACTCCACTGCAGGAACAGCAGAGCAATGCTGGTGTTCACCAAGGGAATGTGCTTGAGCAGCTTGGTGTTTCACCCAAGAACACAAGCTGAGGGGTAGAGTCAAGGAAGGCCTTCTTCCCACCAGATATGGGCACTCACTGAAATGAGTGGCAATCAGGTGCTTGAAGAGCAACAGCTCAGTTGTCAAGGCAGCAACATCAACCATGCTAGAGACACTGCACTGTCCCCATTTGCTTTACTACCAAAGATTCCACTAAGAAGTAAATTGAACACTTGCTGTCTCTTGCTAGGAGGTGAATACAGGTGTAGTATCTCCATTAGCTCAATGTAAAGCAGTATCACAGACTCAGAAGAGCTTAGGCTGAAAGGGACCTTAAAGATCATCCAGTTCCAACCTTACTTTACACAAAGCTGAAGGCATCAGAGACCAGCCTTGAGACTAAGTAACTGGACAAGCTCAGTAGTCCAAGACTCTAAGTAACTGAGCAAGCCAAAACCAAGACCATTAGAGATTTACAGCTACTTGAAGCCCAATCACTTAAAACCAGCAGAATAAGATATAGTAAAACTTGTCAGACCATGAGGATTATATTCTTACCGAATCCCTGTCTTCCATTACCCGCTGGGGTCTGGCAGGAGTGGTTGGGCTCGTGCCTTTCATCCTCTTATATTTGGTGAATAAAATATTCATGGTTGCAAGCAGGACCTCAGATAAATTGTGTTTGATCTACACAAAGGAGGGGAAAGAAAAAGACACATTGCAGCAAAAGGAGCCTGACAGAACCATTAGCCTTACTATACAGGTTCCTTTAAGAGTCATACATGTCATGGTTATCCCTGCTATGACTGCTCCATCCAGCAGAAACACTACCCAGGGCTTTGAGACAGATATGCCCAATGGCTGCACCTTCATGTTGATAGCAGCAAGTCAGATAAAACACAAAGCACCCAAATTACACACAACCACTGCCTAAACAAGAAATGTCACCCTCCAGTTAAAATGGCTCAAGAGCAGTAACAGCTTTCCACTATGCTTCATTTGATAATACACAAATCCATTAATTCTCGTAATTTAGAGGGAAGGAAACAAACACCCTACAAAGGTTTAGCTACCATTAAGAGCATGGAAGAACTAAGTCACCAGCAAGTTAAAAGTTGTCAATATTCTGAATTCTTGAATCAAACTCAGTAAGTTCAGGGATGCTCAGAACTGCAGATGCCTTCTTCAAAATGGAGACAGGATTTCTGGGTAAGGAATTCGAGTGCTCAAAAGAGCCGCGTTAAGGAGAAAAGGCTGCAAGCCAAGAGCCTACTTGTATGAAATCAAAATAATCTCATCCTTTTCTTTGCTAAAGAATAAAGATGATGAGATGACAAGGTTTTAAGATCCTTTTAACAAAGCAAAAGGTTTTAGGAAGCTAAACCCAAGACAGGACTTACTTCATCACTGAAATTCCGGAAGGCAGCAACTCTCTCCTTGACGCAGTCTTGGCTAAGAGGTACAAGCTTCAGGCGTTCAATAATCTTCAAAAAGAAAAGCAGGAATCAGGACAGATAATCAGCAATCTATGTACCATACACTAATAAAGTGTGGTTTTGAAGTATTAATGAAATGCTTCTGTTTCTATTCAAGAGAAATCACTTCATTGTCATTTATTGGTTTATCTCCTCACTTTGTTGAGCAACAGGAATATTTTATTCTATGTCTACAAAATAGCTCCAGGAAGATCATGCTGTTTATTAAGCAATAGGGAAGAAACATCTTTTTAAATTCCTACAACATTGCGGTCCCTTCTAATTCATTAAATACAATTTTTAAAGTGATGTTATTTGAGACATTCTGGGCTTTCAAGGGCATTAGGAAGGCTACACTTCAAACAGAAATCTTGAAACTTACATCAAAGGCCCTGTCAACGTGACCAGCGTGATATTCATCAAAAAATGTGATTAAGTCTAGCAGAAGGTAGAACGTGGAGTCAATGGATTTCTTTGCACTTATCCCCTGTGCTTTGTACCTGAAAGAAATTGTGTTACAATTTTATTGTGCAAAATGGCAACTGTTTATAACTGTGCCCTTCCAATCCTTGGAAGTGGAGACATCAAACTCAAGGACAGAGGGCATTTAACAAAGGACAGCTTTCATTTTCCTTAACCAAGAAGCAGAATTTTCACAGGCTGTGGCTTTTTAAAAACACTGCTAATCACTTCCAGTTTTGCATCAAATCCAGCATTTGTTTCCTTTAAAACCTTTACATTTCCCACACTCATGGGGAAACAGTGCCAGGCAGCAGAGACCTGCAAGGCAAGCTCTGTACAAGCATGTTTAACATGCTGTTTTACAGCAGACAATCCTCCAGCACAACCACCTGCTTCAGGCAAGAAGTTAGGACTTAAAGGTGGATTAAATGCTCCTGCACACTCTCAGGAGCTACACTGGCTATGGGATGAACTGGAAGGCTGCCTGCTCTCACTCCCAACTGCATGAGGGCACAAAGAAGCTCCTTCCTCGAGGTTTAACAGCAAGAGTGGTGCTGCAGATGAAGAAACCAAATAGCCTCTTGGCCTTTTTGTTGGGTGTCCCCCCTGTTCCAAAAGCATCACAAGAACACACAGGAGAAATGCTGCATCCCTACAGCACTGTCATCAGGACAGCACACAAGGAAAAGCCCTGTCTTACATTTAACTGGCAAGAAGATGTGCTATTCAGAACTGCTCTGGCTTTGCAATCACTGAGGTTTGCAGCTGTGAAGTGGCATTATTGCACAGTAGTATTTAGTGCTTTCAGACAGATCAAAGCACGTAGCAAACCCAAAAAGCCCATTACAGCCTTTGCTGAAGCTTTAACTGAAGCCATAGATTTAATTCTCTTTAATGTCTGCCATCAAATCAGTCTCTTACTAAGTCAATACAGCACCAATTTTCACTTGATCCCAGCCTGGCTAAATGAAGGAAAGGCTGACTAGAAGCAGTGACTGGCAAATGCCACTTGTCAAAAGAAAAAAGGCAAAGGCCTCTGATGGAAATCAATACATTTCTGTATTTGTCTTCCCAATTTCAAAGTGCTAGCAAGTGGGCTTGGTTTATTTTTATTCTCTCTGCAGCTCAATGCTTGATAAAAACCAGTAAGGCATTTCTCACAGGTATCCACATTTTGCTCTAGCAAAATAAAGGAATTGTCCCTCACAGTCATTGTGAGATGATGCACCAAAATGTGACAATTTAAAAAAAAACATGGACATATTTTTCAACTACAGCCTTTCAGAATCAGGTTATTCCTAACTTCTAGCTGCTAATGAATCTTGAGCACTGATGTCTCTGCAGCACATACCCTAATTAGTATACAGACATGGCAGGGGACATTCCTTTCAGTTGCTTCCTTTCTTTTCTGGACGCCACATAGTACTTGATTAATATAACAGGCTGTGGAAATGAAGTTCACTGCTTGCATTACCCATACACAGTTCATCTTAAATAACCCCATTTTAGCTTTCATTAAAGCAGTTTTCAGACAGCTACGAAACTATTGTTACAACTCAGAATTACTGGGTTTGTAGCTCTCTCTTGCATGCTACAACACCGCGACTGTTACAATATTTTGCTCTAAAAATAATATAAAACATACAATTCATGGTATTTATTGCTCCTTAGCAGACTCTCTCCAGCTGGCAATCCTGATTCACCTACAGAAAAAACTTCTTGCCAAATTTACCTGACCTGCCCCTGAAGATTTCTGGTTTCAGTACTGCAAGCCATCATGAGCAGGACAGGGTAAATTCTGACCTCTTCTTTGTCTTTCTAATTATACTGCTGTGGATGCCACAGCTCAGCCTGCAAAATGACATCAGGAACTAATACCCACAGCACTGCCAGTCCCAGGTCAGGTCGAGGTGAATCACCCAGTCCTGCCCTTACCTGAGTCTTACCTCTCAGCTATGGAATGGGCCATGTTCTTCAACCGCTCCTTGTTTGATTGGGGAGTGCTGATCTGGGGAACAACTGGACTAAGGAGCTTGTTCATCAGTTCTAAAACTTTGTCAGGGTTCTGTTGGCATTAAAGGTACACAAATAAAAGAAGCATGATGGAACTTGGTGTCTTAATCTCACTGAAAAAGCAGAAAAGTCTCATGCAGTGGTGCCTTGTGCAAGCCCAGAGCCACTTCTCTCCCATAAAGAGTCAAGATCATATTAGCTACAAGCAACATAATGCTGCCAGGTCATGAGAAGAAGCATTTCCCCCTTTTTTTTCAGTTTTTCTCTGAAACAGTGGTTATGGTTGTATCCACTTTTATTTCAAAAGGAAACAAGAGTACTCAGCATAATGCCCAACTATTTTAGACTTCAGTTCAATGTCTATGAAATTGGAAGAGTACATTCCAGGTAAATAACTTCACTAGACAGAATTAAATCATGCGTGGGACACTCTCTTCAAAAGAGCACCTTGATCAAGAGCCACAATGTCCTAAATCAGAATCCCTGGAGTGCAATCCATCTGGATTTGCTAACCAAAACATCTCTTCATGCAGCCTATGGCTCTGTTCTTCCAGCAGCAGAACTAAGGTGCTTGAATAATGGCAATTCAATCTCAGAGATGAAATTTAACCTCCTAACCACAGGGTAAATGTTTGGAAGGAAAAAAGGTGAACCAAGTACATACTTAAGGCAGCACACTAGACATATACCTTTGCAAGGTCATAGAGTTTTGCAGCTTCTTCAAACAATCCTTTATTTTCTGCTGCAGAAGCCACTTTGTTAATAATGGATTTTGTGTCACTCGTAAACTTGTCTATCACTCCAGGCTAAAAAGGGGAAACAAAAATGAAAAGAGAAAAGAAGAATCAGAAGACTCAAACACTCCAGAATATTCTGTCGATGTGATGAATATTTTACAAGTTGGCTTATGATTAGAATGGCCTGTACATTTCCATGGAAATGTGCAAAAGTGAGACATTAAAAATAGAATGAGCTCTTGCAAGAGGGACTCTCTCCTAAATGGAGCCAGCACTGAGACATCCTTGGTTTCTAATTCATTCAAAATGACCCAGATAAAATAACTCAGAGCTTGAGCTGATAATTGCTGATGACACATTACAGAGAAGAAAACACAAAAGACTTCAGCATGCAGCATTCAGGGGCTCCAGGGATGCAGTTTGTTTATACTGGCATGACAGGTCGTGAGTGAAATCTCACACAGATAAATGAAAGGGCAACAAGAACTTTAAAACAAATAATAAACATGTAGAATAAGAGGTGAAAGACTCAAGAATATCTGGAAATTACTGCAGTTGAGGATGCAAAAATAAGACTATATCATCTAGAAGAATTTTTTTAAACTTAAAATTGCTGGTTTCTCACCAAAGAAAGTACAAAACAACAAAATATTTGTAAAGATTATCAAGTTACCTCACTCTCTTGTATGCAATCTCACTGCTTTTGAAATGACAAAATAAAGACATCTAAAAGGAATTCCTCCCAGAAATAACATTCCCCCTTATTTTTGACAGCAGCATGAGCCCTGATCTTAAAATTAAGATGTAAATGATTCTGCAATCTGCTTTACACAGAAATCTTCCAAAGCTGTCACAGCAAACAGAGAAACTTCACTGATTATCTAAAATTTTCATCATTTGCATGCACTCTCCTCTTTCCAGGTAAAACCTTAAGGTTTCCTTTATCTTCTGAGTGCATAATCTTACATTTTACTTTTAGGTAACTGCTTTTACAGCGGCAGTAAGATCCATCACATCTAAAAATGGCTGAACTTTGATCCAAAACCTACCCTCACTAATATGAAGGTCAGATCAGTTGTGGCTATGCTTGTGGTCCAATAGCCCTTACTCTTTTAGTTACAAGGACTTTTCAAGGGCTGCAACACATTTCTTCTCTGAGGTGAATGAGGATGTCATAAATAGTTTTCACATGCACACCTCAGTTAACAGAACACTCTCACACACCCACTTAAACTGAACTCCATTTCGTAGCAGGAAGATGAAATTCTGATCTCACTAAAGTTACCCAATGCCATTTGCTTCTTCAGTTACACCAGCTGCCTAGAGGGACACAGTTTGCCCTGCAGTTCCTGACCTGCCTTCTGTTAGGGCAGGTCATAGATTCTTTTGTAAAAGGATCTTATACCTGGAAAACTTGAATGTATTCAAACAGAGGAATAATTTGGCTAGTGAAAAACAAAGAGAAGCAAGACTACTCATAACTACTTTGAAAATCATACATAGGTTGTACTTTTTATGTATAACAGAAACATAAATTGTGAACTCACCTTCCTACTACCATCTTTTTCCAGCTTTCCAAGAATCATATCAAACTATATCCACACAGATGTAAAGTAAGAAAAAAAAGGAAACAAAAATAGAGATTAACTGCACTTATTTCATAACATATTTATTAAGTACAAAGAAGCAGTCACGGAACAAAAACCAGTGACCAATGTCAAAAGTATTTGTAACTAAGTAACAGGCAAAAAGACATGATTACATAACTTAAACATAGGGCCACTCTGTCATCTAGGTCTGCATCAGACAGAAAGAGTAAGCAACTATAAGACTGTCCTGATTAATAAAGATATTAATGAAGAAATGAATTTCAGTTTAACTGAGGAAGGCGAAGCATGGCCAAACGTACCTCTCTGCTTTCAATGACTATTTCACTAACACAACGCAAGAACATATTCTCTCCTTGGCTGTCCTTCTCGTTCCTGTAAAAGAAAGAGAAGGAGGAAGGTACTCCTGTTTCTGAGAAGTTTCATAAAAGAAAAATTAAGCAGTAATAACTAGGAGAAAAATCTAAAGACATATTAGCTCCTACCTGAGAAAGTAAAAGTATTGCAGAGCTTCCCTTGGATCTGTTGATTCAAACTTACGCGTGTAAAGCATCAAAAGCCGCACAAAATTCAGACGTCTGACACCAGGAGGGTCACCAGCTTCATGGCTTACTGCAATGTCAGAAACAACACTGTCAGAGAATCTAATTCCAGGAAAGCTCTGATCTTCATCTCAAATTAGTCAGAACCATGATCCAGAGCTCTAATGCAACTAAAACAATTAACTTATGAGATTGTTCTGATAAATGTTCCCAGAGTTTCTACAGGGTACTCTGAGGGCTAAGAAAATATTCCTTTATTGCAAAGTAAAGAGGACTTACATAGCTGTGCACTCTGCCCAGATGATTTCAGGAGCAATTTTAACTCAAACAGGACCAAAGCAACATGAACAGCGTGACAGCGCAAGCGCTCTGTCCGGAAAAGAAAAGCAATTGCAGCTTCAAACTGTGCTGTCAAGAACAACACTTGGAAGTAGAGGAAAGGTGGCTGGTTCACTGCAAAATGTGATTCACCTGAAAGAAAACACAACACATGTAGCATTTTTACATCATTTTTGTGATTCTGCAATCAAAGATGACTGACAGTGGATGCTTCCTGTCACAGTGAATCGTTACTGTTTATTAGGTGCCAGCCAAAATAAACATAGTACACAAAACTGAATTCCTAACCACACATCAGCAGCTCCACTGCAAATAAAGATATATTCAAAAAGTGAAACAGAATAAACAGTTACTCAGAAAAGTTCCTTTGATCTTTTCAGACAACAAACCATCAACTCTGATTGACTGCAACAGATTCTCTTAAGACCGAAACTTTTTGTCTTCATTTATACTAATGCCAAGGAGCACAAATAATGTTAAAAACCTGGATTTTCCTACTCAGTGACACCTACAGTAACTTATTACATTTCTTTTCCACATATTTTTATCTTAGTGATACTACAAACTAGAAGGCTGTGGAGAATCAAATTTGGTATGTTTTGGACTGTTCCAAGTGACTTAATTTTAATTGATTGGAAGACTGCAGGAAAATGTATTCTGTGGATGTTCTTAAAACCTTCTGAAGTGGAAGGAATTGTGACTTGGGTACCCAGAAATTTGCTGGAAATACTAATTTAAGGGAAAAAATGAACATCAGATGCACACAGAGGAGAAGCTTGGAAATACATGCCTACATCAGGTAGTGACTGCCTTTCTGTTCTGTATTCCCAAAGCTGGAAGTTCGGTTAAAGGACTTTTGCATATTTATGGTGAGAGAAAGCAATCCACAATTAATGGATAAAGGAGAAATAGCAGCAGTGTTGTTCAGAGATAAGCATTAACCCTCTGGATTGCTGGGAAAACACAGGACTCATGCATCATGTCTTACTGAAGTCTGCCATGACCCCAGGGAAGCAGGCTGTCCATGGACACCCCAAAGATGTCTGTCACTAGTGCACAGCTATAGGGTTTTTGTGCAGTCTGGGGTTTGTGTAATAACAACTGGAAAGTATCTTAAGCAGAAAAGCAGAGCCCCAAGTAAGACATCACTCCGTGGTTTCTCACCATAGTCCTCCAGCAGCTGCTTCTGGAACTGTGATAACGTTAGTCGGTCCTGTGGGGAGCTCGTGCCACCATCATCAAAACACACCTGGTTCAGCTAAAAAACACACCCAAAAAAGAGAAGCACAGATATTTCCCCTGGCATAAGCAATGTACTTAGAAGATATTCATGCCATCTGAGCCCCTCCCAGGATTTGACCAACTGACTAGAAACTGCATCTAGTCACAACATCAGCTCCATCCACTGCTGGGAAGCAAAGATGTCTAATGCAGCAACAGCTGAAATCCATGCAGATACAACCCTGGGGTTCTGTATCTGTCCATGCCAGCAAACTCTGGTGCTAGAACTCTGAATACTCTCAAGCAGCATTTTTTGCCACAAATACAGTATTAACAAATACATCATTCTACCACACTTCTTCTGATAAAGGAGAGAAAAAGGTACCAACCAGTATCTATCATGCCCTCACCAAAATTGTAAGGACTTCAGAGACATTGACAGCATTGTCTTTGGCCAATTGACACTGACATTTCAGCCATCCACCCAGGAAGGAGAATTCAAAGAATCCTCACTGTAGCAAGCTAACAGTACTTGTAAAAACAGCTGACAAAGATCAGTGTCAAATGAAGAACATGACAGTTCCAAAGACAATTGTACCCAAACTAACACCTGATAGTACAGAGGGTAACAGAACAGCCCTGGGATTCAGGTTCTGAGCCCTGCATTATGTTCAAGGTCAAGTCACATGCACCAGACCTAGAAGTAGGAAGGGTAGCAGAGAAGTGGAGAAATGTGATACCATTTAGACTGGGAGACCATTTATTTTCCCAAAAAAAGGAAAACCAAACACCACAGCCCCAACACCAGACTTACTTTTAGCCAAAGATAATCTTCTGTTTTATCAGCAACCTCGCTCTGGTTGTCTGTAATGTCACAACGGCCAATAATACAATAAACAGCCCTTTTGTAGGGGTCAGTGTTATTTCTCAGAGCTCGTCTGTAATGAAGGCGCAGTTTATTTTCTGTGGCAGGAGACAGTCTAAGGAAAAGAAAAGATTGAAGGAAAAGACATGAAACCCGTTTTCCCTGGGTGAGGTAACCTGGATACAAATCAATGTAAATAGGTTCATATCCACAGCAAAGGCGTAATGACAGTAAGCACTGGCCAATATTTCTTGCACTTCCTGTTTGTATCTGTAGGTAAAAATTTTGCACACATGAATTTAAACCTATAATTAATGTTATGGAGGACCATCTTCAAATTTTCACTGCAGGGGAAGAAAACACATATGACAGTCTCTTTAGGGGTACACTAATACTGTGGCAGATGAGCTATTTTTGTCTGACTCTGCCATTGCATCACTTCATAAAAAGAGAGCTCACAACATCTCTGGAAATCTTTGTGTTAGTAACTAACAAGTGAGCAGATCATTGTACCACAAGATCTTTTAGGAGAGACACTTTCATCATTATTAAACACTGTCATAATGTTCTTTGTCATTCTTCTTTTCTTGTGACCTCTTGTTGAGAATTTTACAAAATTTAATCAATAAAGTGTTCTCCTAGACTAAGGCATTGTTTATCAAATCCGTAGGCAGACCACTTTTTCACAGCTGTACCAAAACCAAAATAAATCAATTATGTTGTATCTCATAAAAGTGTTTGTAATGAAAACAGTGACAGAACCTTCAACAAGGTTTCTGCAACAACCTTGATATAATGAGCACTCCTAGCTACTCTCGACAAAACAAGCTGATTTACAGAAGAATACCATGGCACACGATACTCGGTAAACAGCACTTGGATTTTTATCCTGTTTATTTTGTTAGCTTGGTTATTTTTTGTTTGTTTGTTTGTTGGGTTTTTGTTGGTTTTTATTATTTAATTCATTGCAAGTGGAAACACAGAAAAGAAAATCACTGTAGAGTTTAGAGTACAAGCACTAACTCAACCACTTTGCAACCACATCAGCAGCAGCTTGGTCAATGGCCTCTGTCTAATGCTGGACAGCAAAAACTGGAAGAGGAGAATAAAAACAAGAAAGATGCGAGAGTGAGGCCTCTAAAGGCCTCTAACATACAATGCTTGCACTTCCTGTGTAGCATTCTTATGAAAACAGGTGTAGTAAAAAGTGTTCCTCAAAGGAAATTCAGCTAAAATAAGCAACGGGGGAAATAAAAAGATACAGAACTTGTGACAGCAGATTAAATCTGATCTATTACATGCCATATCCCACTGTTACACTCGGCTCATCCTTCTGTAAAAAAGTAAAACTACACCACAATGTATTATTTTTGAAATGTAAATTTTTGAATATTTTCAAACAACTCTTTCTCTGTTGAGATTTCTCGACTTCAAAGCCACAAATTAAATATGCAACTTCTACACGTAATTTAAGTAGGTAATATAAACATCAGGCAGCTATCTCCACCAGAAGAGTCCTGAGCTTTTTTTACCAAGCCACTGATTATTTCACTGATTATTCACTGCTGCACAGCAATCCCTACCCATCACAAAGATCCTTCCTAGCTCCCAATTACCTTCTGTCTTTACTGTGCATGTACTCCTGGAACCAGGTTTTGAACTCTCCCAGCTGGTGCTGTGCCCGTTTCACCACGTGCATGGCTGCAGTCAGATCTCCACAGCGCATGCAGTAGTAAATCAGCGCCCACACAGGATGGCCTTCCACCTCACCATCCTGAAAAGAAAGTAGGACATACCTCATTGTGTCATGAAAGCAACATATTTGAATAATTTTTCTTTATCCTTTGCCTCATTCATTATTTCTGCCCTTATACCCACACTCTGCTTTTGGTAAAAAATTCTGTTGGTTACAAAAGCCAGAGGTCATAAGGGTTAAGTCCTGGGAAAGCTCTGCACATCTCAGCAATAAAAGGTGTGATTCTCTTCTGCTTGCCCAGATTTCAGTTTGGAGGGAGGTTCTGAGAATCCCGGAATTAGCATATGATATCCTCCCCACCCAGGAGATGGATTTGGATTAGGCTACGGAGGTATCAAAAACAATTTTACTGAAACAGAAAGATATCAAACTAATCGCTGATCTCAGCAGCTAAAGAAGAGACAGCTAGACTTAGCTGTGTGCTCTTCAGTGTTATAGTTTATTATTTCTTCATTTAACTTTTAAAGTTAATATTTCAACCCAGACTGCCTATCTGATAATTTTGTAGATGCACAGCTATGCACTTTCTACTTCATACAGGTAAGAAGGGTTTACCCAGATTCCTAAATAAAAGGCCCAGGCAACCATTCGCATTTGGTGATTAAAAAACTGGTTTCACCATCTTACAATAAATGTAAAAAAAGAGAAAAAGCAAAACAGGGAGATTAAGTTACTGCTTTTTTTAACCTTCATAATGCATTTTAATTTTTGCTTGTTGATTTCTAAGATGACCACCAGAAGACACATAATTTCTAGAATTTAGAACTCAAGCTGCTGAGCACCCAACCATGTTTTGAGAATAGGTCAGAACCCAAGAGTGATTTTGTCTGCCATCTCCTGTTTTCCTAATGAAAAATTCTAGAGAAGGAGTAAGAGCCTGCTGCCCTAAAAGCAGCTTAAACAACAGAAAAGCCACTGGAGGGTGCACTGGTTTCCCCTCTGTACTGGAGCAAACAAATTTGGGTAATCATTTTAGCTCGGTTGCTGACTGTGCTGGGCATACCTGGAGACCAGGGACAGACGCCGGCAGTTTGATGTTCAGGAAGCTGCGGACCAGTTGGTAGGTCCCTGGGACTCCACCCAGCTGAGCCTGGTGCAAGTTTCCAAACACTGTCACAAAAGTGTAATTTTTGTAACTGAAAAACAACACAAGCAAAACAAACATGAACAGACTGAGATACACCTGCCACAAAAACATCCACTGCCTTTCAGATCTGACAGAATTAGCAATTTAAAGCAAATTAACTCCATGTTCAAACATTATCATTATAACAAAATGAGGCAAAATTCTTGGTCAATTTAGGAAGATCCTTGTATTTAGCAGTCTCAGAAGACACCATGTTTTGAGCCCGTGGTGGACTGCTCCAGGTTCAACTCTCTATTATGAAGATTCTTGTAGTACAAAGTTAAGCTCAATAACATAACTGGCAAAAAGCCTTTCTATCCTAATACTTTAACTCTCAATCTTATCAGGAATGAACAATTAAATACCACAGATGTGTTTCTCTCTCCTCCCTGCCCTGTGGAAAAATATCAGCCTCAGGGCTACGGACTTACCAGAAAGAAATCCCAGAGAAAAAGGACATTTAGAGAAATATAACTATTAAAGGTAGCTTTAAGAATAGCTTTTATAATAATGCATCAAAACATTTAATCAAGGCAGATCAATTTAACAAATACTCATGTTTTGAAGCAGGAGTCTCAAAAATTTGTACACTGAAGGAAGACTTATGTAAGCAGCATCAATAAATGACATTAAGTTCTTTTTCTTTGCAGCACATGCTCAACTTGTGCACCATCAGAGTATAAATCTGAAAGACTATGTAAGCAAGTATCAGAGTACCTTGAAAACTAGAATTATGGCTGAGGCAGATGCATGCTCCTCAGGGCTTAAGATCACAATTGTTCCAAAGGAACTAATGCTTGAACAGATTTGAGTGGCATTACATCTCTTCCATATATAAGTGAGGGGCTGGCGAGGAATGGAAACACTCCAGTATTTGCCAATTCCTACTAGGGAAAAAAAGCTACGAAGCAAGGCACAGTGTATGGGCAGGGTTTTAATTAAAAAAAAAAAAAACAAACCTGAGAGGCCCTAATCTCCACAGCTGGGGGCATTGGAGAAGTACTACATATAACTAATTCCTAACTTCAGTTAGCAGTTAATGGCACTGTGAAAATTTAGCAAGTTGGATATATGGCAAATCAGGCTAAGAGTCACTGGCTCATGGCACTCTGCTGAGACCGAGGAACTGGAAACAGAAGCTCCTTCCGATGTGTCAGCTCCTCTGTGCACAAGCAGCAGCCACCACCACCCCTGGGTGACACTGAGTGCTGATGAGGTGTGACAACCAACTGCCACGGCCCAGAAGAGGCTGTGCCAGGAGGTGAAGGCGTCTCTTTGCAGAGTGCTGCGTCAGAGCGCAGCGCTGTCTGTGCTCCGATGGCATCTCTGCGCTCCTAACAAACACCCACACACTACCCTGCAGTTACTGCTTGCATGGGCTGGAACAGCCTGCTGGCATCACATTGCAGCTCCTAGAAAAGAGACACTGCAACATCCACATGTGCAGTGAATGGGCATTTGGCTTTGGGCAGCTTCACAGCTTGCAGTTTTCCAAGAATTTTACTGGTCAAGCAGTTTAGGCCCCCATGGTACTCGCTAATAAACACAGCAAACCACTTTCTATAGTCTGAAAATCACTGCTGCATGTCTCAACTTCAGCTTCTTCACATTTCCCAAAAACTTTTCAGTGTAGAAACTGCATGATCAGAACTTGACTCACTGCACCAGATTTGTCCCCATGCTGTCCTCATGGGCTGCTGACAGCAACCAGCAATCACAAAGGGAGCATATAGAAAAGAGGATATTCTTTTGCAGAAGGGAAATAGATCACTTTCCACAAGTGAGAAACCTTCACATATCACCGTGCATATACAGAATATTTATAAGCAACAAAGAAGAAAGAATAAAAGTCTTTGCATCTTCTAAACAACCTCCCCACAGATTCAAGGCCTTTTAAACTACAACACTTAAACTAAAACAGTTTTATATTTAAGTGGATGCTCTAAGCCCTGCACAATAAAAAAGACAAGGCAAGAGATGTGTCTGTGAGCAGCACGAGGTAGCTGAATCTTTACGTACATTACAAAGTCACTCTGGCTTATCATTAGGGAACTCTATTAAGCTGTACCCAGAGCACCCACCTTACCTTTCCTCCAGGTAGTGCAGAGCGTGCCTCACGAACTCCATGCGCACCTCCATGTTGGTCCGGACTTTGAGGGCATCACTGGCAGGAACCAGGGTGACGTCGGTCATTTGTTTCACCATGGCCCACATCTCGGAGATGTTCTATAAACAAGTAATTCCATGCCTCAGCGATTAGTACAGAGATGAACAAGCAGCACTGTTTTGAGCTACATGGTGTTTTGATGCTTAAGAAAAGCATAAGAGCACAAGAGTAAAGTCAGTATAGATTTGTAATGGAGATACTGGACACAGTCATAGAGGAAATCTGCTTCTGTCCTGCGGAATTCAAATTTCACAGGCTTTTTTGCACAATTCTTGTGCAAGAAGATGGCTATAAATGTTTTACCTGCAGTTGTTCCCAAGAATTGACAACTATTTCCAAAACTAGGCTGGGTACTTGGTAATCAGTCTCTTGCTCATTTCTCGTTCACATTTCCCACTCAGTAAATACCACAGCACCATCAGCTTTCCATGTAAGCAATGGCTCCACTTTTGGAAAGCTGTGCCATCAGCTGTGATAAGAAGCATCGAAAGGACACTGATCACTTTGACAAAGACTCAGTTATAAATAAAGGTTGAAAACCATCCAGATCTGCTTATTTACAAGGACAAGATCGTATCAGTGTCTACAGGACTAGGGCGTCCCTGCTGAAATGGCAAAATACTGAGAACTAACACTCTTCACTTGGGCAAGGGCAGCTCTTTGATCTCAGTGCTTCAAAGCAGTAAGAACACTGAAACTCCCCGTGCTGCCCCTTGCAGAACAAACAGAGCTGTTCAGAGCAAAGATGCACATCTGTAATTCAGATCTGATTGAAGCGTTTGCCCCATAGTTTCTGAGCAGCTTTTTGCTCTCCCCATTTATACAAGGTTTTTCATAGCTTGACCCTCCTGCAGTATTCTCCTCCAGGCATTTCTCCAGGGTTTGTGCATTTGTTTTCTTTTTTGGGGTGGATCAAGGCAACACAATTAAAGGAATAGAAAAAAAAGAAAAGTAGGCAGCTCATTGATTTAAAGTCAATCCTAGGGGTTTATGCTTTGCTATGGGAGCCTATTTCAGCTCTAGCAGAGTCTGACTGAGGACCCTTTACCTACAACTAAATACCCTCAAAGGACATTAAGAGACCACATTTTGTAAACCAAACGCAACAGAATCTATTTAAAATTAAAAGCAATTTTTCCCTCAACAGCTTATCACTTATGATGGGACACCAGGTTCGTTTCTTCTTCGCTGTGTTAAGAAATTTTCACCATGACCAACTTCATCGCAGGTGGGCCCTGCTGCACTGGAGAAAATTCTGGTATTGCCTTTGTGTTTTCTGTGGAGCCATGCAATTTTTTTGGCAATATCAGTATTTTTTCCCCCAACGTCAGCATGCTGTTAATCACAGCCTGAGAACAGCTTAAATACATTTCCTTATGTTAACTCACTGGCAGTACCTTATCATCCAGGCCTGCGGTAGCAGCACAAAGGTCCACCAGGTTAGGCTGCAGATGTCCATTCACTATCTTCTCATTATAAATATAAATCTAAAACATAATTAAAGTAAGCATGTTTAACAATACATATTATGCTCCATTCCCTCCCTAGCCACAGTAGCAAAACCTGAACCAGGCTTTAAAAACAGGGCTCCCAGTAAGCCCCTTTGCTTCCCTCCCACATCAGCCACTTCCAATCCAGTGGCAGAGGAACAGGCATCAGCATCACCCAAGCCTCCACAACTCCTCTGAGCCCCAGGCCTGCCTGAAGGCCAGAAGCAGCCCAGCTGTTCAGGGGTTCTGCATGGCAGAGCACTGTGCTGAATGCCCTGTTAGACTAATTACAGCTAATTGCTGGAGGACAAAGATTCAGAAGTGACCTGACAAGTGGATGGCTGTGATATTCCCCTGCATGGCAGCCTCCTACCGGCTGAAGTGAAAGAAACAGGATTCTGCTGGTTTGTGGCAGTATTCAGGGAAATCTGACAGGCAAATGAACAGAAATCTGACCCTTCAGAGCCTGCCCTTAAACGTGCACACACACCTCCCTGTTTTACCTCTTGACCTTAACCAAGCTTCGTCTACTATTGTTTATTCTACTCTCAGTCAAAAAACCTTCCACTATGTCCAAAAATAATAATTCTCAGTGCTAGAAAAACAATGCCATTGTACTTTAACTCCCTTTGGCATGCTCTACTACAACATGCCCAGGATGCAAACAAGATGTAGAGCTCAGGACTGCAAAGAGAATGCAACATCAGTGAAATCATGTCTGTGGATATCACCATGCTCCTGTGAGACAGTTTGAAGTATCTATGAAGAACAATTAATCACTTCAGTGTAATTAAAACACATTTCACGGCTGCTGATAAACTGAAGCAGCATGGATCTCCAGGTCTCCTGCGTGACCCTCCAGGTCTCCCAACTCCCCACTGAAACCACAGGAGCCCCACACAGACTGCTGACACTTGCTTATTCTTGAACTGAGGCAGGCTGACATAAGGATAGCTCAGCCAGAACTCCTCTGGAGCCCTTGGTAGGAGCACGCAGTGACTGCACCGAGTGTTTTGGCAGCAGAAGCCTGGCCACAAACACCACATTTCCAGGGCACATCACAGCAGTCTGTGCACAGCCCGTGACCCTGACCAAGGGCCCATGGGTCATGGTGACTCCACAGCTACCCCAGAGCCAGGACTGCTAGGGAGATTGGGCTTGCTGTACTCAAAAACCAGCACAGAGTAACACTGATGGCCTCAAAACACAGACGTAATTACGCTTTAAGGAAGACCTTTACTGTGGGTATGTTACAGTAGATACAAACTAAATTAACAAACTGTTAACAGCCACTAAATGAAATGTATGCTTTATCAGCACAACCATGCACCTTCTGCTATTAGTTTCTTCCCAGTTACCATAACTGAATGCAGATGTAGGAAAACAGATGCACAAGCTGCTCTCTGCCTCAGCACAGACTGAGCCAAAGCACACAATAACAGTAATTGTGTGCAAATTAGGCAACACTTTGTCTATGTCGTTTCACATATTCCATTTTGAAAAATCAAGTCCTTTTCTTTAATTTTGCTCTCAGCAGTGCTGGTAAACAGATAATCTCAAATGACAAAAGTAATAAATTGGTTATGTAAAGGCTTATCAGTTTTCCCTGAAAATTTTCTGAGGGAGTCTAATGCTACCAGGCATAATAATTCATAGCTGATGCACTAAAGCTTCTCACAAGTGATGTCATTAAAATAGGATATAATTTGACAAACATCAGGACTAACACTTCAGCATATTTTTCCTACACACATACACGAGAAAAACGATCATCCACATATGAAAAAAATGGGAATATAAAGCCTTCATTTGTATACAATTATGCATTGACACAAATCCTAAAAAAATTACCACTTTTGAAAACTTAGACGAATTTCAGTTTACTTTACAAGCATAAATGCTTTCTACATATATGTCATATATGGTGCTCAGGATCTCTTTTTGACCTAAAATATCCTACAGCAAACAGGTGAGTATATTTCTAAAAACGTTGTGCAAGAGTTATGTGTTTCCACCTGCATTTTATCTCTGGGCAGATATTTTCATGTTTTACCTACTATATCTTCTTTTACACTAAGCTCAAATCTTTATTTTCCCCGTCTCTCTCCATGTAGAAGAGTGTTTAACGCAGTTTTTTCCCTTCCACTCACCTGACGAGCATATGCCATCTCCACACTGTCCAAAGAGCTGCGACCTGGAGGACCCACCTCACCAACATAGCTGGGCTGTTTAAAGAGAAGCATATAACAAGGTATAAAGTACAGAATTACCACAATGCATTCTACCAATGCATCTGCCCCTAAAAAACAACAGCAAAACCATGTTCCTGACAGAACTACAAACAGGGTTTTGAACTATCTACAGAGAAAAATGCAGTCTCACTGCAATACCCCATTATGTTCCCAATATAGCTTAAACTTTCTAAAGTGACATAAATCTTCCTTATTCAGTGCACAAACCAACCATTAGCTCTCTAGAATTAGGACATCAGTGTCTCTTGGTAGCATCTTATAATTTTAATTCTTTGCTTTTGTTTCTTGAAAGCTTGCTTCCTTGTCAGCGTCTTGCTGTGAGGCATCCAGTCTGAGCCTCCATCACAGCAAAGACATAGAATTCAATAGATGAGATGGACACAAAATAGGACTGCAGCATTCAATTGCATGCTGAAAAGTGCCCCACTGCTGGTCTGCTGCAGGAGGAAGTATGCTGGCAATATCCTGACCTGGAAAAAATAGTCTTTTTACCCACAGAGACAATGCCAAGATTGAGATATTTTGAGTGTAGAGCAGAGAGAGACAGCCAATGGAATCATGGCATACAAAATTCATGCTCTTATAAAAAACTCCAAATACAACATGCCATAATAGTCTAATGCTGCATAAAGCAATTTTAAATAGTCACTAAAAGGCACAAGTATGTTCTCAGTACAGCCACCACTGAACACAGATGTTCAGTGCTCTGGAGCGAAGAATACTCCCAACAATGCTCTCTGCTATTTCCTGCTTTCTAAAAGAATGTAATTCTACATTTCAGCATCAGCATTGCAGGTCTTGAGTTTGAAAAATAAAGTACAATCATTTTAAAGACAGATCCCTTTGAGGTAAACAGTCCTTTAATATCAGTTGCTTCAGAAGCCATGCTGGTCTGAAGAGCAAAGCAAGACAAGCTCAGTACAGAAGCACAGTATTTATTATGAAGCCAATTGACATAGTTGGGGCAAGCAAAAGGAACAGACAAGCTTTCAGCAAAGCAACGTTTCCAGGTTTGTTACCATATAACTCAAGGCCGTCTATATTCATCTAAACTGGAATCATTAACTTTTTCCAAGAAAGAGCAGGTACATCTGCAGAGTTTAAAAATTAAGCTTTTTACCATCAAAGTCAGTTACAACTGGCTGCACATCCTCACTAGCTGTTACAGTGCACCTTGGCAATGCTGTCCAACAGCTTTACTACTTCCTACACTCTTTACCCAGAATGTCAGTACTTTACAGTGCAGACAGGATCACCTCCAAGGATTGCTTAAGGACGTGCTCTAGTGTTGCCTGCAAGAGCTCACTTAAATGTGACCAACTTGCTGCCTGTACAAACAACAAAAAGCCCAAATGCAATAGGAAAATCAGTTTTCACTTTCAGTTTTATCAGCTTTAGAGTTCAGCTTTTTGCTGACACCTGTCAGACTGCAGCATGGCAGGAGCAATGCTCCTGCCATGACCAGGCCTGTGTGGATTTCAGGAAGAGATCCAGAAATGGATAGCTTTTCTCCAGATGGTGCCATCATTCAGATTCTTGTTTCAAATGAGGATGAAATGCTAGCAGAGTCTTCAAAAGAATCTCACTTTTTTTGGAAACTGTATCCCAACTTCAGCATGAAATAATACAAACATGAACTTCCAGACATGTTACTGATCAGCTTTGCACTGAACATTCTCTCAGTCATTCCCAAATTAATTTTATTTTGGTATTAGTATGGAATATCTTCTACTGTGTACGACCTCTCTTACCCTCATGAGCATGTATTATTGCAAAGACAATGGTTACTCACTGTCCCCATCCAGGAGTTTTGATCAGTAGAGTGTTCACAAGTTAAAATTTAAAACCAAATAAAGTTACACAACTGCAGTGGCCAAGAAGTAGTCCTGCATTGGCTAGGAATTTATACATGAAGATAAGGGCACCAACCTCCATCAAAGAATTCTAAGAGATTTGCGGTATCTGTGGTTACTGCTTTCTGCGCAACACACAACAGTTGATCACAGAATAAAAAATACTAGTAGTGTTTGTCCCTAATATAATGAAATATAAATGAATAAAAGTACCAAGGATGAACCTGGACAATCCTTTAAAATGGCTGAAATTAGTTTATTAGTGCATTAATTTCTCCCTAATAATGATATTTAAATAATGTCCAACCTGATTACAAAATCAGGCAGGTGCATTTAGACATTAGGCTGTATAAAAATGCCTTACAAAAAAACCCAAAAGCGATTCCAGTTTTTCTTTCTGCAACTGAACTTACACTAAAAATATTCTTCACAGTCCCTCTTAATGGATACTGATATTCAGAAGCATCTGCATTTTTCTTTCAGTGCCAAATCATCTGACACAAATTCCTTTAAACCCACCTAAAACCCAACAAATTCTTTGTTCTAAAGAACAAAGAAGCTGTTAAAGCAGGTTTCCTGGGAAACAGACACGATGGCAGAAGTAGCGCTTTGCAGCCTTCCCCTGTGCTGTGCCAGATAAAATGCAGAGTTATTTAAAGTAATGCTAAATTATGGACGCTGTCATTAATTACCGATGAGGTTTCATCTCCTAAAGCAAGTGAGCACCAGTACACAGTGACTTGGTGTCACTTTTCAGCCAGTGCCCAAGCACCAGACGCACAAGCACTGGGGCTTTGTTTTGTGAATCTGTTCCTTTTTCTGCTCTGCAGCACCAAAGAGCACCCACGTGGCTGCCACTCCAGAGAGTGGTGTGTGACTGCCAGGTTCAAACCAATTCAGGTAAGAATCTGAATTCCAAAGTGCACACCTGAAACTAAGAAATAGCTGCTCTGAGGGTTGGGTTTTACTTTCCTTTCTCCAATTTTAGTTTTACCCTAACCATTTTGCTTTAAGAAACACTGCCTTACTATCTGCCACAGCTGAGAACTGAAAATTCTGAGAAAAACTGAGAAACGAAATTCTTTAAATTCTACTGACTTGGCATTTCAGGAAAAAAAAAAAAATCAGGAAGTCTAGAATTTGTCCTAATTTTCTTATACTTTTCTTTCCTATGGAAAAAAGAGCCATGGAAGCAAGCTTACTTCCTATTTTTTCCCATCTCATACGTGCATTCTGGATTCATTTCTGAATTATTAAACTGTAAGAAAGCACTAGCTCACTGAACTATCTCATGGCTGTGCTAAAAGGAAAGTTCAAAAGGAAAACTAAAGCAGTGAGTCAGCATGGGGAAGGCCACTTCCACTGCTCCCCTGAATTGCAGAAATGGAGTTGCACAGGCAATCCTTCCCCAGAAGAGACATCCCCTACAAACTGATGGGGGGAAAGTGGGGAGTGGGGAGGGTATCCTTTGCTGGCAAGTCAGAACTTACCAAGTTTCGAACAAGGAAAAGATAATGAAAGCTGTGTTCAAAACAGCAGCTAGGAGCATACAAGAAGAATCGTGTTTCAGGTCAGGTTCTGAAGTTTAACTGGAGCAGCAAAGAGGAAAAGCAGAAAAGTGGGGAACGCAGGAAGGACTGAAGAAGTCTAAGTGCACACTCACATACCTTGCTGTATCTCTAGCCTGATATTGCTTACATGGCTTGTGCTCTTTTTCTCAACCACCTTTGCTTTTCCCAGCCCCGAATTTTGGTTTTTCCAAAACATTATTCAGAACTGTAATATTTATTCTGAATATTATCCATTTCTCAAAGTTGCAGTTTTGCTGCACTGCCATCACATTTTTATATTTTAAATTCACTTAGCCAAACGATGCTGCTTTTCAGAGGAGTCCTCCTTCATTTGCACTCAGCCAAGCATTCAGCCTCCCTTGCACACCAAACCCCGTGCATGTAAAGATGCATTATTCATCACCCTCATATGCATATGCACATTCCTCAGCAGAAGTCTGGGCAGACATTTTGTCAGCACTCCAAATGGCTTGGCCAGTAGACACAGTGAATATCTAGGCAGGAGACCAAGCTGGAGAAACCCTATCAAAATACACTGTCGTGGAGTGAAAAGCATCCTGCAGTCCTTGGGATTTAAGGGGTATGAAGATGCAATACAGAGGGGCAGAACAGAAACCAGGATGTGCCAGTGTCTCTATGTCACTGCAGGAGCAGGAAATAGGAATCACAGCGGGAGTGGAAGAGCTTGTGGCAAGGGTGGGAGGAAAAAAAAAAAAAACTTGGAATAAAGAAAAACTTGGAAAAGGACAAAGCAAATGCCTTGGCACCTCATGGCACAGCAGTCATAACAGACACCTTCAGACCATAGCTGTTTGATATCTTGAAGACAAAACTCAGGCTTTCATCCCTTTCCAGACCCACAAGAAGCGCTCTTCTATCAGCTCTGGTTTTCCCTGACAAGAAGGTGGCCAGGCTGAAGGACAAGGGGGAGCAGAAAACCTTAATGGTAAGTCCTGCACTAGGTTCTTTGAATCACAAGCTTTGCCTGCTAATTGGTCTTATTTCCATGAATAACGTGTTGGTATTTCACTCTGCCCAAATTAGCTTGCCCAAAGCTTGAGAATTGGCTCGCAGGCAGACTGGCCCCCTGCTGCGTTTGGATCTGTGCCTTTTCAGCTGATTCTCCATCTCCAGAGGATATCAATTAAACCTCTACTATATTCTACAGGCTGTGTCTGTTTGTGTCACACACACACAAAAAACTTATTTGACTGGAACAAGGCTTTAGAAGAACAACCTGCTGTGGGGAGGTTAGATAACAGGCTTTTAACACAGTAGATGCACTTCAAACCTCTCAGACCTTTGACTTCTTGAGGCTAAGACTAGAATATATCAAGGATTTTAAATGCTCTCGAAATGACATACTGCTACTATGAAAGCTTTGAAATAGAGAGTGGAGTATTACTGAGTGATAGAGTACATTGAGTCTTTAAACTCATTCATGAAAAACATTAGGAGCTAAGTTTTCTCCCCTCCTCCCTCACACCAATTTGATGTTTAGCATCTCAAGTGCCATGGACTAGAGGTAGCATCCATCTGACACTCAAACACCAGAATAGGGGTTTTACCTGTTCAGAGTGAGTTACTAAATTACTTCTGCTAGCAGTTAATATCCACACTCTGAAAGGAAAACCCCATACCAGTAACTAGCACACAAATCAAAGATGTTAGAAGCTATCAGTGTAACTGCCAAGTCTTCAGATTCACATCCTAAAATAATGGGATAGCTGTTCCTAGTTTAAATTAATTCAGTCTGCATTATTTAGCATTTCTAATATTGGAAAGCTGGACAACCTTTGAGAAGTCCCAGTAAAGTATCAGTACAATATTTTCTGGCAAAGACAGCCTCTATAAAAAGAGGTATGCTAACTGGGATTAACCTATATTTAAAAGAACAGTAATCAGAAAGGGACATTTCATTAACAACTTTAATTATTTCCAAATCCCTATACAGGTCATACCCCATTAGCACCAAAGGCTTTTTTTATTTTAATATACTTGCAGGTCATCCCAATGAACAAGAATTAATTTTCATGGGTGGAGAACGCAGCTATAAAAAATGTGTTTCTTTTTCAGCCTGAAAGCACAGGAGCTTGCATCCCCTCACTCCCTGTCCCCTCTCCTCTCAAGGTGAGCATTTTCACAGAGCACTGTGCAGCAGCTGTGATGTAACTTTGTGCTCCAGGGGTCACAGCTGCTGCCTGATGCTTTCAGCTCAGAGGGGCTGAGTTCCCAACACTCTCCAAGTAACTCTGCTTTGCTCTACTCATTTAACTGAAACATTTTCTTTAAGAGAATAAACTGTAAAGTTTTAAATTGTAACAGAAGATAAGGAATGTTCTAAGATGATAGTCAGTATCTCTTTTGTTAAACATGGGGTCAGTCTTGCCCAAAGGATTTGTTCACTGCTGGATTAACCTGAACACTAGAGGTCTTAGCAGCACAAAATTCTAATCTGCTCTGCATGAGACAGCAAAATAAAAAGGAAACCTTTTTTTTTTAATGTTTATTCATTTGGTTTTGCCAAGAAACCTGAGAGACTTCCTTAGCCTCCTAAGAAAAGCCATAAATCCAGGCTAGCACATAATGATAAGGGAAAGAGACACTCCAAGACCTATGTGTCAGCACAACTGCACCTGAGAAACTCCCTGGTGTCACATTGCAAAGGTTTCCAGTGTGTTTTCTGTATGTGTGTGCTCCCCTGGGTGTATTGCCCTAGTATGTATTTGTGACTAAGTTTCCAGCCATATGTTGCTCAAAAACCAGCTTTAGCAATAGCAGTTCCATTGCCTGTTCTCATCAGTCAATAAACAGAAACGATCACAAAGGTTTGATATTTTGCTAGACAATGCATTCTGCTCGGCAGAGCCATTCTAGAATTAAATAGGGATTTTATATTTCTCATTTACACATAGTTGTAGTTGCAGAATATTTCAGAGATGGTTTCAGCAATGCTGGAATGCCAACTGTGTACAGTGCTGTGCCTGACTCTGCACAGCATTTAGAAAGACAGAGTTACCTCATTTTCCTGGGTGAAATCAAGAGCATCTTCCCCTGATGCAAGCAGAGAATGAAGAATCCTTTGTTTCACCTGTTCCCATTCAACAAGCATTGATTCTCGGTGATACTCCTCAGCCATGGCAAAAGTCTGTTGGTGAAGGAGAACAAGAGCTAAGGAACATGTAGAAACACCCATCAGCCTAACTCTGCTATTAATAGACAAGCCCAAAAATGAAACATAAAATAGCAACTACATAAATCAACCAGGTCAGGCCTCAAGAGCTAATGGTGTGCTGCATATTATTTTAACAGGCTTCCTGTTCAGGTTACAAGGGGATTCAGAAAGTAGGTGTATGTGGAATTAAGACAACTCTCACATACCCCCAGCTGGTAAAAGAGGGAAACTGTGTCTCTACCATGGCACTGCAGCACAGGAACCTGAGCAGGCTGAAAATCAGTAGGCTTCCTCCTTTAACTTAGCAGCACACAATATCCAGGTCATCACTGATCTGTGTGGTTTGTTGAGACTTAACTTCTCTAATGACCACTAGCTTTTCACCTCCTTGGAGCCTACAAAGGTCTAACTCGCTGCATTCTTAACAAAGATGTGTGTTTATTGCCCACAATAATTTTCAGGTCTTTACCAGTGTGTTTTTCTTTCAAATGTGAAATGGGATAAAATAAAAATCATAATAGTAAGGAAAAACTAGCCAATGTCAAAGAATCAGGAACATAACTTGGGAAAGCAAAAAGGAAAATCATATCCCAAGAAAAAACAACCTTTACCTTTAAATGGCTGATGTACTACATTGTCTTCAGATCCACTTGGGAGGAAACAGCTTTTCCCTCAGTAAAGAAAATATTCCCTCATTTTGGCAATAGCATTAGGAAAGAGAAGATGCTTCACTACCTTTTCTGTTATTGTTGGGGTGAGACTAATAGCCTCAGGGATACCAGGAAAGGAAATAAGAGAATCTCCGCTAATTCTAAACAGAGAATAAGCTACATTGTGTCTTCTTTCCTGTTCACACAGCTCCATGCTACAACACACATAACTGAATGTCCTGGTTGGCTAAGTTTTTCATTCAATTGCAGTTCACTGTTAGAATATTGCCAATTAATGGGCAAAATGTTCCTCAGAAATAATGAATTGATAAGATACAGTGGCATTTGGCAAACATTTAATTACAGTGCAGGCATGCAACTAGAGCATAAGACTTCTTTGTTGGGTTATATAAATTCACTTTATACTTTCATGGCAGGATATAGCTCTCACCCATACCTTCAACTATAATAATTTCAACAGAGTTTTAAATATGCTTCAATAGTTACAGCATAATGTTACATAATTGAAATAATTTAATAATGCTTATGGACTATTTCTTATCATTTGAAAGAAACACAGGCTCAGTTCTAAACCTGATGCCATCAGTGTACATGGAAGGAAACAATCATAACATGAGCACTAGAAAGGATGGAATAACATTTCCACCATGAAATTTTAAGACAAACAAAAGAAAGCATTTTTCCATGCTGCATAATTCAATTGTGAAAATCACTGCCCCAGAACATGACAGATACCAAAAGCACAAAGAGATTCAGAAACAGGATTAGATTAATTTCTTATCAGAAAACAAGTTGCTGCTCAGATGATCTTCAAAACAACTATTTGTTCAGAGGTGAAGATAGAGGAGTTGAAGAGGGGAAGGCTAACTCTCTCTATTCTTACAGACTAAGTACTGATCCCTTTCAAGGGACAGCAAACCTGTCCTGTTTTTGTTTTTAGGAAAAAATGATGGTGCTTTCTTCCAACTTACCCTCCTCCTAGACTCTTCAATGGCAGACAGCAATGCATTATCTTTTTCATTCTTCAGGAATCCCTGCAGAGAATGAAAAACAGTGCTTCAGCCAAAAAAATCAGCCTTGCACTAACATCAGATACATATTGTAGTACTCAGCTCTTTCAGCTCTGAGAAGTGCTCAGAGCTCTCACTGCAGTCCAGTCCCAAGAAGTTTAAAGGTCACTTTACTTCAGCAGAGGTACGGTAATATGCCCAGCCAGAGCAGCATGAAAATAAAAATGCATGAATCCCCTCTTTTAATATGCATGAAATCCTAGAGAAATGTCCTGCTTCTATTCTCTTTTATCTCAGTGTCCCAGCATCTGCTCTCTCTTGCTCTCCATTTGAGGGAGCTAGGATGGAAGCTGGTAGGAGTGATAAGCCAAGATAAGATTGCTGGACTTGAGTATGCTGAAAAAAATGAAACAGTCTTTGACTTGGCAGCTTCAGGCAGAAGTGGAGCTCTTGGAGGACCGATAGGAACTGTGAAAAAGAGCCTTAAAAATAGTCAGTTGAGGAAGGATGGAAATAACTAAACAGTTGGAAAGCATACAGAAAAAGTTTACCACACAGTTTCTCTCCATGATACAGCTGGAGTGGGTAAAAAGGAAGAATTGTATTTTTAGGTTTCAGTGTATCAATAAATCTCAAAGAGGTCAGGCGTGTGTGAACAGACTGATTTAGATGAGCTGTCAGCTCCTTATCCCAAAGGTTACTTTTACGATCTATACTAGGAAATACAAAATAGTTTTAACTTTAAACAAGTAGCTGTGGGGTAAACTGCAGTAACACATAGAGACAACAATCAGGATACATTTATCACACTTCAACATGAATATCTTTATTTTGCATTTTCACTGTTACATCACCAATTAAATAAACCAAGTTGATTTGTACTCCCAGACTTCAACTTAATCATTATTCAGATCATAAAAAAGAAAAAAGCCTTTGTCTCCCTCTGAAGTAATCAACTATAAATGATCAACTCCATTAAGTGTTAATATCTTAAAAGTCTGTACACTCACTTCACAGCTTTAAAACCAAAAGCTGCTAGCAAACCCACAGAGTGGGAACTCAATGGTCTGTGCTTTATGCTTTTATAAAGACAAAACACAATTGCAGCAGTGTCCAACTGAATTTGTCAGGAATCAGGAGGGGTTTTTTGCCTTTTAGTCTCTCCATCTTCCTGCAAAGAATTCCTGTGGTGACACAGGGAAATTGGGCTATTGGAAAAATATATTTATGGTAGGTCTTAGAAATAGCCCTGCAGCAGTAATATATACAACCACAAATATCACAGAGTGATACTTAGCTCTGGGAGGTGAGGAGCATTTGAAATCTCCTCAACTTGAAGCAACCTGGCAAGAAACTGCCGCATAGGTGTGCTGCCTGCCTTCCTGCTCCTCAGCAGCTGCATGTGAAATAAAGGGCATTGCACCCTCTCCTGAAATATATAGAACAAGCATTTGAGGTACATGGGACAGGCTGTGACCTCCTTCAGCTGGAAATAAGAACGTGACCCCTTTCTGTACACCAGAGAGAGAACTAGCCGCCATCCTCCGAGAGACGTGCGGTGCAGTTCCCCAGAACAGCCCTTGAATTACACATGGAAGCGAGCGGCCACTGCTACCCAGCCTATTCTTCATTTCACCAGCCGACAGGTCCCGCTTTATTTTTAGACAATGCCCACAGAGAAATCACAGTTACAACCTGAAAAAAAAGGAAGCTAAATCCAGATCCTTGCACACATCTGGGGACCAACTATTACAGCAGCTGTCACTGAGACAAGGGTTGCCGCAGTCACCTAACTGGGCCAAGACCCAGCCTCAGCTCTGTGCAGGAGAGGGATGGAGATGTGCCTTGCAAGGCTTGTCCCTGCCTGCAGGGGTAGAAGGACTTTGGGAGGGCAACAAGTTTTCTGGGGTCTTTTTTTTTTTGTTATTTCACCATCTCCAACATAAAATGGAGAAAAATTATCGGGAATTAAAACAAACAGCGCTTCTAGACCTTCAAAGCACACACCAATACATGAGTGGAAGAGACAGACCTGTTTCTGATGGTAGAGATCTGATGCTGCAGAGTTAGCTGCATTCTAACAACACTGCTAATTTTACAGGCAAAACCAGCCCACTGTCTCCAAGATGCAGACCTACAGCTATCTGGATGTGATGGAGGGTGTGAGCTTGCAGATGTCCTCAATGCCTGGCTCCCTGCTTGCTCTGTGAGCGCTGGACTCCTGAAAACCCCAAGAGATACAAGTCTGACCTTTCCTGCCCTTGGTCTTCCCCTCTTTCCTTGCAGGGATGTGTGGCCTTAGCTGAGCGGGTACCTGCCTAGAAATGTACACAGCAATGATAGTAATCAACACAGTAATTTAAGATGTGCTTGAACTTCCCTTGATGTCAGTAAATCCAGGCTGAGCATCTTAATGAAACCACCCAGTTCCCAGAGAGTTCTACTAGGTCTGTTTAAGGGATCACATTACACTGAATGCCAATTAGAGGAAGATAACTATCTTTTTCAATCTCAAAAACTACTCCTTTAGCAAAAGAAAACCCCCACACATTCCAAATCATATCTGAAATGCCTCACTGAGGAGAGGTACAATTTTACCTGGGTTGCCCTAGGTCTTGTGCTAAACATTATGACTCTAGCATGACAATTGCTGCTTCAGTTAATTACAGGCTAATTGTTAAACCTCAGAAGAGAGAGTTTCAGTAACTGATGCTGGAGCTCCTGTTACTGCTTGTGCGAGCTGCTTCTGCTTAGTTAGGCCAAATAAGTGCTCCTGGGGGTGTCACTCCAGGCTTTGGTGGCCAGAATTTCACTCGTTGCGAAAGTGAGGTGTGTCCGGCCGGCTGCTGGGTTCCCTGGATTTAACGCATTGCCACCTAGTGGTGCACTACACATTGATCACCAGACACGATTTCACGGACACACATAAATGCACACAAATGCACCTCTGCTGCATGAAAACGCACAGCCCTGGAACAAGGATGGTCAGAGAGATGGAAAAGATGCACTTTACATCAGAGAATTTTTATCCTCAGAAGTCCCAGGTCATAACTTTAAGGGTTCACATAGCTCTTAAGAAGGCTGGGCTGCAAACAGTGCTGGTTGTGCTCACCAGTTACATCTGCCCTAAAAGCTTTCCGCAGTCCCAGAGGCAGGGTTTGACTTTGCCACGAACGCTGGCAGACTGTAACAAGGATACGGAGGTGCGGCGTTCAGCACGCACGGGGAGTGCACGACCCACAAGGCAGGAGCCGCCCTCCTAGGGGAGATGCTGCTGATTGTACAACGAGTAACAAGGCATTGCTTCTTATTCAGCATCCAAAGAGAAAAGCGGAAGGAGAAGAGAGATTATTGTTAGGAGACAAAACGCTATTTTGCAGAGGCAGATGGCAAAGATAGGAACAGCCAACACGAGGATTGCTATAATCTCAGAGGTGAAAACCTCACCTTTTGCAGCCCTCCGTGCACAAACTCTGCCAGTGGAAGGATCCCAGCGTTGCCTGGATTTTGCTTGAAAATGAAAATCTTACTTCCCTGAGGCAGGTTTATGCAGAGAGCCTTAATGTCACATCACTATGCCCTGCTTTAGTGAGTGGCTTTTGATTTTCCTCTCTGTTACTGTCTGACTCCCACACATCCTTCCTGCATCTAGTTTGGAAGGGAAGCAGCATAACTCTTCTCGATCACCAGTTCTCTGCAACACTCATTGCTGAATGTTTCCCACACACCATTTGTACAATATCCGATGCGATGGTGTTTGCAAAACAGGGACACGGGCATAGAAATACACCCACTCTCGCACCTTCGGGTTCCCATTTCTCAGTTAGTCCCACTTACACTTACATGTCTACTGACTCTCAGCATCTTTCCTAAGCATGTTCCAGATCCTCTTGGATCTCTTACACCTTGAATTTCAGCCTGATCTTCTCACAGTCTCCTCTTTTTGCTGAAATCCAGCTTCACTCTGTCCCTCTCTACTACGGTTTGTAGAAGTGGCCTCACAGCGGAAGAACAGGACAGGACCCCTGGCAGCCTGTGCTCTGCCATTACCTCTCATCTCAGACAACCACTGTCACAGGCTGATTTGACAGCAATCAGCACCTGCCTTGCTCCAGCCTGAATTCCAGCCAGAGAGTGTTCCACTAGTTCATTATTGGTACAAAAGGGCACACGTGCATGCACCGATGGTCTCTTTTTGACAGGAGACTGAAAGTCTCTTCCACTTACTGCAGTAAATGAGGTTAGTAAACTCTCCTGGCTGAGAGAAGTCTTTTAATTACTTTCATCAGCCAGGCTATACTTTTAATACTTGATCTTAGCATTCAAGCTGTCACGAGAAGGCGAATGTTGCCAAATAGTATATTGAGGCCTTGGATGTTGACAGCAATGGGTACTTTTTCACTGGCACAGAAAGAAAGAAGAAAATGAAATGAACAATCTGGGACCATTTCAAGTCAATTGCTCTTTGATTAAAATATTTCCAAGTCCTGGATTTCCAGTAGATCCAGTGAATCCAGCAGGAACAGTTAACAAAAATTACTCTTTGGCAACTCCAGGTGAAGCACCTGAATTTATTATTTCTACTAGAAATTCTAAGAAACAATTTGCTAAATACAATCCTATTGAAAACATGGACACATCTGAGCACACCCCTGAGGTGTTGTACCCTGGCACAATCCTCCTGGCCACATTATCTCTGGAAAGAGAAAACGAAGCAAAACTACCTGGCACTTTTTAAATCTAAATTATTGTTTATGCTGACACAAGCATCAATGCTTGCTGGCTGCCTTTAAATAGATAGGCCAAAGGGTGAAGAGCCATGGGGTGCCCAACTACTGTACTCCTGAGGATGGGGACACGCCAGTGTAGCATGGGCAGTATTTCAGTCTATTCACTCTCCCTTTGTATGTGTGACACCAGCATGTCTTGGAAGCTTCCACAAGTCTCCCATGATTTGTTTTTTCAGAAAGCATCAGGTTCTTTGGGCTAAAGCCATGCAGATAAGCAGCTTCACTACATACCCTGGCCTGTGCAATACTGTGCCCTTCAAAGCAGCAAGGCAGATGCCCAAAGATTAGCTACCAAGCACAACAAGCCAAGAGCATTTGTGAAATTGGCTTCCTCCTTGGAGAGCTTCAGATGGCAAAACTGCTACGGGGCCAAAACAGACTGAGGGCCTGAATACAGAAATCCTCAGAGAAGAAAACCCAAGGAAGGGTGATTCACCAGTCAGTATCACTTCAAAGCTGCATGAGAGGCAAGGAATGCATGACTGTACACAGACACAAAGGTCTACTGCAAAGGACAGTTTGATGAGTCTCATCCCATAGCTGAATACGTTGTTCAATTTAAGGATTTAGCAATACAAAATTTTCCTAGCCTAAGACAGCTGCACTTGTCAAACTACAACATATATTTCTCAACTTCCTTACCATCATGCTTAGAGTGGGAAATCCTGCAACATTTTTAATTCCCTGTTGACTGAACAGGAGAAGCAGGGAAAAAACAGAAGGCTTTACAGTTTGGTGAGACCTAAGAGATGGTTGTTGCATCAGAGACTTTCAAAGCAACAGCCATGTTGAAGCTGAAAAGGGAAAAGCACATAGCAATACCTAGATCACAAAACTGTGCTAATACAACCAAACCCTGGGCTTGGGGAAGATCTTCTGCTACCTGCCTTTACAGAGGTGTCAAATCACATCCCTCCGTGTACTGTAACAATGCTCCACACTTGTAGCCAATACTCATGCTCAGCTGGTTTGAGAGTCAAGCTAGGAGAATTCTTCCCCATCCTGCAAGCTGATAGCATTTGAGTGGTAGTAAGTCATTAAAATATACAAAGCCTGGCTTCATCTCTGCTTCCTTGCGTGACTAGCAACAATTTTAAAGATTACTTCAGGGTTTTTTAAGTGGCTTCCTGCTCCAGCAAAATCAAATTTTGCGGAGCTGCAATACGGAGAAGCAGCATTTCATGATGGAGAAGCAGCAACCTGGGCCTCACCCCAGCAGCAGCAGGAGTCAGTGCACACCAGGCTGGGGCCCACGCACGGTGCAGAACAAGAGGCACACCTCCACTTGCCCACAAGGCTCTCCCTGGGGCTGTGTGCACCATGGAAGATGCACAGCAGCACCCTTTGCCAGAGACAAGCCCTGGGGCAGGAACAGGGCTCCCTATCCCACCATCAGCACGCGCTGATGCAGTGCCCAGGTTCGAACACAGTCTTTAATCTGTGTTACAGAGTGAGCCTTAAGCAAATATTTACTAAGAGCTCTCTGCCGCAGGTTAGTGCCTGCAATGCAAGGATCTAGTACTTCTTTTTGTATTTTTTTACTGTTTTATTTTTTTAGACAGTTTGATCTGTGAAATTCATGCAGTTTTCACAGTAATCTTAAAACAGTATACAGGAACATTGGATTTTGCTGTGTTGGATAAATATCATTATTCCTTCTAGCCGTGACAGGAGAAACTCAAACTGCTGAAAGAAGCATTCCTTGGGAAATCACAGATCAGCTCTAACATAAGCAGGGGCAGATGGTGCATGCTCTTTGACTCTTGCTGGGCCTGTTTCAATCTGGCAAGTGAAGACTGGAAATGTGTTCCTCAGACATGCAGGCTTGAAGGAAAGAAACACAAACACCTCCTAGAGCTCACTTCAGCCAGGACGCCATCCACTAAGCACGGAAGGCTTATATCAAACCATCAGTTAATATCAAACCATGCCCAGCACTGAGAGGCACCACCACATCCCACACCCAACTGCAGCTCTCTGAAACACATATGCAGCATGTGGCCAGCAAGGAGAGCACAAGATATCTGTAGTGAATAGAAGCAAAATTTACCATGAAACATATAGGGAGCACAGCTTTATCACACTGGAAATGTGTAGAAAAATACCACTGCTCAGATTTCCTGCAGGAATATTTTGCCAGGCACTCAGCAGCGCCAAAACTGAACTCTCTGCTATATGGCACTGCTTGTTCCATGTATAAATGGAGATCATCACTGCTGGCAAGAAACATGACTCTGCTTAATTTTAGTTTCTTCTAATTCAATGCTCAGTGAGTTCATACACTATGAGATTTCAGTATTTCACTTAAAACTGTACTAACGAGTGGCTTTACTCCTAACAGAACATGAAAATTCATTGCAGTGTTCCTGTGTATTTCAGGTTTTACGAAATACATCAAAGACATTGACAAGATTTAACAAATCCAAGTGCAATTAAAATTAGTGAAGTAGGACACGTAAAAACACCCCCCACAATATATCAACTATCGCAATATATGTAATTTATGTACTACTTACACAGTGTACCTAATTATTAAAATATTAGAAATTATCCATACTATTTCTTCTGCCTTTTCCCTCCATCAGAGTGAAACCAAAATAATTACATAAGTTAGTTTCTCATTCTCAGACTCCAAAATCCATTGCTGTGTAATGTTGGGCTGCACAGCACACGGGAATGCTGCTAAAAGGCAGTTTAGTAGGTTTTTCTCAAAGTCACAAAGACTTTAATGACATAAAATTAAGAAAATACATCTTTTAATCCAAAATTTTGCAGCAAAGTTGATTAGAATGAAGTTCTCTTTCACATACAATTACCACCCTCCACTGCACAGATCATTTTTGACAGCAATTGTTAATGCAACACAAAAGTAGTGTAAACAACAGTGCTACTTTCTCTAGTGATCCTGTCTTTCTCCCCAGGGATATACTCATTTTCTTCCTTCTCCCTATGATATAACTGGGAGTGGATCAACAAGAATCCCAGGTCCTATCAAGGTACAATGCACCAAGGAGATCTGTGCAATAACAAAACAAAGTCTAGAATAGCCCTAAACTGCTGAGAGGCTGTACACAGAACAGGAGGAGTAATAACGAAAATAATGGATCTAGAACAAGGAGGATACTAGCATCTTTACATTCCTGAATATTACGGAATGTAATATATACATTTGTCTCAGGAATAAAAACATTTCTGTGTTCTATTAATTAAAAAAAACAAAAATGGAAAACTAGAAAGAAGGTAAACAGACTCTTGCCAACCTCAAGAAGGAGCTTATTCAGCTGGCTAACACTGGTACATTACACCTGAAAACATGCTCAGATGGTGTTTCTGTTTGTCTTAATCAAGACAAAGAAACCAAAATGTCACAAAGGCAATTAAACACAATGCTACCTCACTTGGAATACAAGTTCTTGAGTGAGGGAAGCTCTCCACACAATCAGGCCAGCAGGACCAGCAGCAGGACCTGCGGGCAGCCCATCTCCTGTGGCACTGGCGTTTCACCATCAGCAATGGCATCAGCACAGAGCGCACAGACCATACAGTCTGAAATGTGAGCTCTTTCATCAAGTTTCCAAATACATGGCTACCTGTTTTTCTCAGCATTTTTAAATGCAGAGGGATAACCTTAGTGTGGGCTTTGCTCAGCACTATGATAAAGAGCTAGAGCCTCTCTTCTGCACTATGCGAGTCCTCACATTAGCACTACTGATTAAAAAATACAACCCTACGAAAATCACAAACACATCAAGAGATCCACAATCAAAACAAAACTCAAGGCTTTGCCTCTTTTTTGGAATTTATTTTAAATAAATTAAATTATGAGATAATTCCAGAGGGCTTGAGATCCACGATGCGGTCCCATAGTAAAAATATTTATAGCATGCAAACAAAAATAATTTCTGATCATCCACTAGAATAAGCTGTTATACCCGCCTCTCCGGTATCATGATTTTTAGGGGAATACTGTGAAAAAAACTACAGATTTAAATGATTTAATACATTCTTTGTACAGTCATAACTAAGGCTGTAATGTAATACCTCTTGCTGGAAACATCCTCTCATCAGGCAGGACGCCCTCAAATCAAGGCATCAAAACCAATTTCACTGATGACGCCATTTTCTTATTTCTTTCGCTGCCATTTTAGCATCGTGGTTACTCCACATTTCCTCGAGAAGTAGCTGTGCATTCTCCCTGCTCTAAGAGGAAACCATGCTCAAATAACACAGTGACAAATGAAACCTGTATGTTGAATTTCTACCCGTGTCACGTCCCTGCATGGCAGGGGCGAAGCACAGTTGCCATTGCAGACCACACCTCAGTTCCCTGCACCGAGAGCTGGCGAGGAGTCTCCCGAGATGGTGCAAGCTGAGAAACCAGCCACTGGAACTCCGTGGGCACCACACGAAAAATTGATACAACTGAGGAAAGAGGAGTGTCCAGCCCTGTTACGGGAGGTATCTCTCTGAAGCCCACAGAAAACACTGGTTAGTAAGGGAGTAGTTTGAAAACAGAAGCAAAAGCCATAAAGGAGGCACAGAGACAAGCTTGCAGTGTCTGCTGCTGGACTAACTGTACATTAGCATTAACATATAAGCAACCACAAAAACCCACTTAATCCGCCAGCAGAAAATACATTTCTCAGGATCACATTTGAAAGCCAAATTGCCACCCCAATCAATCGATGAAGTATTCGCTATCCCAAAATGACATTTCTGATGGATCACCAGCAAGAGGGGCATATTACTAAACAAACCTGCTACTCATTAACATCCAGCCTCCTCTAATTCACTTCTATGAATTTTAGTGAAGTCCTTCAGTCTCCCTCACCCCTTTTTAAGTGCTTTATCCTTCTTGTCTGACTGGGAACCTTGCTTTTGCGAGAAACAGGGATGATCTCAGGATTTTTTGAAAACCAAAACACGATTGATATTTCCACATCTCTTCCTTCTCAATTTCAGATGTGGAGAAACAGTTAAAGACTTTCAAGTAAGTCTGAAACTGTAGGTAAAATAACAGTAATGAAAAAGATTGGTTCTCTTTACCTCCTCTGGATTCAAGTAGTGAGCCTTGCAGCACAGAGTCTGACACTCTCCCTGTTCTCAGGCTGACTCAAGAGGAAAGATTTTGGTTGCTGTGCCCCCATCCCACAGCTGAAAGCCTGCGTACTGCCTTCCTGAACGTTCCATAGGAGCACGAGTTATCTTTCTGCTTCATGAAAAGAAAAGCCAAGCAGCATCTTCAGCCTCCGTCTGCATTTCAGACAGAAAGCGATGCAGGCAGTGAACGCTCGTTGCCTTGAAGGGACAACGCCTGGTTCAGACATCAAAATCCTGTCAGCACTGGAAATGCGACAACCAAGTTACACCGGGATGCAAATCCTGAACCAGCATGGGTGGCTTTCCCCAGTGCTGTACCTCCACAAAGGGGGTTCCTGTAACATTTCTATTGCAATTTGAAGTCTCTCAGAAAAACCCACACAGGGGAAAAAAACCCTTTCCCAAGTTAAATTTACTTTATTTTCCTGATAGTGGCTAATACGACAAAGAAAGAAGACAAGATTACATTCACTGTAGTGTAAAGAATGTAAGCTCTTTTTTTTTTTTTAATATACACTGGAATGTCAAGAAAATGTGCAAATTTGAAGTTCAGCCCTCTTAAATAACATGACATGATTTGGCAAAATCATACTCCTGAGTTAAAAAACATAAGCCCAAGTTAGCTACCCCATTCTTCCTCAATATTTGTAAATAAATCATAGCTACTTTGTTCACATAGTATCTATTTTCAACATGACACCATATCCCCTGGAATAAATATAAATATTTTACTGACAGTGAAAGAAAGCAATTTGGAGTTCATACATGTCGTGATATCTTTAAATCCTCAATTTAAACATGCCATGGTCTTTAGAAATGTTTTTTCTTTACTACATTGCTGATACATTTCACAGAGTTAATTATTTAAATTACATATGAATTATTAATTACAGATCATTAAACTAAGAAACAGAAGTCTGGAATATGCCTGTTATAATTATACAATTTTTATTTTAAAATGTTAGACATTATAGGGCTCAGAGAGAACAGCATACATCAGAATTCTCTGCTGCAATAAATACGTTACAATAAACACTTTATCCTTTTTCAGCTTATTTCTCCTACTGTGTAATAAACCTAAGGTTTAAACTTTCCACACTTGGGGCATGAGGCCAGTGTGCTGAGGATACACCAGAGACAATAGGTTTCCATTTTTCTCCTCCGGCTGTACTCCACCCTGGCTAAGGAACTGTCTAGCAGTGCATGCCTTTATTTGCGCCTTGCATTAACAAGGCACACAAGCTTTCGGACTTTAATGTAAATTAAATGTCAAGTCCAGATGCTGCCAACAGATATCACAGAAAACCCAGCTATAAGAGACCTACAGCTAATTATTCATTACAGTGGCTCAGTCATTTTTTTCATACATTAATTTATGGAGCTTAGTTGAACTCTGTCTCCCACCCACTTCAAACAAAGGAAAATAATTTGCCACACTGTACCAACTGCAAGGATAACTGAGCCGTCTCCCATATGGGGTCAGAGGGGATGGGATGGTTTTCTCCATATTTTTACACAGGCAAAACACACATTTCATTGTCCTTTACTTGATCTTTTGCTGAGCTGTTTTTGTGGCAAGACTCCCCCTCCCTTGCTCAGGTAATCTGCTTGGAGAGAGGCAACTTTTGGTCATGCTATGCCACTGTTCCATGTCTTCCCTCTGAGCATTTCTCAGTTGACAAAAGGAAGAGTGCAGAACATGGCACACAGGAACCTTAATATTTGGGGAGGGAGCCCCAAAGGAGGCAAGTCACTCTCTACTGCAAGAGCCCAGGTGCCATCCCAGCACAGTATGTTTTATTAAACTGCTTTCTTTCATATACAAAAATAGAATTGAAAGGAAAGGAGAAAAAGCAACCCACCCTGTACTTTTGTCCCCATACCAAAGCCAGGCAGAGCTTCCAGTTTCGTGCAGCCTCCAAGTCCCCAGATTTGAGAGTATTAAATCAGCTGCCACCCACCCAGCTAGTCACGGCCACCACATTTATATAAATGTTAATTCCCTGACTGCTTCCCTTTACTATGACTTTACTGGATTAACCCTTTTCATAATGTATCCTATTCAGTTGAAAGAGAGGTGGGATCTAGGCTGCAAACTCCAGTTGACTAAGCAAATATGATTTACCACCTCATTTAATAAATAACAAAAAAAGCAAATCTCCAAGTAGCTTCATTTGGTTTGAAAGAGAAGTATTTTCTCCTATTTTCATCCCACATTTGAAATCCTTACTTCAAAATAAAAGTAAAGAAAGTTTAACATGTCTTCTAAATAAATCATAAGTATATCTGGAAGAACAGGGGAAACAGAGTGGACCAATATCTTTGCATCACAATGAAAACCAGGAGAAAAAATAATCATAATCAAGTAGCATCTTTATTTTTTGTTTAAAATACTTCCATAGACTTTTCATAGCCTAGGGAATAGAAAACAGGAATAAAGGCATTCTGAAAGTTATGCTACTGTATTTCTGCTTAAATGAAAAGCAAAGTCAGCAATGTCAAGAGGGTCTTTAAAAAGGCAACACAAATGAAACCCAAAGCAGACGCTGGACTGCCCCACCCAACAGCTGTTCTAGCAAAGAACGTTGGAAGGTAAAGGCACAGACCTTCACGTTTCTTTTCTGTGAGCAAAGGACCTTTTCACCAAAACTACCCACCCGTTCTCTTTAATTACTCACCAACAAATTAAAACAACCTGCAGCAACAGTACAAAGAAGAACCACCATACAAGACACCTGAAGGAAAACTCTCTCTTATCAAAGCAAGCTTTTTACCCTCATTTTATACATTTTAAAAGATAGACATTCCTACCTGTAGATCTCAGTACTGAGGAGCTACAAACCTGTTAATGCTGGCTGTAACTGCCACACTTCAGTTGCCTGGTATTTAGGCTTACGCAGCTGTATCTATCTCTATTAATGATCAAGTTTTCTCATCTTTAAAAAAATATATATAAATCAAACCTGCAAGTCCTGAAATGGCTGAGACAGTCAAGAGTCCAGCAAGACAATAAGAAAGCAGCTGCTTTGCACGGTTGAACACCACTGCCTGTAAAGCATCTATATATTTTTTTCCAGTGGTGCTTTATTCAAATTCTAGGGAAAGCATCAGTCTGAAACCAGTAACTGATGGGAGTAACAGTTTATAGGTTACAGAAGGATATTTTATTGTTAACGGACTGTACCATGTAGGAATTAGGAGGGGGTGAGGCGGCAGGCAGGCAAGAGGAGAGACATGCTACTATTTTTTTTCCCCGAGCCACTGCAATTACTCTGATGTGAATTTTTGATGACTTCCGACATATTGCATGGTTAATAATCGTTTCAGCTGTCATGTTTGGTTAATGTGGAAAATGCATTTGCTGCATTGTGATGCAGCACTCCAGCCACAGATTGTAACACCAGTTGTGAAGCTATTCCCTTAACTGAGCTGCATGAATTTGCACATACCATGAGGCTGAAATAAATGGTAGTTTGATTTTTATACAGCAACAGAAAGCTTCTGCCATTTTAGACCTGCAGAGCTGTTGGTACAACTTGTACAGGCAGATAATTTTACTGCATATTAATTGATGTCGATACTCTTTAAAGGGGAGCTTTGATTCTCTATTGTTTTGCTGTGTTTAGTTATTTAGCAGTTAAAAGACGGAGATACTATTTACATTAAACATCCCTCTTTTTTGTAGCTTTACACAGGTTATTTAATTGTAAGCATATATACATCAATGAAACTGTAAGCACTACAGAAATGCAGCCTTGTTATTCATACAGGCTCAACCTACTTCTTCCTCCACATGATACTTAAGAGTGTGTGTTTATATATAACCTTGTCTTACAAATGACTGCATGTGAGGGGTGAAAATATGCTTACAATCAAAGAGAATTTTATTTGCCAAGTACCACTTCTTCACCTACACTTTAAACATCAAACGGAAAAGTATAAGGTTACATAAATACTCGCCTTTCACTGTCACCAATAGAAAAACAATGCTGCAAGCAATCATGCAATTACAAGAGGAGATGTAAAACGGCAGAGATGAAACCATGCTAAGAGCCAGTCACCCGATGATTAAAGTCAGGCCAGAGTATTCCAGCAGTCAGGTGATGGTGCCATCATTACAGTGCAGAAAGCCATGGAAAAATCGAGAAACAGACCACCCCCATCTTCAAGAAAAAAATTAGAAGCACCAAAGGAATAAAGAATGCATTTGCTAATATGCCAAACATACAACCACAAAGAAGCGTTTCACAGAACGTGTGTGTAACACTACTGGGAAGTTACTGTCACAGGTCCCAAGTGCACATTTAACCCACAGTGCCAACTCAGCTCCCAAATTCACTTTGACACTCCCAAATTCAAAGTTCATTCTTTTTAAATTCCAGAACAACAGCCCTGCTGCCACATTACTTCATTTCACAGTTCAGTAATTCTGCTCACAAATGCACATCTTGGATATGCAAACACACAGAGGCAAAAAAATCCAGACTTGGGATGTCTACGTTTAATGAAGAACGAAAAGCTACCAGGAGAGTGTTTTACTGTACATGAACATTGATGTATCTGCAGAATCATCACCAACAGCACCAATTCGTTATTTCCACCTCTGCTGAAATTAAAACAACACTGCAATGTGTACATTGGACACAATTTCAGAAAACATGGTGAAGGACATTTTATATGGAAAAAACAGGAGTCTCTGAATTAACACTGTACTCTCTGGTTTGGGAGCAATTCACATTAACAGGGTTATGTCTGCAGAAGGTGCCCTGGGGCTCAGGCTCACCTACCCCAAAGGCATCACTGCACCTTGCACAATTCAGAGTTTCACAGGTGGCAGAGTGATCTCTTACAGTGTGTTTTGGCTTTGAAACTAGCAAACTTTATCCTAAAGGTGATTTTCCTCAAATGACTGCAAGGAGCAATCCCTCCCTGCTTGTGACCAAATGAACATCGAGTATCTGAATCCTCCTACCAGGCATTTCATGAATGGAGAAGACAGGTCCAAATCCAACATTCTTAGTGGAAAACTGCAGTCAGTTGCATTGCAGGGAAAATTATTGATCACAACCAGTTACACCCCACAGTGCAGGCAAAGAACCTTTTGGGAAAGGAAGGTTAATATATTTGCAGGATAATTTAACTCTGGCATTCCTCCTGCATTTCTGAGCATCCATGTCTGGCACCGTCCCTGCTGCTGTGCTTGCCTCAGTAACTTGCCACTCACCTCACACACACTGCTCTGCTTTTGGATGGCTTCTCCCCCTTCTTACCTCTAGTTTGCATAACTCACTAGTGGTGCAGAGACAGAAACACAGAGGATACATGGAGCTTTTGCTTTCCAGACAAACCTTTAAACAGGTAAATATACCTGGAGAGACAGTCGACTCTTTAGGACAGACTGCAGCCTCCCAGGGGTTTCAGGAGCACAATCATCCATCTGGAGCTGCCAGCCACAACTTTAATGTGCTGCTTTTATCAACAGACATTCTCCACTATTTTTCTGGCCATGTAAAGCTACTGCAGAAGCTACTTGTAACTGCAGATCTGTGCATTACAATCAGCACAATTATATATCTGTACATTGTTTTACATACTACATTGCCAGGGTAAGCCTTCCCAGTGTAGCTCAGCACAGCACTGTCTCCCCTTACCTATGGATTTCTTAAAGCAACAGCTTTGAGGGATATGAACAGAAACTACCTACCCCAAATGGCTGTTGGTGTAAACAACTTTGAGAGCTAACCTAGCTAAGATGTCGGAACTGCTATCTGTTTCACTGGCAATCAATTTAGTGGAGCGTTCAGTCAGCTCACGCATCAATCAATTCTGCACTCTGATGTGACTGTGGGAGGAGAAGGGGGAAAACTACTCTTCAGGGCTGCTGGGCCACAGCTAAGGAAAACAGTAAAAGTCTTCCGAGTAGAAAGCATCATATCACTAAGAGAATGACAACGCAAAGAGAATGCAGAAGCCATTGGAGTAAGAATATCCTCCTCTGGGTCAGGATCATTCCCTCACTCCATCTCTGGGTGTCCACAATGACCTCCTGCCTTGTCAGGTAAAGCTTCATCTCTGGAGTGAAGGAGATTCCTTCATCATGACTACAAAAATCAAAAGATGCAGTCTTACATTGAAAAAAACCCACTAACGAACCATAAAACACAGTAATCTGCAATCACTGTCTCCTTTCCAGTCTTGCACTGGATGGGAATAAGGGGGAGAATAGGAATTTCATCACTGGATCTGCTCCTGTATTAGCTCCTTTGTGAAGTTCTACAGTTTCAGTGTCTGCCACTGCCAGTGAGCATTAGCCAGCAAAACTGAGAGACATTGCTGGCAGTGATTTACAACAGTGATAGGTACCTCCTTCCCAAAATTTCTTCTCTGCTTAATCCAGCACTGTAGCAGCAGCAGCAAATACTGCACTGTCATACTGGCTCCAGAGAAAGCCTTAAAGCATTAGCTGGTCCTCTCCGCAAGGCTGGCAGGGTGATTATCCAGCACTAATGACAGGCAAGGTCTCTTTCTCTGACTTCAGCTCTGCATACTCATCCTACCCCTTCAGAGGGATGCAGAAAAAACAGCAAGAGAGCTCAGGAGTCCAATCCAAGCAGGTTGTGGTGAAGAGAAGAGGAAGAAAACCAAGGCTAACATTTTAACATCAATACAGTTATACTCACACACAAGCAGAGCAGAGCAAAAAGTCAGGTTGAGTGTATTATGACACTACTGGACTGTCTAGCAGGGTATTTGGGCTTTGTTGCAATGGGCTAACTTTAATGGACTAAGACAAATGAGCCACCCAGAGTCAAAACAAAAACTAGAACTGGGAAGTGACCAGCTCCAGTAACATCCAGTATCATCATCACAGAGAGCCATCCTCCTGCAGGGGGAAAACCACCAACGCACTCACTCTGGGAGTTGCTGGCTTGATACAGTGCTCAAAGGGGACCTGGGTAACAACACAGCTTTGGAACTAAACTTGTACCAAACAAGAAGCAGGATGTAAAAGCAGAGAGCAGGAAACACCCCAGAGAGAACCGATTGAGGACCAGTGCTTTGTGTGACCAGGCAGATACAGGGGGAAGTGAAACACAAATCCTGTAAAATTAGAAGGGTGCCAGTCCCAAGCAGGGGAGAGGTGGGGGGAGCCCAGCCAAGCAGAGGGGATTAGCACCAACACTGGCAGTGCTGTTACTGCCATCCACACCCCAATTAGTGGTATCATTTGTCAGGATGAATGGGGAACTTGCACTCAATTCGGCAATTTGACAGAGTGTCACTGAACTACCTCACGTCCATATTTATCCAAGAGGCAAGTGCAGGAACCAGTTTTAATTAGAGCCTGTTTGACAAAGAACCAAGGGTATTACCCATGCTCTCACCATCAAGCGATAATTGAGATGTAATCGTTTAAACAAAGCGCAACAAGTGTCCATTTACCCAAAGCCATTGTTAAATAACCACTAGGAGATTATTTTCAAAATTATAATGTGCCATGAATATGCAAACCACTTTCCATCTTTAGCATTGAAAAGAATAATCACCTTTAAAAAAAACCAAACCACCAAAAACCACAACTGAAAGCCAAACAGTAATTTAGCAGCAGAATTTGAGGAGTGTTTTAAACATGCCAATGCTAATTTAAAAGGAGGGGGGAAGAGAAGTGATGGCTCTGCTTTGGGGCCATTAAAATCTGTCTGGAAAGCCTTCTTTTGTACATCAATAGCCTGCTGTAAGTCTGTAATTATGAGGAGAATGTGTTAATTTTTAATTCAGATTGCTAACCCCTTTTTTATGTACAAACCCTGCATGTCAATCCCTCTTGCAGATGACTGTAAGCACCAACATGACCAAATTCAACTCTCGGTGGTAAAAGCACGCTCTCCCTGGGAGGTTTGGCACTGGAAAGGAACTCAACCTTGTAGTGAAATAGCTCTTTCATAAAACTGTCACCTCAGCACTGTGGCAAGCAAATCCTCTCTACCCACAACCTATTAAACCAGAACCATATGGCCACTGATATTCACACCTTATTTCAGCATTCTTTTGTCTGGCTACCGAAATTCTAACGTAGCTTCACAGGAAGCTGAATTCCCACATCCCTCACATTCCCAAACACAGGGAAGCACAGGATGAGGAAGTTAACCTAGCACTGCCTAGAGGCCCACACCAAGTTAATGGCTGTCAAACACTAAGCCCATCTTTCATCTCTTCCGACTCCTACTGATGCCGGCAATCCATGGAGGAACCTGACTGAAGAGCATGCTTTGACACAGTCCAGCAATGAATTATTAACTGATGGAAGCCGCAAAGCTTCAGCCAGGAGCAAACATGAGCCTTCCATAATGATTAACCAGAATGTAATTATCAATGCGCCTGCTTCTCACAAAATGTCTCCAAATTCTCCATCACATAAAGCCCAAAAGGCACTACACAGAAATGCACGCACATCCATGTGTATGAAAGCAGAAACAGTTCTGTGCTTTTACCTTTGTTTCTTCAGGGTTATATTATCAGCTCTAAGTTGTCTGAGAGAAGAAAGTTCTGCCTTGCCACCTGCATTACAGCAATTATACACAGACTTGCAACACTAACAGAAGAGTCACATATGCAGAACCAAGTCCATATTTTTAATTTCCACAGCAATTCAATCCATGCAGTCACAGAAACCTGCCTGCAGATTCAGAACCATCCTTGGCCATGTTACATCATGGAGCACAAGCTCTTTCCAGCCCCAGGCCTAACTGGGCACACAGAAGAAGCTGTGGCTCTCAGCTTGCTCACCAACAGTGGACAGATGAAGATAGATGCATTCATCTGTTATGATGATGAGTGTTGCTGAAAAGAGCGTCTCCAGCCTCCCTCTGAAAGGCATAGGCCCACCCTGCAAGGTGGATGTAAGATATGGGCCTCTAGCAGCATCCCAAGATTCAGGAAGAACAACTTGCTCAATTCTCTGACAAAGGAATCAAGACAGCTCCCCATATGAAAACACAAGGTGCCAAGAGGCAACAAACACGAGTGATGGACCTAAAAAGATCTGCTGAATCCCAAAATGCACAAGGATGTTTTCTTGGGATGGTATGCTGTGCTGTTCTGAAATTAGCAGTGAAAATCCAGGATGAAGACAGCATTTTAGGTTTTTCTTAGATTAGAAGCTAAATTTGTGCTTTTCCTTTAATTACAGCTGCCAGCTCTGAAGAAAGTGGAACTAGAACTGCTGGCCAGCATGAGAAATGAACACCCACAAGCACACTGGTTAAAGTGAAGAACAGCAGTGCATGGCTGCTTTGTCAAACCATCCTTGTATTTCTCATAGTGAAAGTACAACTGAAATTAGTATTAGCATCTCAGCAGGCTTAATTAGAAGTCAGGTCTTCTCTATTCAGGTCTTTATACTGTGCTCATTACATTAATATCCAAGTGCCTTCCAGTCCTGCATGAAGCGACATGACTAACATCTGTCAATGTTGTTTGTTCTCTTCTCCATTTCCTCGAGGAATGGAAACACAGTGTTCAAGCAGACCATGAAACACCCAAAAACTGAAAAGGGAGATTCCTCCAGCCCTGGCTAACACAGAGCATAGCCATGTCTGCTTGGTTAATGGTTTTATATCATAGTCATCAGCAGAATGATTAAGCAACTATACATATTAAAAGTACCGGGTCTCCTCCCAGCAGCATTTCCATCCAGGATTGCCATGATTAAAAGACAAACAAAAATCTGTCCTTTGTGGACCAAATTAAGTCATTTGGAGTTTTATCACTTCATTTCTCTGCCTGAATCTCCTTGCCTTGTCATCTTACATTAGATAATACTGAGGATACAACTTCCTGCAGAGGGAATAAAAGCATCCATCTGTTGAATTTGACTAAGAAGGACAACAAAGGTATGAACAGCTTATCCTGCCCTTAAATCCCTCACATAACACACAGCTTAAAGCTACAGAGGTTTCACCTGGATATCAAAACTAGAAGACTGAAGTCAGTAATTATTTATTTTATACTCACGTGCCTTTCACCTTTCCAAATGATTATCCATCTATATATCTCTATCCTTCTGATGTTGAAAAGGACTTATGTCACCATTTCTTCTGAGTTATCACCCAGTAATTCTTTGCAATGACATTGTGAGAACACTGAGCTGGAGAATGGGAAGAGCTAAAAGGAAAAGAACTGGGAGGGATCAAATCTTAGACTTAATCAAGATGATGAAGGATTAGCAATGCTACATGCCTTAAGGTCAGCTAGCTGGGGTTAGGTAGATATTTCTAGTAAAAGCAACTGCTTAGAGAAAGGTCAAACTCAAGAAGATAAACTTGGCAGAGATTGGGAAACAATGGGCTGAAGAGGATGAGACCCCCACCACCACCTTCTCCTCATCTGTCCAGCCAAACCTTCAAAATTGAAGGTAACAGAAGCCCACTGAAACTGAGTCATCAGCTGTTAGATTAGAAGAAAAGCAAGGACTCATTTCAGGCGAGTGAGGGGAATACACAGAGCTTTCATTTAATGCAATGTGCATAGCCATACAAAATGGGGATTAGTCTTTCACAAAAAAAGAACAACCTTTTCAAGTGTGCAGATAAAGAGACTCTCAGGAAGGGACAGAGGCTGACTCAGAAAACTATTAAAAGGACAAAGTGACTTTCAAATAGAGGTCACTAGTTCAAACATGAACTAGATTAGTAGTGGCCATGACTACAGAATCTGAAGACTGATTAGAAGTGGTGTAAACAAAAATGTGTTGTTAATCCTCCTTGAGCTCCTGCAAGATCCATGCAGAAAGCAATGCAGAATTTACTTTCTGTCCAGCCCCAACTGAACAGCCTGGGCTTAGGTGAGTAGTACCCAGACACCAAGTGCCTGTCCCCAGTCAATGCAGAAGTGAGACACATGCATTGCTCCATTTGCCTAAAATGGCAAAGTTCCTTCTGGTTATGATACTCTACCATAGTGTGCTCACATGTTTGTTGCTGGATACATATTATCAGACACTGCACTGAACAACATCCACTTAGCATCTCTAAACAAGCATTAAGATCACATTGCAGGTTTCCAATATTATTTTGTCAGAGAATTTCCCTGTGAAATTACTTTGCTGATTCACTAATGTCATACAACTTATATATTCATGAAAAACAGACCACCAAACGTCATTTATCCTTTCACGCACCACAGAACAGAGGAGGTTCCAGTTATCCCCAGAGATCTTGCAGCATTGCAGACTCAGATGTACATCGTGAGAAGCCTTGCTGCAGAACATCCTTCCAGAGGACATCCAAAGAGGGCAGACAGGATTCCAAAACACACATTTCAGTAATGAAAAGCAGTAAACACACAATGTTTACCACTCAGGAGGTACACGCAGTAATGGAGCTGCTTTAACTTCGGTCATCAAGCACAACTTGGGTATCTCTCATCTATCTTGCCAGGGAATCACATCTCTAATACTACACCACACTGTAAAATACAGACATCCAGTGAAGCATTATCCTTCTCACTATTACTGGGCACTACAACACAGGCTGCAGATGTATTTACAGGGGGCTTTGTGTCAAACCACTCTTCACCTACTATTAAGCAAACACATCCTTGTGGACCTGCAGTTTCAGTAGCACAGTCATTACACACATCAATGCATACTTTTATATAAAAATGTTTCTTGCTACTCAATTATGATAGCATATCAATGTACTATTAGTGAACTAGGATCCTGCAAATAATTAATTCCTGTGTGTATTTATTGAAAGTAAGGACCTCAAGGAGGCAAAGATATAGAAGACTTGATTTCTATTAAAGAAAACTTTTATTAGTATTTGTTCCAAACAAGATCTTCTGGCTGCTGAAGTTTAATATCACCCAAAATGCATTTTCCCTAGGGTTCTCTATTATGAGCAAGGGCTTCTCTTGCAAGTGAAATCTTTCAAGAGATTTTCTTTGCTATCTAATTTGGGAGACTCAGGTATTCGACATTCAAGGAAAGCAATCAAATCCTGCCCCTTCCAGGCTGTCTGGGGCACCTATTAATTCACCCTCCTGTAGAGAGGGAGTTTATCATCTCTTCCTAGTATCTAAAAAAGTGGAATGGAGGAACTTAAATTGTCATTGCAATTATTTAAAGTCTATAAATAGTTGTTGCCACAGCGTTAATTGAATTGCTATATGGTAATGTCCTTTCTTTTCTACCTTTTAAAGCTAAACTCTGAATAAGTCAGGTAAGCTGGGACCATGCCATATAAGAGTCCATGGAAAGTGAGTACAAATGCCTAGACATTGTATTGTACTCCACACAAAGATGAGCTGAAAACCTGAAGTAGCTTGTAATGTTCTCTCTTTCCCACTTGGTATGAAAGAGAAGTGACTAATTTCCAATTTGCTTCATCATCTGTCACCCAAACTCAACATTTTGAAAAATCACCATAAAATTTCACTGACCAGACACAGTAATTGATTGGATATGAACTACATAGGGGGAAAAAAAAGTGAAAAAAAAAAAGTAAAAAAAGTTTTTTCTGTAAGTTTTTTTCCTTCATCTTTGTATGTTCTGGAAAGATGGTGAACAATGGTGATGGCCACCTCTGCAGAGAACTATCAGATCTGGCAGACTACTGAAACAGGGGAATGGAGGTCAGATCACTGGGGAAACAAACACTAAGCCCAACATATTTCATAGCAGAAAAAAAGTCAGTTTTAACACAAATACCAGCACAAGCTTCATCTTGGTAATTGATGCACACTGGTATTTGCTCAGAGATGGAGCAATTTCCACTACTTTCCAGTGAGAGAAAAAGTTTTTTTTTTCTTCCGAAAGTATCATAACACTTTCTTTTAAAATGATGGACTCTTAACAGGCAAAAACCCTACCTTACAAAACTTTATTATTTAATGGGAAGCTGATATGACAGGAAAGGGACTGCGTCACGTCCTGCCTACAAGTCTAAGCAAGAGAGATTAAATAACACTCAGGACAGTAGCCAGAGGGCAAACTCTTGGCTCCTCACCTTTTGTCAAGTGTTTCCCCTCACATTTGGAAGAGCAGAAAGCTTTCTCATCTCCCTTAATTTCCAGTACTTCCAGCCACAGTGAAGTATTTAGTATTTCAGTGTCTCCTGCTTCAGAGGTTCAATTCAGTATGTGAAGGTTAACAAATACAAAACAAGGAAACTCAAAACTTGCCTATTTATCTTTTTTTTTTTTAATCCAAACCACATTAGTACTTTTGGATAGACAAATTATATTATAAATGTAGAATTTCAATATTCTGGCACCAAGCCACATTTTAATGGACATTCAAACACTAACTAAGGAAATGGTTGTGCATTAAGCTTATCAATAAGTCAACAATCAATACTTCAGTATTGCAGTAAAAATACAATGCACCCTTTATAACTGCCACTGGCCTCATCCCTCTTTGTCAAGCTCAGCTCCTAATAAAAAAATAAAAGTCTTGAAGCAAGAAATGAAGCACATACTATTTCACAGTCATTAAGCATTTATCTTAAAGTCTAGATCTAATTGGTCCTCTGAACTGCACAGATTTTTGTTTTTCAACTGTGTTCTGACAGGGCAGAAGAGTCAGGAATAGAAAGGACAGAAGTTCAGACACAAAATTAATCAAACAGGTCAATAGGTAAGAGCAGCAAAATAAAGGAACCTCAAACAGCAAAGCCCCAAGCAACTGCAAATTAGGAGCTGGCTCCAACTTTATCTCCAAAAAGCATCTCAGTCAAAAGAAAACAAAAAAAAAAAAAAATCCCATCAAAGCATACTAACATTTGAGTTTTAATCCAATTCTTACATTTTAATTGCCTGCACAACATCAGTCCTGCACAATCCCTTGACATATCCATCCTATCAGTTTGATCAAATGAAGCCAAAGGCAACCTCTGCAGAGCACGAGTTTTGGACACCCTCTGGAAAGTGTGGTCGTCAGGCCATATTGCTCTGCAACAGAACAAATACTTTAAATTCAGTTAACTCTGGCTTCCCAGTCAGAGCCATGGCTGTAATGCTGAGCCACCATTGTATTTCTTGACAGTGGAAAAACCCCACAGTTTTTGGATGCTTGGAGCAGCTGTTAATGCCTGCAGAAAGGTTCAGGTTATGCTTTACAGGAAGAAATGGTGACAGACATTGATGAAACCTACCTGAATGTAAAAACAGGAGGACAAAACCAATCAAATTGATCATTTTTATCTCCACAGCCTAGTAAGCTTAGTACTGAAATGGAACTGCATCACGGAATGGCTAAGCCAGCCTAATAGCTTGGGTAAATAAGCCAACTGAATTCTCCATTTTCTTCTCCAAGTCCACAAATACACAGAGGGAAACGGAGCATGATTGTTTCAGAAATCCCTCCCCAGATCCCTTGCATTTGTTTGCTAAAACCATCTTGCATCCCTGGGGTTTCAGCTATAAACAAGCACAGAGAATGATTGGGAATTTGGAAGGGCTTTTTGCTGGTATTTTGAAGTCAGGACATCTGTATCTTGAGGTTGAGCTCTGCAAAAGCAGCCAGCGCTGCAAGCCTGAAAGGCAAGGGGCAGGAATACTCAAGTCCTCACAGACCACAGAGCAGTCTGCCAGTGCACTATCCAAGTTCAGGAGCAGAGTATGTGTCCAGCAGCAGCCTAGGCCAGACCTCTGACCAGTAGGTTTTGCTACTTCAGCTCACCCTCTCTACATCAGGCCCATTCTAAATAATCCATCTCAAGTGAGAATCACCGCACTACTAAATATTGCTGCATAAAATGATTATATTGGGTTGCAGGCAGTAGCTGTATTGACCAAAATTTTAGCCTCCAACTCTGAACTGCCAGCCTAAAGGGTTTCTGTGTGGCCACAATTCCACCTGAGAGCAGCAACTAATAGCAGCCTTTGCACAATTTCAGCTCAGAGAAGTTGAAGATCTCCAGACCAGACTGGTGACAGGACCTGAGCTGTCTTAATGACAAAGGGGTGGTTTCAGCAGAGCTGCCAGTGGATGGGTGTTTGTAGCACAGCTTCAGCTTCTTGTTTCACACGGGGAAAGGAGCTCTGCTGACAGCCTGTACCACAGGGGCAGCAAAGGACTGTGCTGCTCAGCACTGTCAAACTAACCAACTACTGATGGGAAGAAACCACCTTACTTTTTACAAGGTCTGGTGGTATCTGAGAGAGGGAAGTTGGAGGCCAGTTAAATGTTGTCTAATGCTGATCAGGACTGTGAACAATAAAGAGATCTAAGGAAATAGCAGAAAACATCAATATAAGCTTCCACTACATAATGTCAGAGTCTTGTCAGAGCCAGTGGTAAATGCAACTTTTAATTCTCAGCTGTCGACACTGATGCATAGGAAGACATTTATTGAACTCAAGCATAAAAATCATAACAAAAACTGGATCAAAATCCAGCTTTCCCAATTTCCTGCAATGAAAAGCAGCTGCCACAGAAGGCCATTTTCTAAGTAAATATATGCATCAGGGGGTGCCAGTTAGGCAAGGATCCAAAAATTCAAGGGTCAGGTGCTATTCAATATTTGAATCAGTACAATAAAACACTGCATAAATATTTAAACTGGCACTCCTGCTCCAAAATACTCTTGGAATGTATTTCTGCCACTCGCTTTCAAAATTTATAACTGACATTCCCTTCTTCCTTCTGCCCTGTGGAACCTCTGAAAAAACACCCCATTCCCTGTTCATCCACACCACATCTGACAGCAGTTTGCTGGTTTGATTTGAATGTGCTGCTTTCAGTCAGCAAGTACAAATAGATAAATCTCAAGTGTTAAAATCCTATATCCTTGGCTGTTTATGAGTTCTTGTTCTAAATCCACCCTCAGTTTCCCTGAAAAACCCAAATAAAATAACAAAATCTGAAACTCCAGAACACTCAATTTTTACATCTCATTTATAACCTCTGACTTCAAAAGCTAATTGCTTGGGCTCCATTTCAGTTTTTTTCACAAAGTGTGCTATAAAACAGTGGAAGATGCAATTTGTCATTAGACACAAACTATGGAGGACACACATTTGCTTAGATCCCAATATAGGTCTCAAGAAGTCAAAGGCCAGGGACAAATGCTTTTGATATTCCACGTGTAATTGAACCCCCCAAATGTTTTAGTTGGTCATTAATATAAGTTATGATCTTGTAGGGCAACATTTCCCTGCTGTCAGTCACTACCTATGCTGCACAATGCAGCCCCTACTTTTAAACCATGAACATTCAATGAGCTGGAAGTTGCTGTAACTGGAGGTAGAAGCCAAGCAGATGTGCACTGCCAATAACCCACCTAGCTGCACACTCTAACAATTCAATACATTGAACTGCAGCTCTGCTGGAGATTCCCATCCTGAGATCTCCACAGTTACACTCAATACTGATTTGTATGAACCTGCTCCTATCTCAGCCTTCATTTCCCTATGCTTCTATGTCCTAGTCCTGTCAATGTACCTAAGCTCCAAAGCAGATAAACTTTCTCTTGAAAATAAAGTTTAATTTTTTTTGAAAATAAAGTTTAAAAATCTTTTTAAAGATATTTCAATAACACATCCTAAGAATCCCTTAAGTTTTTTTGTAATAAACATATTAACTACCGACCACAGAAATCTGACATTGCATCTGACACCTGCAGAGTTTTCCTTCTACTGTTGGTACCAACAGCTTGTTCAGCAGATGCTTCTAGTAGCACCTAGGCAAGTTGTTCAGAGATTAATAGCAAAAACAAACAAATAAAAATCCAGACCCAAACCATACCCAAAAATCAAGGGACAAAAGACAGCTCTTCCTCTTTCAGTTTTGTTGAGCTATCAAAAGTAACAATTAACTAAATCTTTGGTATTAATGCAAAAGGAAGCTCTGATGATCCCACAGGTAAAATTACTCTGATGGAAAGTACCACAGCATACCAAAAGGCTCTGAAATCATACAAATGCTTTGAAAGGTAGCACTATACTTAAATTATTTACACTCATGATGGCCCTGGACAAGTCCAAAGGAATTAGCGGTGAGACTGTTGGTCTGAATAAGCAAGATTTAGCCTGCGAAGCTGTGTTCATCAATGAAAGCTACATTTATTAACTCACTGCATGGATTTCACAAACAGTATTAGGAAGGCCAGGACTTCAGCCTTTCCAATCTGGCACTTCCCAGGGCCAGCAGCCTTACACTGAGCAGCATTACTGTGTGACCACGTCAGAGGAAGAGCCACCTGTGGGGCTGATGTGGTGTCACTCCTGATTTGCTCTGGAAGGTGCAAGTTCATTTTTAAAAAAAATAATCAGTCAATATTACACAGCAAGACAAATGATCCAGTGCTACAGCTCTAGCAAAGGGTTGTTGCAAGATGTAAAAAAAATGAGTAAAATAAATCAATAAGCTTGGGAGTTGTTTAAACTCTGAGGTCCAGCCTACCTACTCTCCCTGCACAAATTCACATATTTTAACAGTACTCCTTAGGTTCTCAATGAAGTGCATTAACTACACATCCAGCTTACAAAAACAAATGGCAACACACTCTGAAAAATAAATTGTGGAAGACACAAAAAGACCTTTACTTTAGTCACACATGGCAGATACTCAATTTCACTGTCTACTGCATGCATTTTCCATAAAGCAGAGAGGTACAGGATACTGGTCATGATAGTTTTCAGTTTATCACTTTGGAACTTCAGTTAGGAAGGGGATGAGATTGCCTTTGACACTAGAAAGAACCTCACTAACGGAAAGGCACAGCCCGCAGTGGCACTGACAACCAGATTGTAACTCCTGCAACAGGTGCAGTGCAACATCGAGTCCTTGCCCATATAAAATGCTTAAAGTCAATTAATCAGCATATAAAAGAGCTCCAACAAAAGCCATTTGCATTTAAGCAGTGGCCATCCTTCCCCTCCTTCAGCATCTGACCTTTGAGTTTCAAAGTTTCCATTGTAAGGTTCATGTAAAGTATCAGAAAAAATCCTGTTTTTCTGGATGAGCATAACCATCAAGCACACTTGCCATACGACAAACACTGGTTTCCAAATGCCCAGTACCAAGATGTGTTCCTTCCTGGCGGCGACACCAACCAGGGGTGCTGAAGGCAAAAGGATCCACCTCAGAGATCTGCATAAAATCACAAGATTTTTTCTTTCCTCCAAGATGGCAAGATGAACCTTCTCTGGATCCACAGGAGTACTTCCCACATGCAACATGTTCTGCTGAGCTGTCTCTGCAACACGAGTCTTTGAATTGCGCTTCCCACCTTCCTCTCGGAATACGTGGTTTCAAGCAACATTTGTTGCCAGGATGCATTGCTAATACATAATATATTGGCTGGAAATTAGTATTTCACCTTCAGGGACAATGCATGCCGAAGAGTTTGAAAGTTTTCCTCAGAAGAAAAAACAGAGCAAACTTACAACCAAGAGAAGACAGATCTAGCTGAGACAAACAACTAAATCCTGCCCTTTAAGACACACTGTAGATTCAACCCCCTGCAGAAAGGAGATCTGTTCTGCTATTCTGCTGCAGAAGAATGCTATTTCTCAAAATTAACTTTAGGTATTTATTAAAGGAATAACTTCTGACTGATGAGCAAGACTTGCTTGTCTTTTCCCGGTGATGCTTTGCAAAAGACATTCCATTTCTGGCATTCCTGGGGATAGACGGACTCGTAAGAAATGTTTCCTCCCCAAATCCAGCATCCCTAAATATCAGCAAGAACTATCCAGCCTTCAAAAACAAGCCCCAGACTCTTTTCACACAGAGGATTGCCCCAGTGACTGGTGGACCCAGCATACACCAGAGGGCAGGAAGGCCTGGGGATTCCCAGCTGCCTTCTGACAGCTTTCAGGAGACACAGTGTAACGCCCCTTACAGGCTGGAGAGATTCCTCTGAGAGAAAATGACAAAAGCAAGGCAAAAGCAAATACAGTAACTCAGAGGAAAAAGGAAAAAGGAGGAGAAAGAGCTAACGATTCTGCTATAGTGACTAACAGGGATATATAACTGAGTGACAAGTTACCATCAACTCTCAGCCAGAGATTTCACACTGCTAGATGGGAATCATTCCCAGCTCAGCTTCCCCTTCCGGCTCCAGCAACAAGCCAGAGGAGGTGTCCACCTTGAGTGCTTATTTTCATAATTCACTTTAAAAAACCCCAAAAAGCAAAACCAAAGTTTTCCTCAGAAGAAAAAAAAAAAACCAAAAAACCAAGAGGACATTAGAAAGGGTGGAGAATAAGGCATCTAAGAGTATCAAACCTCAGACAAATAACAAAACATTTAGCATAACTTTAACTAATTATGCACAGCAATGTCATGCACTTCATCTTACCAGGAAATATGAAACCAAAACATTAACCTCAAGTCAAACAGCAAAACAAAAATAAGAGAAGTGATATTGATTCACCGTATCTGTTGAGTAATCAAGATTCTTACCATTAGCAATGAGCTGCAAATTTTCTGGGCAAGCCATTTTTAACTTTGGAACAATTAAATTAAGATAGAGGGGGAGTAAAACAAATACAGCAAAAGAGAAACTATGAAAAACAAATGAAAACAAACAAACCAAATGTGTAATTTCCACAGTGAGATGGATCACTGCATCCAGCTTCCAGCATTTAGCTTTCACTAGGACCTTAAGATGGTCACGGTCTCATTTAGTCAAAACAATGGCGAGTCTTTTGACTACTGCATTAGCACTTATTTCACATTCATTGAAACCTTCAAGTTTTTCTATCTACTTAACAGACAGAGTAAAAGGATTTAAATACGCCATTTTCTGCTACAAGCCTTGGGGCAGGAAAGAAATAATGAATGTTTCGGAGTTACTGTATGGTAACCATAGCAGGCAAAATCAATTACTGCTCAGAGGATCTGGAGATAACACACAGGTTTTATCATCTATTTGAAATGTGGTTTGTTTTTCCCCCCTCTGAATTTCCTCCCCCATTCTCTTCAGAAAATTCTTTTTTCATACATTAGAATCTGGCCCAAAGAATCCTACTGACTTGTGTTCCCACCTATGCACTCCCATTTATCTGAGGATAAAACCAAATCCTTCACAGATTACTACTTTTGCCTTTCACACTGAATTTGGCTACACCAAACATCATTATCAGAAAAACCAAACTAACTGGCGTTATCAACAACACTGTAAGCTGGACAGACACAAAAGAGAAACTGCAGGACACACTTGGGGAATTGTCAAAAGCATGTGACATGGTCTGGGAACACTTTTGGGATGAATAACATTAAAAAAAGGATTTTTACCAGTAAGAGCTGGTACTTTAAGTGAAATAAGTGTTCTAGAAAGGGCAGATCTTGAAATCCAGTTCATACAGGTCCGAACAAAAAGGAAACAATGTTTGTATAAATGATGCCAAGCTCAAAACCAATAAAAGGAAATAAATTTTAACATAATCTGTAATTGGATTGTGGAATTTACTGCCACAGGAAGATGGCAAGGCCAAAACCATAATGGGATTAAAAACCGACTCAGTACATATATGGATATTGACAGTACCTAGAGCAGAGTTTAACACTGAAATTGTGGAAAGAAATATTCCTCATGCTTCAGGATAACCAGTCTCTAACCACTAGGGAACAAGGTGAAGCCTAATAAAGCAAGTAGATATCCTCATGAACATCATTGTCAGTGTTTCTCCTCCGAGTTATCAGTGCTCACTGTAAGCATGTAAAGGCAACCAAACACGTGTCCCAAATGCAATCAAAGAAATCAACTGTGACAACTTTAGTATCAGCTAATCCCATATCCCTGAATCAAGCCTAAGACAGCCAACTGAAGGATTCAAAAAGGTTTAATAAAGCTGCTGAAACTGAAAATAAGCACTGAGGTGCCTTTCCTCATTCATCAGCCTTTGAACAGCACTTGTGTGACACTGGCAAACCTTCCCTTTGCTCCCTCAAAAGTACCACGTGTGTCCCCTTTCCCACCTCCATCCCACAGTAGACACTGAAGAGAACACATAATCGAAAAATTAATTCTTGAAGAGTACAGTCCACAGAGACTTCCACTGCAGTCACACCACCTAGCAACATGATGTTTCATTCCTCTATAAAGTTATTTTAAAACTGAATCTCTCCAACTTCTCAAGTCATTTTTACCAAGCAACAATTAAGCATGATACTCCAATTAAGTTTAAAAATTATCTGTTAGCTATGGCTTATAATGCTGCACAAGCATTTTGGTACTTCTGGTGGAAGTACCATGCATCTTGCATGCTTACTGCAATACGAATAATGGAATGGTATAGAAAATTTCCAACTCATCTCCCTAAGCTTCTTTCAGCCATTTCCACATGCATGGAAAACCAATGAGACATCTCGCAGTAGCTGCTTTTTGTTTTAGCAGTTTAATTTTTTAGTTCAAAGTAAACAAAAAACTCTTTTGCACCCAAAACAGTGTCAAAGCAGAGACTTGAGTAAAGTGAGGGGAGGAGGTAATACATGAATTCAGAGCAGAAAAGCAAAGGGAATTAATACAACTGGAGTAAGAAAAAAAATGAGAGTGGAAGAAAGGTGAGAAGTAAAGGATAGGAAAGAAAACGGGTGACAGTGAGAAAAGAAGTTGTGCCAAAAATCTAAACGAGCCAAACAAATGCGTGTATCCTTAGTTATACCTCAGAAGACTGCAACTTTCTTTCAGGAACATATCTTGGCAGGAATAAGAATTTCATTTTGACTTCAAAAAAGAAATTTAAAAAACATCCCTGCACACAACCCAAACATTTCTTCCACAAACTGCCAAATTTTCAGGCTGCTGTTTTGCATGGGGAAGCTTAAGTACATCCACAGTTTGATGCCCAGTCATTGATAAAAAGTTGACACACTGCTTAGTTAGTGACTGTTTTAAACCAAAGCATAATAATGCCTAGGATTAAGATTTTGGATGTGGAGTCAAACTGACTAATTACAACTGGGGAGAGGAGGGCATGCATGACAATATACCTGTGGCCTTTCCCAGAGTGCTAAATTACGCAAATGGTTTAGTAATAAACCCCAGTGGAATTCATCAGCCGAGTAACACTTTCAAGAGACTTGAGTAAATGAGGGGTGCTTGAGAGGAGGGGAGGGAGTTGAGGCTGCAGCAGCTGCTGCTTTTCTTAATAAATTTGATAAACTGCCTCACTGAAAACAGTGTCCAGGGTTTTATGCTGTTTGTGACCACAGGAGTTCAGCAAGAGAGTCTGGCCTACTCACATTACACATTTCCCTTGTGGAAGAGTGATTTGCTCACAGCACCATGAGGGATTAGTCGAGAAAAATGGTCAAGACAATGCTCATGTAATAAAGACTAGCAAAAACCCACACAAAAACAATAGCTCAGGAGAAAGGTAACAAAGTCACCTCTCTTATAGGTCAGCTCCAAGGCCCTCTGTCTCATTTCAGACAAGTTTGCTGAAGATCAGAATTCTTCTTTTCCTACTGCAGTTGGGAAAATTTCTTTATTCCTCTTTTTCAGAAGAGCTAAAGAGCCATATTGATTTAAATAGGTAAACGTTGATTTTTTGATCCCACACCTATGGCTTAGTTCCATTAATCCACTGTAACACTGGGACTGAAAGTTTCTGCCATCTGTGAGAAGTCCCCTCAAAAAGACCTCTGTATGGCTGTGAGCAGGGCTTCCCAAAGCAAAGAGCTTCCATTTCCAATTTTCACAGAGGCACTAGACAGTCATTCCAAAGTCCACTGAGAAAACTGGATTGCTTTAAAAATAAATATGTAAAAAATAATACCCCCCCCTCCAAATTATGGTCTTATACAGCTACTATACAAAATGCTGTTCATTTATTAAAAATCTCATTTATCTTCTTGTTAATTTTTGACAGTTTTTTTCCCCCTTAAACGCAACACAGATGAACTGGGTTCACTTCTGTGTATAATCAGTTCCACTGACACATCCCAGCACAGCCCTCCAAACTTATTTCAGAGCTATAATTAAGCTACTGGAAAACTCCAAATCCTCTCCTACAAGGTCTATGCCTAATTTGTAATGGTTTAAAAAATGATACAAAACAAAACAGGAGTTGTGCTTTGCAAAAGCTACATTTGAACCTCAAATAAATAAAACAATTTCTTTAATCCAAGTAAGTGCTCTGTCACATGATATGTGGAGGAGGCAAATTGCCAGGTTGCATCTCAGCATTGTTTCTTCTCACCAATCTGTATAAACACAGAGATGAAACCATTCTACTAAATTTTTCCAGCACCATGAAAACACCAATTCCAACAGTTCATTTGCACATGCTGAGCACACACTGTCTAGGCCAGTAGTCAATACAAGACCTCAGCGAGCACTAAATTAATGGGACAGCGTGACACTAAGAGGTACCACATTGCCAGAAATGACGTCCTCCTGTTTGATGCTACACAGATCCTGAAAGTCATTAATGATCCCACAGTACTTCTTGCAATAGTAACATTGTTACAAGCAGGATCTTGGGGAAATTCTGGCTCAGATCCTCACATCCAGGTTTGCTCCTAAATTTCAGCTCTGAAAGGATTCTGCACTGCTACCAAGAGAAGCAGAGATGTCTACACCTCAGCACAGGAGAGGCTGCATTTTGGATATGTGATGTCCAAGCTGCCTTTTATTCTGTATTTGCTCCTTCAAAGGAATACGAGTTAACATTAAATTAGAAATTGGAACCGTTTTCAAACAAGGACAGAGCTACAAAGCAAAAGAAGAAAAACAGGGGAGGGGAAATGAAGTCAAGCATTAGGACTCAAAATCTGGTATGTTTTAAGATGTTTGAAGTATCTGTTACAAAAACGGTTATTAAAAGTCTACAGTTGTCCTGATTTGATATGCAAAGAACATATCTGGATTAAGCAGACAGGAAATGTGAAATGTGCCAGGACATAGCAGAATTTAAATAGATCAATAAATACAGCTAGTAGAACAAGAGCTCCCAAATTTTCCATCTCATGACCTTGCATCAGCATAAAGTTCTGAAATATCTTCCATTTAGCCATGATGAAAGAGAAAGGCAGATCTTGTATCTTCTCTCCCTGTTCCCAACCGTTAGGGTTAGGAATCCATGATGAGAACCATGATGAACTGGAAGATCACCACATAATTACTCCAATTAGCATGCAACCAAGCAAACAAATGAAATTTAAAATAATTCATTGTCAGAGTAGTTACTGAATGATTGTGATACAACCAACTAATGAAACACCTGAGTATTCTACATTAAAGGCACCATGGTGTAGGTTTTTTGGGGGTGTGCATGTTTCTTTTTAAGGTTAATAAGGCCAGGGTAATTTAAAACTGCACTAAACCATGCAACTAAAGCAGTAATGAAAACTAGAGAAAACTGCTGCTTAGATGTAAATTACAAACAGGGGGCAAAAAATAAAAAATTCCCAACGTTCTGGACATTTTTTTTTTCTTCCTTTCCTCCTTTATTTTTTTTTTCTATAGTTATCCACTTGCCTACCTGATGCCAAGAAGAAGGGGGCGTTTTGATTTTGTTGGGTTTTATTCCTTTTACCTTAAAACCAAAACAGACCCCAAAACCCCATGCTGGCTATGAAACAGAGAAGCCTACACTCTTAAATCCTCATCACATCCCAATCTACACACACCCTGGTACTTCCCAGGGCATCCTTTAACCAGCATAGGCGTTGGGAGGCTCTGGGCCAGCCTGTCCGTTCAGAAGGGCCCTGGGAGACTGTCAGTGTCAGGAAGGTGGCAGGCAGACCACTGATCCCCTGGCTGCTTTGCCAGGGCTGCGAGCTGCCCAAGGCCCCGCAAGCCTCATCACTCAGGAGAGAGCACAGGCAGGCTGCAGTTCAGGTAAAATTGTTACATGTTACTGAAGTTTATGTAAATTGTTACACGTTACTTAGAAGAAGGACACGTCAAACACATCAGAGATGAGCCGAGGAAGTTTCTGTAATTTTTATTTCCAAGGTCCACATCCCTTAGTTCCATTTGCTGCATGTTAAAATACTAATTTCATTCCCCACCACTGCTTTCTTCAATTGCGTGCAAACTGCCTCTGGCTACATTTAATTACAAGGATATTTATACTCTTGATTTACATGCCTGAATGTGTACATTAAGGCTCAAATCCTGAATGCAATCAGTGAGACAACCCAGGCAAAGAAGACAGCAGGGATTGATACTAGTATGTGCTAGTAAAAGGAGGACAAAAATATGACTTCTAAGAACCTCTGAAGAGAGGTATTTTTGGAGCCAAACATTTCTACAGTTCTTGAAAAATTCTCAGCTATGACCACAAATATTATTTTTCATTTGGACTGCAGCAGTGCAAAGAAACCAACATCTAATGACCAACCCCAAAAAAACCAAGGTCAAAGGTTGTCCTCTTGCATTCACCATCACGGCTCTGCAATGGTTAAAAGGTTCCCACAGCTGTGCTGGCATCATCGATTAGGGTGAACAAGGAAGCGACAGAAAAATAAAGCCACCTTAATTTCAAGCTCCATTAGAACTGAAGGACTTGGGGGCGGGGGGAGAAATCAATGTTTGGCAAATGAGAGAGGACAAAATCTGCAAAAGGAAAAATGCATTTTCAGGCTAAGCTAATGCAAACAATGGATGGTGAACAGCACTTGAGGTTGGCCCTTTAAGGTTGTGTCAGCATTTCCATTTATAAACTCTGATTTTAGTTACACTCTAGCAGATTACCACAGGCTTTGGTATTATTCTAGCAGATACCACAAAGTATATCACAAATGGTGACATAAAATAGCAATAAGAGCTGAATTGTTGAGTAAGGCACCCTTTCAGTACCTGATGTCAGAGTAAGAATTTTTAAATTACGAGTCATACACATACATACACACAAACAGAATATACAGGACTGGGGACAGCATCCTGGGACCCAGATTCTACCAACACTACAGTAGAAGTCAAAGCTACCTTTGATACAAAACCTGTTCACAGCACTTTGAAAAGCTTCAAAATATTCCAGATACTTAATTTCAGTCTGTCTCTCTGGCTACTTGGAGAGATTTCAGTCTAACCCTCTGCCCTCATTTAGATAAAAGCTCTTATTTCTGTATCTGGACCTCCAGAGAGCCACTCAGTCAATACTCTGAATATCCACACCCAGAAATCAAAACCAAACCCTAGTATGCAACCTTTCATTTCAGTTATGCCTGAATCAGAAGGCCAAGGTGAAACCTGTACAAATAAGATAATTCAACAAAATTTTCCTTTAGTGTAATGAAGCTAGGCCTTCACCTCAAACTTCCCAAGCTGATAAGCAATGCACACAAAGAGTGCTTGTGCCTGCTTCTGGCATTCATTGCACAAATCTGCACAGAGCTGGATGGAGCCCGAAAAATGAGAACAAAACCATTTTTTTAAATTACCACCATGACTTTGGGCATAGATTTTTTCAAAACAAGCATACAGGGGACCAAATCTAGGATCAAGCCAAGTGACACGTTCAAAACACAAAGCCCACAGTAAAGCATAACACAACATAACACTGTAACCAGTCAAAGGATCTTAGCAGGAATAAATCAGGCCTTGATCTAGCAACTAACTCCTGCCTGATACCTCAAAAATCAGTTTAACAGAACAGCACTGAATCTTTCTCGGACCTCCATACATAAACTAAACAGCACAAGTGCAGGGCCCGGGTCCCACCTCACACATTACAATAGCACAGCCTTCCCACAGTCCTGGAATGATTCCCCCTCCAGCTGTCATTACTGTGACCTGAGAGAGGATCTGCTATGACAGTGATCATTAGAAGAGGACATCAAAGTCTGCATCTTTGCAAGAGTGAAGAAATACCTTTTCTGAACAGAGTATCAATGTTATGTCTATATGCACATACCCCATCTTTGGGATACAGATTTGTATGAGCAAGCCTCACCCTGGATTTTTAAAAGCCAAAAAGAAACAAACAAAAAGACCCCAGCACATAAATACATGCTAAATATGAGATCAAGAATCACTTGACTAACACATTCAATTTTGAAAAGATTTTGCCAAAAGAGGGGATTTTGACAATTTAGAAAAATCTTGATTTTTCCTGACATAAGATTTATTATAAAACGGATTTACTGCAAGAAGTGTTTGTTGTTCTGCAAGCAATTTAATAACACAATCTTTGAAATGAGAGAGGAAAAATACAAATTCCTATAATTTAATGGCAAGCCTAGAATCTTTTACATAATCTTCCCGGCCTAGAGCTCTAGTGGGAGACATTTCCTGGACTCACAACCCTTTTATGTGCAAGCAATCTACATTTTACAACTGATAAATAATTCAGATAATTAATTGAGCTGCAATTTGGTGCACTTTTTAGTCAGCACTATAGAGTACCATTTAAAGAGGCTCTGTACAGAAAGTCCCTCCTGCTTACTAACCCAAGCTGAGACTTCTATTACGGTGAATTCCTAGATTTTCTTAACACTTTCTGAATGTCTTGCACCAGCATCCTGGGACTTCATGCCCTAGGATGCTTCCCTCTGATTTTTCTTGTTGTGTTTTACTCTCTATATGAGAAATAGGATATTTCCTGGCATTCTCCTTCTGCAGTGCTGATTGCCATCATTTGAGCGATTAGATTCTAGCATATCTCTCTGTGCTGGCCTCCCACAGGCTGCTAGAACAGACTGCACTGGAAGAAGGAACAGAGACAATAAATAAATGCTTTAGGTAAGAATGCAGGAAGAGCTTAAGCAAACTGCCAGAGAAATCTCTAGATGCAAAGGAGTGATGTGGGAACACATGGCAGGAAGTCATGAGTATTTTCATGCTGTAAAAGCTTTGATAGGATTTAGAAGTCAGCAGAACCCGAAAATTCATACAATAAAGATTTAATCATATTTGTAGCCTTCACACAACTGCAACAGTCAGCACAGGCTGTGCCTTAGGTCTGTGCCTCTGGCACAAGTGCCCATATTCACCACCTTCTCCTGTGCTGTGGTGCACAGAGGCTGCACCAATGCAGTCCCACCACTGCTTCGGAGGGAAAAGGGCAGAGCCCTGCAGTCTCAGGTGCTTACCCCAAAAAAGTTTCAGTATCTTTGGCAAATGATGCTGTAATGTATTTATGAACTGATATGTGCTCAAACTGAAGCTTAATGGACATACATGAGGAACCACACATGCAAGAATAGTTAAAGTGCTAAAGAATCTATAAACGACAAGTTTCAGATGGCATTTAAGGCTAAATAAACTTGCTACAAACCACAGGGTTGTGAGTATGTGCTGAGCATCAGGAAAAGACCAGTCTGAGAAAGGACAGTTGAGTCTACAACACTGATGACAAAGTGTGAACCAAGTTCATTAAGAATATGTGAAGAAGTTTTTGCTTATTAAATAGTAATGGTAATGTCAGAAGGCACAGGTTGAGGGCTTGATGCAGAACAGGCGTGCACAATCCACAGAATTAAAGTTTACCAGTGGGCCTGTGTAAATACAGAGTAGCAGCAGAGGAACAGTAAAGTCTTGTAAAGAAATAAACCAGATCCCTCACTCATTTAACTCTGCACACTGCCTTCCAGATAAAATGAGAACAGCTTATGGAGGAAGGATTCTACACAGTGCACAGGGACAGTGTCATCTGGCCCAAAACAAACACAACATATCTGAAAAAGCCTTATGAATCTATCTAGGAACAAGGAAAACATAATCCCAACAATCATCAGGAGGTATTTTAAAAAGTAACTTAGAAAGAAACTTTTGTAGCACATCTTTATCTAAGGCAGCAAAATAATTTTAAGACTTTCTTGCTTAATAGAGGTAATTGGAGGGCTATCAGCAGTGTCTAACACAAAGATCCTCTTACATAACTAACAAAAACTTAATAAAAACGATTCTAAAAGTGTTGATGACTGCATACCAGAACCTACAGATGGGTACAGAGACTTGTCCATATTCTAAGCAAGTAACTTTCAGGCAGAGAGCACAGCTGACACCAGCCAGACAGCTTGAGATGTGACTGCAGATATCCTCAGACAGAGCAGAGGATGATGTTTTGCAAGACAACATAAAATACTTGCACCCATTAACTGCAAAAACAAGCAGGGACAAAACATTTAAAACTGACACTTTGCTCATGTGCCTCCAAGATGATCTAAAGTGGAGTCCCTTGCCATGCTTCCCCCTGCAAATCACTTTTAGCAATTGATTATGACTGTTTTCTGCACATGGCCCACAACAAGATTTTAAGATTCAAAGCACACAAGTATTAGGCCTCAGAGATGAGAGGTTAAAGTGATCAGTGATTAAATCACTAGTGTTAATCATGATTAAAAACAGTGAACAGAGTACTTTGATTTAAATGATTGATTTTAATCCTGTTTCTCATTTGTACTTTTTAGCTGTTTTCCTGAAGAAAGGGCTGAATCTCATTGGCTGAACTGGCCATTTAAACACACTGATTTGCAATTAACCACTGGTTTTATGTTAAATGTGAAGCTTTTTCTGAACAGGAGGATACATTCAAATATTGACAAATGTGATTAAAAAAAGGTACTAGAGATAAGAAAACATACCAGGATCACCACCAGAATATACCAGAATCACCATTTCAAATAAGGCCTTGAGATCTGGTATAATTAAGAAAGAAGAAAATCTCCACATTTTAGTTAGGTAACCAGCAATAATATAAAATGTGATTATTATGCAATCATATCCATTTTCTCATATGACACAAATCTCAGCTCCAAAGAGTCAAGTGCTCCACTGCTTCTGGGCTTGAGAATCTATACTAAGACTCTTCTTACAGCAGAAAGGAAAAACACTAGAAAATCAAAGAATTAACAGCAGTAATAAACCTAAGGAAAGAAAAGAAAAAAGATGCAAGAGTTGCTGAAAAAAAAATCTAGACAGAATTAGGTCAAGGAAGACATGTACCAAGTTTAACATCACCAATTAGAAAGACAACAACATCAGAAATTGAAACAAAGGGATAAAATGAACAAAAAAGTGAACAATACCAGTGGTTTAAAGCTCTCACTCTATGATCAGGCAATAGATAAATCCTCCAGAGAGCACTAATATTTAGTGAAAGATAGGCCTTAGAAAACTGGGGTTAAATAAGACTGCCTGAAGACAGGAGACCACAGGGCTCCTACTAGCATGAGATTAAAATAAGAGCCCTCCACCCAAAATGGATGGCACCAAATGCTAAAATAAAACGTACATTAGATAAAATGGGGTAATTTCACATGCCTTCCTTCCCCTCCTGAATTTAAATAGTTTGGCAAGACAAGAAAGAAGACTTTACAACTCTTTTGACCCTCCTAAGTGAGCCATCTGCCAGAAAAAAGAGAAAAAATAAACTTCAAAATGATTTACCAGTAATTCAGACTGTTACCTTCAATGCAACTGACAACATCCATTCCATTAACTGGGTAATGAATAACTGAGTAATGAATATTGAAGGTTTCATCACAAAGGTATTCTATGAGGGCAGGCAACGATCAGAAAGCAAAAGTAGATGGGTCACTATAATTTCTAAGACACCCAGGGAAAATTTATAGGAAACTTTACAAGATAAAATCATCTGGTAAAGCATTTGAACCATAGCAAAATTCAGTATACCACCACCTCAAAATTGCCTCAGAAGCGGTTCCACATGTATTTTTTCAATCAGACATAAAAAAAAGGCTTAAAAATTATGAGACAGGTATCCCTGGGCAATTTAGGCTTGCAAAGCCAACAAAGACGGGTCCACAAAGGGAGTAAGTATGTACCTAGTACCTCTTGACTTCAGCAAGAATTTGGAACTTAAATTACTTCTGTTATCCTGGTACTTAGTGCTGCTTCTCATGGTTAACTCAAACATCTTTCAGCATTGAAAGCAGCATCTCTCCTCTAGCCAATAAATTAAACAGAGAGCAAGACCATCTCCACAAAAGCCTTATGAGAGCTCTGAATCACAAAACAGGAATGGCAGTGGCAAGGGCAGTGTAATTCACATGTCAGAAACAGCCTTACCTGGATGTCAGTGTCCTTCACAGGTTCAAGAGGCTCAAATGTAGTGGCTGCACTTAGACTCTCAAGTCGCTGGGAAATGTGAGGTATATCAAGCCCACTAGACCCAAGAAGGACCGATCTATAAGGAAGAAATTGTACAGATATGAAATTAGTATTGAACAGACAGAACTCTAAACCCAGACTCTTTGGCAATATTTAGGTCAGCAGCTAGCCATGTACAGACAGTGCTCCCAGACGAGTTACAAAAACTGCACAGAACCAAACTATAAACAGCCCTATGTGTCCATGTAAACACCTCAGCCCTGCTGAACTCTTTCTGCTGTTCCACTGCAGTGCTGCACAACTGCCAAGTCCTTCCAAACAGAAAAAAATGTACACAGTGTTGGTAAACATCTTCAGCAACAGCCAGAACAAGCTACTGCACTTTCTGGCTTTAGTGTCCAAAATCAAGAACAGTGGCTCCTCAGAGAAATCCTTCAATTATGCTATTGTTTTTTGGAAGAAGGAGAAACATCAGAGGAAATAAACCAAAACACAAGCTTTGCAGTCACTCTAAAAAACAGCTTTGCAGTCATTCTATTTCTCCCAGGAGGACTCTCCCCACATTAGAAACCAAACCTGTAAACAGCTTCCACCCTGTGTGCAGAGTTTCCAGTGTCAATGCTCCGTACTTACGCCTTCACATCCGCAGTCTCCTGGGAGATGCGGGTCAGGGTGCGGGAACGCAGCCGCTCCCCGGCCTGCTGGATCTCCTGCAGGTTGCGTTCCACGTGTGGCAGCTCGGAGATCCCTTCTGTCTCGGCTGCCAGCTGCTCTGCCTGCTGCAGCAGCTCTCCAAAGCCTTCCGCATCCATCTCTGCTGCAGGTTTCGCTCAAGACACTCAGAAACCTTCAGAGAAAAAGGGAAAATTCTTGCTCAGCTATAAACAGCTTCTACACTTGTAGGGTCACAGACAGACCAGCAAGAGCAGGTCTTCTAGAACAGGATACGTTATCTATCCTCCCCAGGCATTAAACATCAAATCCTTTCCAGTGGTCTTTCAAGAGAGCTTTCCCTTGCAGGACTACGGTCTAGGGATCTGTCAGAGGTGGGATGCAGATGCTATATCATAGTTCATATTTTGCCTTGATACAAAGGAGGGTCAAAGCAGAGAAGTCCCTGTGAAGAATTTGGTGATTTAGCTATAAACTACTTGCATACACACATAAAGAGAGTGCTTGGAGAGCTGGACTCCATGATCCTTATGGGTCCCTTCCCATTATATGATTCCACATTTTTATATGTTATAAAGATAGATGCATACATGTGCATGCATGGGAACATAATAGGGCTGAAAACACAAGTAAACATGAAGTTAAATTAACAGCAAAACGGTTGAGCTATAGATGCACACAGAGAGCCATAACTAGCTATCTATTAAAATGTGTTACTTCCTATGTCATTAACCCCAGCCAAAAGAAATAAGTGCATGTTGTTCCAGTGTCTAAATTCAATGCCTGCAGGAAGTTTTACCAGTGTGAGAATTCCTTGCCTTGACTCAATGACAGAATAATTAAAGAAATTAAAGCACAAGGCAAGGGCTGTAACAGAAGAGACATTAAATGCATAGTATTGTTCTAAATTCAGAATGGAGCCTGTTATTTTTACAGAAAGGACAAAAGCATTCGTGCTTGGGATCACTACAGAAAAAGACATGTAGCTGCAATGGTGTCCACATTAATGAAATATGAAACCCAAAGCCTCAGTTTCACACACCAAATCATGGTTTGCAGCTAAACCAGCTACAAGCAATAAGCATCAGGCACCTCTGCAAAGCCACAGATGATCACAGAAATCTGTGGTGCTGAATGGTGCTACAGAGATGGAAATCTTCAGTACAACCCCTCTCTCATAGCTTTTGCATCCAAGCCCAGAGGGCCTGGGATGAAGTAAGTTAAACCAGATCTCAAGCATTAACTCCAGCTGTTTGTCATTTACTCAAAAGTAAAATCAGTGCAGACTATCTTGTTCAAGGGAGCCCCCTAAGAAAAAAACAGGGATTTTTTTACAAATTAACAATAACCTGCAATTCAAGTATTTCTTGATACCCCTCAACCATACCAAAGCAATTTTACAGTAGCATTTGAACATTCCTCACGTTCTCAGTCTCACCATCATTCCCAAGTACAGCTACCCAGCAGCAGCAGCAGCAGTGCTTTCCTCTGTCTGGACAAATGATTTAAAAGCACTGCATGATGATTCATTCAGACATATGCAGTTTGAGAGAGAAACCGATCCCTCCTGCCTCGGTGCCAGGACAAACCCTTAGAGCAGCATCCAGGAATGGAGAATTTCACAAGCACACCCCACACACTTCTGGATGCTGGGGGAGGGAACTATCGTATTTGCAATGACTTGTTAATCAGGTGAGATAGCAGACACCAGATCTGTTTGAACAGATTAGTGTGCCACTGAGACGAGGTGGAACAGGGAGGAGGAGGGTGGAAATAAGCAGTTTCATGCCCTGCAATGCAGTACAGAACATCTTTCCAGTGTTTACTTGCAATAACTCAGATGCACCCCTGCCAGGAACAGCCTCTGCTGGCAGACACTGACCAGAACAGCCACACTCCTGTACATTTAAGAACTGATCAGATCCTCCAGGAGCAGCGACTGTGAGAACAACACAGACATCAGCTTGATTTGATCGGATCTGGTCCACTTCCTCTTTTCATTACCAAGAAAAAAAGCTAGGCGTGTAAGAAGCACCAACTTCTCAGAGTGCTGAAACCAAAAGAGTGCAAAATCAGTGCTACAGAATTGCTCCCAAACCTGCACATTTTAGTTGCAAACACCACATTAACACCATGTAAGGTCTGTCACATAAGTCTGCCTGTGTAGGACTATTGCAACAACAAATATGTGAGACTGAACCCAATTCAGCAAATACGGAAAAAAAATGCTTATTCTGGAGCAAGTACTTGTGATTATAACCAAGCACTGGAAGCAACATCTCAAAGCTTCGAGAGCCAACACTAAACAGATATTTCTAAGTGACAGAATTCAAACATTTAGATTGAATATTCATGTATTCATGACAGTGCAAACAACTTTGTCTCCACCCTGACAGAATCTACTGCATTCAAGAGACTGCAGTCTGACTCTTCATGCTGCTGTGCAAGGTAGAAACAGCTACCACAGTAACGAGCACAGTGATGGCAGATTTTCATGTCTGGCTGGGGAAGGAGCAACCATTGACACCTAAGGGAAAAAATACATCAGAAATTAAATTAACTTCGGTGAAACCAGATTGACCTTGGGCTAAAAGCCAGGACTGAAAAGGGTCTTCTATAAAACAACTTTGATGACTTATGAATAGAAATTGCTGCATTAGACTATGATTCCATTAAACCCCAGTTTAATTTCCCCAACATTTAAAACCACACATAAGCACTCTATATTGTACAAGTTGACTAAGTTTAAGCCAGAAAGAAAACAGAAAAGATGACAGGTTTCTTAAGTCTATTCAGACTGATTAAAATTGATTATTTTGTACCTAAAAAACATTTAAAAACTCCTCAAGAGCACTACAATACTACCTAAGGAAGAAAACTGTAGCTATTCTACTCCAAATACAGCCATGATGAACATTTTACTGTACTAGATACAGAAAGACAACTGAAATACTCCAATGCATGTGCAAGTGTCTGTTGTACTTCACACACTGACCGGGTTTGTGTCAACTAACCAATTAACTTTGAGAAACAATAAAAAAATTAGATTTTTCCAGTGTTCGGGGAAAAGGAAAGGAAGATGTCACAGATATCATCAGAGTAGCTGATGAACCAAGAGTTCCACAAGTTGCAGAAAGATTCTTCAAAACAGAAAACAAAAAGGGAGAAATCCAGTGTTGGCCTCTTGAAGACACTCCCACCTCAAAGTGCTCAAGAGACCCAGTCTGATGAGTCAGGATCAGCTTCTTGCAGAAAGAAAACACAAGTGCACAAGTAGTAAGAGCAAGCCAGCAATGCTCTACTTCCTACAGCCAAGATCTGACGTAAAAGTGCTTTTTCAACAGGCTCCAAGCCTGGGCTGCTACAGAGAGTGGAGCAGCTTCTGTCTACTAAGCTAAACATGCATAAGTGAAAGGCCCATTTTGCAGGCCTGGGGAATTCTGTCTGAGAAGCAGCAGTAATACCCAGCTCTTGCATGGCACTTGGCATAAGCAGACATCCAGACATTTCAGAGAAGTCAGCAACATAATCCCTGTGTTGCAGACAGGGGAACTGATTAAGAAACACAGAGATGAAAATCAAAGAGCAGGTGGACAAATGTACAACCCAAGTATCTGCTGCACATTTTCAGCACACCATCCTCTTGTCTGTAAAACACAATAATGTTTATCAAACCTGACAGACTGAAAACTTCTATAGCCTAACTACACTAAAGCCAGATAAAATCACAATAGGCCAGCTTAAAAACAAATACCTTAAAGCTTCAAGCTATAATTGGTGTCCCATCTGGCACAATAGCCTGTTCCCCCTGCAACAAAATGCAGATGCAGGAAAATCCTGAGTAGACCACACAAAGACCTTCCAAACCTATTGTTTCTTTTACCACTGATCAATTAATGCTCCTCTGCTTCCTATAAAAAGGCTCTCAGTCCCACATATTTTCTTCTTCATCTCATCTGTAGGTAGATATGCATAAGTCCAATCTTCTTATGACCCCAGAGAGCCCTTACAGCAGGTATGTTGAACAAAAATGGTTTTTTTCAAAGTTTTAAAAGCAGTAACGTTGAGTTACTTGCACTGTGAGAAAGGACAAGAAAGGGCACACAACGCTTCTCTACACTGTTCATTATTTAAACTGGACCTGAACAGTAGGGTTCGAAGGGATTTCAACCAACACACACTATCACACATTTATCAGCACTTCCTTTTACCTGCCAGAAGTTCCTCATAGTGGTCTCAAGTCCCCAATGCTCTTAATAACTGATTCTGCTGGCAGTTTTGCCATCTTAGCACTTTCCCTCTTTTCCAAACACTTAGTCTTTATTTTAAACACCCAACTCAGCAGGGCACTAACTTCCACAGTGGGCCCAACTGACCCTCATTAGACAGAGCACTTGGTTTAGCATTTTAAGTTCCATACATGAAAACCCATATCCTCCCCCTCACTGAATTTCCTGTCACAGCAGCACCACAGAAACATTAGGGATTTAGATGACAGAATCACACACATTCTTCTGAGCAATTTTAAGCTTTTTCTATTTGTAAGTTTTCCCAAGGAATGGGGAAACTTTTTAAGCTCTTCACAATGTAAGTGAAACAGCAGTAAAGCACATAAAAGCTGGTGTTCCTTTGTCACCATCACCTTAGCTCTCCATAACTACTGTCCCTAAAACAATATGACCAAACTGCAGAAGAGAAGCAGCCCTTCTTTGCACCTGGACTTTAATTCAAGCCCTTCCACTCACTGTTCATATAGTCTGGGTTACAATAACACTGGAATACAGATGGCACCTGATACTCCACAGCAGTTGCTCATCAGATACCAAACATCCACAGCTCAAGGTTTAACACAAAGGCAGTTCAACACTACTTCACAGAAGTCTGGCTGTTGTCTGCAGCTGTGACCAAACAGCAAAAGGAAGTTACTTTGTACACTTTATAATGACTCTGGCAAAACCATAAACAAATAGCATTCTTTACGTTCAGGAATAGAATTCTGCAGCCAAGTGTGCTGTAAGAAATTCTTATAGTCATTTTCACTGTTTTGCAGGAGAAGTTAGTATTAATGTTGGTGGAAAGGACATGTGACTCAGGGTAGTGGGCAAGGCCTATTCATAAGCTCATTCAAGGATAGTCTGAATGGTCCACATAAAGTGTTTAAGGACATCTATCCTCTCCTGCATCCAACTTGCTGATCTGAAAAAGACCAGAGCCCCAAATACCATAAATGGTTTACCTTCTGTATCCTGCCAGGCACGTATGAAAGCAATGCATGGCAACTTTGTGGTTGTTTTATGGCGTGATTCTTGGGTCTGTCAAGTGCAGGGCCAGAAGCTGGACTTGATGATCCTTGTGGATCCCTTCCAACCCAGGATAGTCTATGATTCTATGAACTACATGGACACACAAGCTTACCAAAACCTGCCATGAAAAAGCAGTTGAGCCAGGGGCAGGGCTGCAAGCACTGTGCCATTCATGAGTTACCACCACTGCACACCTGACAGCAGGAGACATTTCCTTCATTGAAACCTTCCAGTATCAGAAGGGGCCCTACAGCAAAGCCAGAGAGCGACTCTTTTGTCAGGAACTGTAATGATAGGACAAGGAGTAATAGATAAACATTGAGAGAGGGGAAATTTAGATTTAGGAAGAAATTCTTTACTGTGAGGGTGCTGAGGCACTATCACAGGTTGCCCAGGGAGGTTGTGACTATCCCATCCCTAGCAGTGTCCAGGGCCAGGCTGGATAATGCCTTGAGCAATCTGGTCTAGCAGAAGGTGTACCTGCCCATAGTAGGGGGGGTTGGAACTAGATAAGTTTTAAAGTCCCTTCCAACACCTTCACATTCTATGAATTCCTAGGAACCAACCAGTAGACCCACAGTAAACCCATGCACAGAACTTGAAACAGACACCAAACCCCACACATACACAAACCCGTTCTCCTGAAACCTTCCCAGACAACGAACTTCTGCTTCCTGAAGCACCAGCATGGCACTTCGTTTAAACACTTAAACTCCCCTTCTACAGGCGGGCTTGGCACTGCCGAGCACAAACCCGCTCGGAAAGAGACCCCTCCTCGCGCACCCACAGCCGGCCCCGCTGCGCCAGCGCGGTTTATTGACGGGAGCAGCTTCCGGAGAGCCCCAGGAGGGCCCACGAGGAGGCCTGCGAACGCTCCCAGTCAGCCTCCCGCCGCAGCGGCCTGCACGGGCCGGAGACAGAGCCATGGGTGGGGGGCGGCTGCCAGGGACTCCGGACCCGGGGGGGAGCGGGCAGCTAGCACCGGAGGCGGGTAAGAAGCGGGGGAAAGAGGCGGAGTGACGCTGAGCCCCGGCCCGCACGCACGGCGCCCTCACCTCACCTGCGCTCCGCGCCGCGCGTCGCGCCCGCCGTGCCCGCGCCGCGCGCCCCCATTGGCTGCCCTCTCGCCCTCCCCTGCGCTCCCATTGGTCAAGACGCCGCGCTTCCCCAAGCCGCGCGCTTCTATTGGCCCAGCCGCCGCTCTCCGCCACGCGCCTGTTCCCGCCCCCTCGCGAGAACAACTTCATTGAGGCGCTCGGAGGCGGGCGCGGACCGAATGTGCGGGGGCGGGGGCGTGGCTGCCTCCGGAGGCCACGGGTTCGAGGCTGCCTCCTGCCCCCCGCGCTGCGCGCTCCGCGCCGCGGCGGCATCACCGAAAGAAGTGATAATCAGACAGAAATAAAGTGCAGAAATAAAGTTCCTGTCTATTCTCCCCTTCCCTTCTTTGTCACCGCTAACTTTTGCTGGTGAGCCCCGTCTGCGTGCTGATTCCTTGGGAGGTAAAATGAGGATAATGAATTCATCCCCATTTTGCCTCCTGTGGCCAAATACACCAACAAACAAACTCACAGCCAGCAGGTACTCTCGCCATCACCCGTACAATGGTGTTCTGAGGGTCCTGGGTTTGGTCCCCTCTTGGGCACACACACATAATACCCTTAAAGTGTCACAGGATTTGTCGAGCAAAATCTGGGAACCGGGAATTTCATGGACAATGGTACATCCAACCGCAACCGCAAGGGTACATCCAACAGCCTGTTTGTGTAAGAGATGGTGTCTGAACCTTGTTACTGTTCCAAAACATCATCCATCAAACCTTTAAAGCTGAACAGATTTCTCCACTAATACAGCCTCTATTTCCGAAAGTTCCCATGTGAAAAAATAGTTCCCAGGTCAGAGGCAGCGCTGGCACCAGCTGCAGTCGCTCCCCACAATTGCAAAGTGCGTGCAGGGGGTCAGGGTACTTCTTGCCTGTGGCTTCAGTTTGAGGGGAGCACTCGTCCCCGGCAGGATGCGCTGGTGGAATGGATGCTCTGGTAGGAAGGATGCCTTGGTGGGACGGTTGTCCTGGTGTGATGGGTGTCCTGATGAGATGGGTGCCCTGGCAGGATGGTCGTGCCACCCCAGCTCTCCCTGAGCCCTTCCAACCTCCCGGGACACCTTTCCAGAGCGACGAGGAGAGTCCTGGTCCGCCCGGAGATCGGAGCTGGTTCCCTCCGGGGCGGGATGGGGAAACAACCACCCTGAGGGGCTGGGACCGGGAAAGAGCAGACACAGGCAGGGACCGAGGGAAGCGGGGACAGGCAGGAAGCCGGGGCCGGGCGGGCGGCAGTGCTGCGGGCAGGCAGGTGGCAGCAGATCCCTGCGGAAGGGCTCGGAAGCGGAGCCGCCTGGGAGAGCGGTTCCTGTGGTGGGACCCGGGACTTCTGCACCGGGGGAAGGGGGTGCTGTCCCTTCTGTGGGTGCCTGTCCTGTTCCCTTGCACAGGATGCGCAGGATGGTGTCCCCTCTACATCAGATGCCTGTACCCTCCATACTGGGTGTTCATCCCCTGAGCATAGATAGGGTGATTCTCCTCTCTATGCCAGGGGGATTTAGAATGGATATCAGTAAAAATACTTCACTGAAAGTGTTGTTAAGCAGTGGATCAGGCTGCCCAGGAAAGCAGTGGAGTCACCACCCCTGGAGCGATTGAAAAGACATGTAGATGTGTCACTTGGTTTAGGGATGAGCTTGCAATGCTGGAGTAGCAGATAAACTCAAAGACCTTAGAGGGATTTTCCAACAATTCTATGACTCCGTGATTTCCCCTCCGCCCTGGGTACATTTTCCCTCTGCCCTGGGTGCACGGCCCCTGAGGGCAGGGTGTTATTTCCCCTGTGCACACGCGCCTGTCACCTCTGCACAAGGTGTGTTTACTCTCTGCGCCGGGTGCACGTCTCGCTGCACACAGCGCCTGTCCCCTCGGCACAGGACGATATCCCCTCAGCACAGAGGCTCCTGTCACGTGTGCGCAGGGTGCTCGTCTCCTCTGCACACAGCGCATCACCGCTCTGCACAGAGCGCACATCCTGTCTGCACGGGGCACGTGTCCCTCCGGCACATGGTGTATGCCAGCACCACGCAGGGTCACGGACATCCAACATCCCTCTAGGATTCACACAGAGCCAGAAAAAGCGGAACTGAATGCAGCCCCATGGGCAGCTGCAGGCTGCTCGTCTGGGTGTGCACCCAGGATCCCCCTGCCCTGGTTCCCCTGGGTGCCCAGGGGGGATGCATGGTCACCTCAAACCACCTCTGCAAACTGAGCTGGGCTTTTCTTCGCAGGGCTGGATAAAGCACATCAGCATCTACTTGCGTCAAGCAAAGGCTCCCCTCACCCTCCCACTATACAGAGCTATCCACAGGCTGAGAGCACTTCCTGCTTCATCAAAAAGTACTTCTTATCTTTTTTTTTTTTTTTTTTTTTTTTTTTCTTTAATAGAAAATACTCCTGAGGGGACCAGAAAGCCCCTACCCACCTCACTGAGAGCAGCTACCGGCAAGGGCAGGCACCGGGTACATCCCAGGCCAGCTCCTCACATGGGTGCCTGCACCCATTCTGCTGGTCCTGTGGCTTTCCTCACCCTAAATCCCTCCTGGGGAGGCTGGAAAGGGCACCAAGGCTGGGGGTCCTCACCTCTGCCAGACGGGCGTGCAGGCAGAACCAGGAGCAGGCAGGGCAGGCTGGCACCGGCAGGGTGCAGAGGTGTGTGCCCACGTCCCAGCCTGGCACGCTGCTGGGAACGGGGAGCGGTTGATGCCTGGGGCGCTTCCTGTGAGGGGAAACCCCATCCGCGCCCGGCTTTGCTTCTGGTGCAGGATGCGGGCGCCTGGCCCCGGCGGCTCAAGTCTGCAGCCCCTCCGCTGCTGTGGCCGGGGTCACAGCCCTGTTTCACATGGCTCCAGCAGCAGAGCCGTCACAGTCTTTCAGCAAAGCGTCTTCCCATGGGATTTATTGTTTTTAAAACGCATTCAGGGCAGGGCAGACCCTTAAAACCCATTTCCAGCACTACACCTCTGTTGCAAAAGCAGTGCTGGGAGGCTGCTTAGGCAACACATTTAAAAGGCAAATGGGTGCTGAGCTGGATGTTGCTTTTCTCAGTGGCAAAGTTGGGCACTGAGCAGTCTGGGCACCCCCTGCAGAGCCATGTGCTGAAGCTGGGCAGACTTTGGGGGTGAGCCTGGATCATCCCAGATGCCTGAAACATCCCTGGGAACTGGTATTGACATGCTCCCCCTGTGCAGACCCCACCTTGTGCCACCCAGCCTAGCAGAAAGGACTACCCAAGTGGCCAATTTTGCTGTTTTTTAAATTTGTCTTTTCCCTTGTCCCTGGTGCCTTGTCACCAAAGGCTGCAGGAGACTTTCCTGCTAGATAGAGCTGTCCCATTGCCTGAAGAGGCACAAAAGGGGTGAGGGCAGCAGGGCTGGGAACATACATCTGTGGTGGGGCACACCCAGGAGACAGGTATGGGCAAGCAGGTGCCTAAAAAGCGACTCTTTCACTTGGCAGAGACTTTCGGAAGCAAAATGTATCCCATACATTTTCCCACTGCCCTCCCTCTCCCATCCCAGCAGCCACCCCTCATCCAGGCAGCTGAGAACTGCATTCATGGCTATGGTTACCTGTCCTCCTGCATCTGGAGGTCATTGCAGCTTTAAGCAAGGTGCTTCCCAAAAATGAGCTGGAACAAACTGCTTGGAGGTTATGCCCACGGCAAGAGCCAGGCACTGTAGCTGCAAGTATTTAGCACAGAGAGGCTACAGGGAAAGTGTCCCTTTGGGGATGGATCTGCACTGAAACTGATTGGGGTTTCCAAAGCATGAGCTCTTGAGGAAGGGAGGTTTGGCTCTACTAGAATTTGTCCAAGTGCTCTCCAGCAGCAGCTCAGGCTGCGCATGTTGCCAGCACACATCAGCTTCCCACCCACCACGCTTGCTCCCACAAGCTCTTTCCCCCAAAGAAAGCCCCAGGTGTGGTGCAGAAGCATCTGCCATGAAGCCAAACGAAGGCTGGAGGGGACTGGAGCCCCTCCTTCCATTGCTTGCCCGCACCCCTGGGTATGTCACCTCCCCTCCCTAGGAGACCAGCACCTTAGAGATGCCCAGAGCAACCACACATGCAGGATGAGGTCCATCCCATGCCTTGTGAATCTGCTTTTCTCCCCCAAGGAGGTGCAAAGCCCACTTAGGGAAGGACATGGGAGTGTTTGTGAGCAGCCCTCTTCCATCCTGCAGCAACAATTCCCACACAGGTATCCCAAGTGGCGAAAATGCTCAGCCTCCGACCCAGCCCCACAGCAGCACTCATACCTCCAGACAAACTCCTTTATTTCCATCCAGTTTCATCACTGGTACAGAAAATACAAAACATGAAAAACCAAAAAAATAGGCTTTTTTGTGCCCCCCACCCCCCGTCCCCAAAGCGTGCCGGCTATTTACAGGCAGAGGCGAGTGGCTCAGTGGCAGCAGCTGCACTTGCTGCTGGTCGGCTCCTTGCACACGCAGCCCTTGGCGCAGTTGCTGCAGCTCGCGGGGCAGCAGGAGCAGCAGCCTGGGGGGGACACAAGAGTTAGGAGGTAGGTGGAAGGGATTGGGGTTCCATGGGGCAGGGGGACCCAATGGAGAGTGGGGAATACCACCTCTGCATGAGCAGAGCTGATGATCCCAAAGGGTTGGAGTTCTCCCTGTAGGGCAGGGGCAGACCCCCAGAGGGGAGCTGGGGTGGGGGAGTTGTCTCAGTGGGCCAGGGGAAAAGGGAAGGATCCCATGTGGGTCCTACAGGGCAAGAGAGGGAATGGTGGGGTTTCCATATGGGGTCCAACAGAGCAAGAGGGGTTGTCTCCAGGGCAAGGCTTGGGAGGTCCCCATGGGGGTCCAACAGAGTGAGAAAGATCTCCCTTGTGGGGAAGGAAGGTGTCCATGGGGTCCCACAGGGCAAGGAGGGGTTCCCCTATGGAGCAGCGAGGTGCCCAGGGACAGCACGAGGAGAAGTTCCCCTCTTGAGCAGAGAGATGCCCATGGATGTCCCACAGGGCAGTGGCAACTCTCTCCAAGGACAAGGTCGAGTCCCCCTCTCTGAGCCCCCCACTCACTCTTGCGGCAGCTCCGGCAGCGGCAGTTCTTGCACTTGCAGGATCCGGCGCAGGAGCAGGAGTCACCTGGGGAGCGAGCGAAGGAGAGCGGAGTCAGCCAGGAGTCAGGCAGCCGGGAGTTAGGCGGGACTCAGCCGGGACGCGACGGGGCACTTACCGGCGGCACACGTGCAGTCCTGGGGGTCCATGGCTCGGCTCGGTTCGGCTTAGCTCAATCTAGCTTGACTCGGTTCAGCTCGGGCTGGCAGGGCTGGCAGCGGTGCGGACTAGAGCCGGCCGCCCGCTATTTATGGGGCAAGACGCGGGGCGGTGCTGGCGATGCGCACGGTGCAGCGGGGCCGCCGGCACCGGGGCCGTGTTCACCGGGGGGCGGTGCCGCGCCGTGCTGTGCTCACCCCGGGGCCGTGCTCACCGGGGGCGGTGCTGTGCCGTGCTGTGCCGTGCCGTGCTCATCCGGAGCCGTGCTCACCGGGGGCGGTGCCGTGCTCACCCCGGGGCCGTGCTCACCCCGGTGCCGTGCTCAACGGGGGCGGTGCCGTGCCGTGCTCACCCCGGAGCCGTGCTCACCCCGGGGCCGTGCCCACCGTGGGGCCGTGCCGTGCCGTGCTTACCCGGGTCACAGAGCTGCCCGCCCACCCCCGCTTCCAGCCCACTGCGGGGAGGCCGGGGTGTCTCACCTGCACCCCCTCCCCGGCAGGGTGCTGCACCCCGGGGGACCGAGACGCTGAAATACGCGGGGTGTGGGGGTGACAGCACTGGCATGGTACTGCCACCAGGTCCTGCACACTTGGGACAGCCCCGTGACGCTGCTCCATGTGTCCAGCGCTGTGATGCAGCGGTGCCCCCCACCCAAGAGTGGCTATGGAATGTATGGGTCTGTCTCTGAGGATGATGACTGACTGTTTCAGCACCCCACTCTCGTGGGATGGCCCTGAGCAGCCCCCGTGGGGATGGAGTGCTCAGATGGCTTCCCAGGAGGGGTGGATCATAGAACATAGAATACCATGAGTTGGAAGAGACCCATAAGGATCATCAAGTCCAACTCCTGAACCTGCACAGTACAACCCCAAAAAGCTCACCGTGTGCCTGAGAGTGTTGTCCTAACACTTCCTAAGCTCTGTCCAGTGCAGTGACCACTTCCCTGGGGAGTCTGTTCCAGTGCCTGACTACCTTCTGGGTAAAGAACCTTTTCCTACTACCCGCCTTAAAACTCCCTTAACAGAGTTTCACGCAGTTCCCTCGGGTGAGCATGGGGATGTAGTGTGGTAGTTTGGCATTGCCAGCTGGGAGCTGCTGGGAATTACTTTATTATCCTTGCGAGTTTTCCACCTTGTCATAGGGTTTAAGTGCCAACTGGCTTCCACCACCTCGCACGTGCCCGTGGCCAGTTCAAAATCCAGCATGGCAACCGGTAGCTGGGCCAGGACCAGGCTGTCCCTGTGCCTGCACCCCCTACTCTTGGTGGTGTCGCAGATGGGGCAAGTCTGGGCTCAGAGCCTGTGCTGTAGACAGGGACCACCCCCGTGGAGCCCGGGCCAGCGGGCTCTAGGACCAGGAGAGGTTCAGTGAGTGACCCAGGGAGGCTGTGCCAGGGAACGGCTCGTGCTTGTTTGCAAAAGCACGGGGTTGTTTTTCCCTGGCAGTGTTTGCCGGTAGCAGCGAGGCGAAGCCAGCAGGCATTGCACACGCCACTGGCTGAGCGGGAAGCAGGAGAGGTGGAATAACCGAGCACGTGTGGTGTCACTGCCCATAAACACGGGTTGTGAAATCGCTTCCCTCCCGGACTCCCCCAGCGCCGTGCTTCGGGAATGTGCTGTCCCCGCGGGCCCCCCCTCCAGCGGGGCGGGTTCTGCTGCACGCGTGGCCGAGGAAAGGAGAGAGCCGTGATCACCCAAAATGGGATCGTGCACCCCTGCACGGGACCGTACCAAAAGTGGGGGATGACTGTGCAGGGCCAAAACTGCAGGGAAAGCAGGGGAATTCCCAGATTCATGCATGTCATACACGGAGGGGCTGTGCTGAATCCCGGGACACGTTGTCCCGGGCCCACGTCACTGTGAGCGGGAAGAGGCAGCACAGCATCCCCACAGAACTGTGTGTGAAGCTGGGATGGGGAAAGAGCCTGGAAAATGCCTGATTTCCCAATCTGTGCATTTCCACTAAATAATGAGGTCGTGCTGCAAGCAGAAGAGGGAGGAATGAACGAGTATCCCCAGAGCCATGGGCTTGCTGAAAGGCCATGCCAGACATCAATGGGAAGAGGAGAGCTCAGAGGGGTCTCCTGTATTACTGCTGGTATTTCAATTTCCCAGGGCATGGAGTAGTTAAATCCAAGTCTGTTCCCATGTAAGAGGAGTGCCAGGTCCAACTCTGGTTTTTTAGCAGCAGTGAGTGAGCAGCAGAGCTGCAGCTGCAGCTGTACAGCACAGGTCTCAGAGCTCAGAGTTGGAATGCTGGAATCCCCATCGCCCCCCATCCCCTGCCACTCCCCTGAAGGCAGGGGACAGCATCCGACAACTGCTCTCCATCACACTGCCATGGGCACGGGGATGGGCACAGCACAGAGCCATGGGGCAGGACCAGTGCAAACCCACAGGGGCTGGCAAAGCCAGAGGGATGCCATGAGCTTTGCTGGTTAAACCCCATGTTTGGTGATAAATCCTGTTAGCAACCTCTCCTTCACTCTTGTTGTAGCCCACCAGTGGTGTTTTTGTATGGTTGGCACCTACATCTCTCTGGGCTGGAAGGAATAAAAGTAACCCTGCTCCAGAGTGGAGTTTAGTGTGATTGCTCCATGCCTGCCTGTGCCTGCCCTGCCCTACATTTGACTGATGTAGGGGTGGCCTTTGCGCCCATCAGAAGTGTGGGGTGATGGTCACATCTCAGGGGACACCCTGAGGGAGGAGCCGTCCTGGAGCAAAGGGGTAACCCCCAGGGATTGGCACCATGAGTAGGGGTGCTGTGCTGTAGCCAAATCCCTGGCTGAGTCCTCGTGGTGGTGACTGGGTGGGTCAGAAAAGGTTTTTAACCTAAAAAGAGGCCATGAAGGGCTGCATTTGAGGAGTGCAGGGACAGGCAGAACCTGTCATGCTCCTGGGAAGCAGCAGAGTGGCATGTGGCACCTGGGGTGCAGTGTTCTGGCAGCAACATGGCTGTGCTGGGCAGGGTGAGCATCACACCCTGACATGGGCATTGCAGGCATCACACCCCATTGTGGGCTTTGACCTCTGGCATAGGCATCACATCCCATCGTGGGCATTCTGCCCCATCACAGGCATTGCACCCCATCACATCTCATCACAGAGATCCTGGTATGGGCTTTGCAAACCATAGTGGGCATCACACTACAGTTTGGGCATCACATCCCATCACAGGCACTGAATCCTATTGCAAGCAGGGCACCCTATTGCAGGGATCATGCCCCATTGTTGACACTGCACCCCATGGTGAGGAACCAGGTCACCCAAGGCTCCCCAGGAGCACCCAGCCTGGCTGGCAGAGGTGGCAGCAGAATAAGCAGTGTGGTTCTTCCAGCCAGTTCAACCAAACTGCCAGGAGGAAAACTAAACCTGTTTCTCTGCCGCCCCACCTGTCGTGGAAACATTCCCCCTGGAAATGGGCAGGGCTGGGGTGGTTATTACAGTGAAAGCTTGTAATAATGAGCTGCTCATTAGCCCTGAGGATCTCTGTTGGAGGAGACAGCATGGGATTTGCCCCTGGGTAACAAGAGGGTGGGGGGGAAAAAATTCCTTGTTGTGTAGGGAAAGTGTTAAAACAAGAGTCAGAGCTACTGGTAGGGAGAGCAGAGCCAAGATTGGAAGACAGGAGCAAAAATAACACGCAGGCTCCTTGCCATGACCCCCCACACGCACTGTCCTCCCGCTCCCCAGGGGAACCGCCCCATCCAACAGAAGTGCCAAGTTCCTTATGGACCTTTATATACATATCACTTTATTTAGGTAGCTTATTACATGTCAAAGTGACAAACACTAAAGAAATCTGAACACATATATAAAAAAAGACAACCAACATACACAATAAGGTTATTCTTCTTTGGTCCCCCCTGATGTGCATCACCCCCAGATGTGCAGCCAGGGGTCCCCTATTTGCAGCAGCTGCACTTGGCGGAGGGAGGTCCCTTGCAGACGCAGCCCTGTGCACACTTGGCACATCCAGCTGGGCAGCAGGAGCAGCAGCCTGTGGGAAAGACAAAAAATATTAAGGACATTCTCGGGAGGTCTCAGGCTGGGACTTGGGCGGTCTCACTATTTTGAGACCTCCCACATATCCATGCCGCTCCCTTTTAGCAGCATCCCCATCCTTGGCAGTGACTCCCAGGGTGTTTGTGCAGCCGGGGCTGGGACTGGAGAGGCAGGGGAGAGTGTGGGACTCCCGGGGGTTCACCAGGATTCCCCCAGTCCCTCTCTTTGCAAGCCCTCATGGCACACGGCTCTGCTGGGGGTGACAGCATCGGGAGCACTCAGAAGAAATTTCAGTGCCGGTTTCTTCCCCAGCATCCCCCTGTGCTAAGCCTGAGGTGGTATTGAGGGGAAGACTCAGGTTTAGGTGGTACTGAGGGACTTGTATTGCCTGGAGAGGGGGAATAAACTCGCCTCTGGCAATGCTGAGACTGATTTGATTCACTGTATACACGGACATGTAGTGAAAACCCCCCACCGTTTCTGTACCCCCGCCTCCCCCGGGGGGCTCAGGGAATCGCTCTTACCTTTTTTGCACGATGTGCATTTGCAGTTTTTGCATTTGCAGTTGTCCCCGCAGGTGCAGGTGCCACCTAAAACATAGAGAAAATGAGAAAAAGAAGTTGAGAAGAGGTGGTGGGAGGGAATACCCATAACTCAGACATCCGCTGGGGAGAGCATTGCCTCCCCTCCCAGCATCCACTGATGAATCAGCCTCGCTCAGAGGGGAGGTCACGGCATTCCCAGCCGCTTCTCAGTGAGATGCTCCCAGCGTGACACCGCAGTGCTGGTAGGGGACTTCAGTTGCTGGCCCAGCCGGTACGAGAAACAACATCGGGAATGGCGGAGGAGGCCGGCGGGCGGGAGTGTCAGTGTTCCCCCTGGGACGCTGGGGCTCCCGCTGCCCCCCGGGATGGAAGGAAGCGCTGCCTTACCTGTGGCACAAGGGCAGTCCTGAGAGTCCATGTTTGGCTGGGCTGGGTGCCTGCTGTCGGACGCGTTGGGCGACGGGAAGAAGCTTTGGCAGGACTCGCAGTCGCCTCCTATTTATCCTTGGCCAGGCGAGAGCGAGTGCAAAACCTCCGCCCCTGCAGCCTGCGCACGGCTCAGCGCGGCTCCTGCCCCGGGCGCTGCTGATTCACTCCCCGGGCGGCCCAGCGTGACCTGGGGCTCCCGCATCCCCCCGCGCCCCCTCCCCGGGGTGCTGTGGCAGCACGGAGGACTGTCGGGGTGACCACCCCTCTCTGCTGAAGTGTTGGAAGGGGTGGAGAGAATGGCCAGATCTCATCACATAGATGACACCTGTCTCGGAAGTGTTGCTGCGCTCGACAGGGCTGGGGGCTTAGGGGGTGCACCCAGGGAGCCCCCACAGTCCAGCCCTTGATTGATTGATTGATTGATTGATACCAAAATCAATCTGCCAATCTGACTTGGGGGGTACATTAATCTAGGGAGTGCCACCGCGGCTGGGGAATCTCAGTCCCCTCCTCTCAAAGCTGGCACAGTGGGGTGAGGGGGATGTGGCACCATGAGGTGACAGGGATGCAGTCTCTGCTTGAGACCCTGTCCTGTGGTTCCTACACCCTCCCCGCAAGCAGGAGCAGCAACAAGCTGGACTGGCCTGGCCGGAGCCTGCCATGCCCTCCCAGTGCCCCAGGACGGCGGCACCCACATCCCCTCGGCGCCGTGCATGGCACCTCGGGGCCCTGTCTCCTTCCCGGCTGCGGTGCTCCAACCCACTCCTCTGAATTCATTTCCATGCACCATTAGCCGGGTGTGCAGGGGAGGAGGGTGGCAGGCGAGCTGCCATCACCCTGGTCAACTCCTCTGGCGGGTTTTACCCACCCACTCGAAAGCACAGTGAGGGTTTGGGGTGGAAGGCACAAAGAAAACAATGATGCTTGCTGAGAATTCTGGTGTGGGGACAGTCTACTTCCTGTGCGGGAGGCACTGTCAGCTGTGGAACATCCTTCCTCCTCATCCCTGTGTTTCTGTGTGCTCTTTGGTGTCAGTAATGCCCCATCCCAGCCTCCCCTGCTCTGAGACTTCTTTGCTTTGGGGTTTTATCCCAGCTGGGCTTTTGCCTGAGGTACCTGGCTGTTTGTTGATGCTAATCCAGCTGAAACAGCGGCCCAGGGAGTATTTTTACCACTCAGCTGTCTGGGCTTGTTGGGAGCTTGTTGGGTGACCTGATGGGGAGCACTGCCAGCTCCCCAACTCAGCGTCTCCTCCAGCCTCTCCAGGCCAGTGTGGGAAATCAGTATGGAAAAGCCTAAGGAAGACAGAGCCAAATGGGCCCCTTCCTCAACTCCTTCACCCTGCAGCAGCTTGTTGGTGCCCTGACATGCCAGCCCTGCGGTCGTGTGAATGTCACACTGCTGCTGATGCACTGGGGCGTGACAGCAGGGGACGGTGCCAGGGGACCGGGCGCGTGCCAAGAGTGTTATTGCTCCTGTGGGAGCAGGGAAGCACAAACACAGGAAACACACATGCAAAGGGTCACCTGCCTCCCTGGCTACAGCCCCCTGTACTGTGTTAGTGTCATGGCAAAGGGGAAACATCTCCTTGAGATCTTGTATTTGCTCTCCTTCTTAGCTGAAATAATCAGCCAAGAACTGCTGTGGTACAGTAATATGCCCAGGGAAATGCTTCCTGCCCTGTTGTGAAGGATACGTGGGGAACAGCATTACCACTGTTGCATCTGTTGTGTCTTCCCCCCACTGCCTGGCACCCTTGGCCACCCAGACAAAAATTGTCCCTATCTCCAGCTGGTGGTGGCCCAGGGATACAGAGAGAGCTGGTTTCTCCAAAGTGGTCCCTCTTTTCCAGCCTGTGGGGAGGAAGGTGAAGCCCACAAAATGGGAAAATAACAATCTCTGTCATGAAAGGACAGGGTGCAGGAAAAGCTCTCCAGCATCTGTTCTCAGTCAGACCCCAACCCTTTTTATCTCCTTTCCTCCCGTTCTGCACAAAGGAAAAAAGCATCTTCCAGGTGATGTAGGACAGGGACTCAGGGCTCTGGTAGATCTTGCATTGCTCCTGGTCTATTCTGTAATTGATTTGGGATACATTCTATAATTAATTTGGGATATGATTTGAGTACTGGGTTGTCAGACAGACACACAAATCAGGCTACCTCCAGAAGCAACCTGTGATTGAGGTGATAAGCTGGGGACACCTTCCTGCTGTTTAAATACCCCCTGTGACAAGGTCTTGCCAGCCTCAGTTTTCCTTCTGGCCCCTGCCCTCCATTTGCCTAGGGGTTCTCCATCATTTAAATGGGCTTGATGCTGCTCCCCAGAGCCAAGCAAAACAGGCAGGATCCCCGCACAGCATTTATTCACCAGCCCTTGCTATGCCAGAGCTGTACCCCTTGGCTCTCATGTCCCCTGCGTGGGATTCCTGGCTCTGTCCCCAGGCATGTCCGTGGCAATTACCTCGAGATTGCTGGGAGGATTAACACGGGTGAGTCAGTGAGATGCTCCAGTGCTCCAGGCAGAGCCGGAGATGATGTTCACCACGGGATGGTGATGGCTGAGCATCACCACGGGCATGTCAGGGACAGGGTTCCCTGGAAGGAAGTGAAGGAAGCTGACAGCTTTCAGGACAATGTGGCAGAGGCACCTGTTCCTGTGACACCTGGGGTGCCTGCAGCCGATTGCTGAAAGCCACAGGACGGTGCCAGGGCTGGTGCCGGTGACTGGCAGTGACTCAAGGCTGGTGCCAGGCAGGCGAGGAGGGAGGCACAGCAGCCAGCTCCCGTGGAGGTGAGCTGGCACAGGTCTGTCCTGGCTCTGTGCTGAAGGACACATAGCTCCAGTCACCTGTGGGCACGCAGAGGTGCATAATGGACCAGCATCAGCCTCCAGCTGCCCACGCAGCCACCCAGCACATTGCCTTCAGGAGAGCACTACAGGCCCCCCTCTCATGGCATGTGTTCCCCCAAAGTGCCTGCTATGGGCTTAGTACCCCTCCAGAGCAGTGATGGGCTTGGTGACCCCTCCTTCACCCAGATACAACATCCCAGGCAGCCAGGGGCTCCGCTGGCAAAGCACCATGGCTCGGTGGGTACAGACTGTGGGCAGGGATGCAGAGAGCTATGCACGCCCTGTGGGCACAGCACTGAGACCCTGGGGGACAGTCCCTGGGGTGCCCTGCCCCTCACCATCACCTATTGCTTGCCAGGCAGGGTGGTGATGCAGGGTACCCAGAGGTGTCCCCGACGCTGCAGCAGCAAGGGCAGCTCAGCTCTGCCTGCTCCAGCTGCCTCTTCATGTGGGAGACTCTGGGCAGGAGAGCCACAGCTGGCCAGGGCTCAGCTGCCAGAGGTGCATGGAACTGCAGACCACCTGGGACCAGTCTTTCAAACCCAAACAGAGAAAATAAGAACTATTTTAGGACCCAGCAAACACCCAGCACATGCAAGTGGTGAAAGCCAGCAGGAAGCCCTAGGAGTGATTGCTGCTTAGAAAGCAGGCTCAGCTTTGATCAGAATCTCAGGTTATTGTTTGCTGATGATAAACAAGTGTTTGAAACACGGGAAATAGGTGCTGACGTCGTTTTATTTTGCCGGCGCTTGCCAGCCCTTTGGCAGAGGAGGAAGAGGGTGAATCACCCCTTGTCTGCCCTGGGAAGCCATTCCCAACCACTCCCCATGTGCATAGGCAAAGTCTTGGAAATATTTGGGAGTGAAACCGGATCAGTGGAGTGACCTCAGGCTGTGGAGACTTCTTTCTTTTTCCTAGAAAATTGGGAGCAAAGACTTGTTCTGCTCTCAGTGGCAGACATTAGCTAAACCCACTGTCTGTTTTCCCTCCTTGCATCTTCCTGGGAAGCTGCCTGCATCCCTGCCTGCACCTTGATTGCAGCTTTAGGAAAATACATCCCAGCTAGTGCTTCTCCAGATACCAGCCGTCAGCAAAGACGTGGTATGTCCCCATTTTCCTGGGGAAATGCCCTCCTTGGGGACTTGCTGGCCCACATCATGTGTGTAACCATAGGAAGGCACCTTCAGCAAGGGCCCGCTGGCAGTGGGAAGGGGACGGGCAGATTTCCATTTAGCAGGAATTGCACGACGTGCAATCCTGGGACGCTTTCACAAGCCGGCAGCACGCTTTGATGTGGGCTCTTTAGGAGCCGCCTTGTGACCCAGCCGGCTGCGCTAGGGCTGGGACTCCCAAAGCCAGGATTATGAGTCGGGCTCAGCTGCCGGCTCATCCTGTGGCTCTAGGCAAGGGCTTGGCCCTTACTCCTTATTTCTTATCTGGAACGGAGCTATCAATATTACCTTCCCCTTGAAAAAGCAGTGTGGAGAGGGTGAGGATTTGCTAATTACTGATTTCTAGGGAGAAGGGAAAGGAAGAACTGCTGAATTGATGCCATGAACTGGGTCCAGGAGGGTGAACTGGCCTTGCAAAGTTCCCGCCAGTTTTGGGGTGTGCATCCTGAGAGACCCCATGACAAGGTGGGAGCTCCTGCCTGGTAGTAGAGGCTTTTAGGGCCAGGTGATGTGTGTTGAGGCATGTCTGGAAGATGAAAGGGCTGATTCTTCTTTTGATCATGAAATTCTCATAAATGTTAATGGGAATTACTTCGAGGTCTAACAAGGGTTGAATTGCAGCCGCCAAGGGAAGGAAGGGGGTGAGGACCAACCAAGCTTTGGCTGGGAAATAAAAATGCTTGAATTTACCTTGTTACCCACCTGCAAGAGCAGAAAACCAGTGGGTCAGAGGCTGCCCAGCATCCCTGCACACTCTCCTGGGATAGGGGTTCCCCAGGTGTCCCCCACTTTGCCCAACACTGCTGGCAAATGCATGACTGCCTTTAAGCATCACCTTAACTCTAGGCATCATTTTAATTCACCAATCTAATGCTTTCCCAGTGTACAGTTTGGATTTTCTTCTTTTTCTTTGTTTTTTTTTTTCCTTACGTCTTTCCTTCCCTTTTGTATTTTTCAGGTTCCCACAGACTTCAAACTCACCTGCTCCAACGACTTGCCGCCTCCCCTGGCTGAAACGTGACCCAAAGTTTCCAAGTATCGTTACCTTGGGCATATTTAATTATTATATTCCCCTTTAGTTGCTAATTAGAAGCCAAGAGTAGAGGGGTGAGTAATTCCCTGGGATGTCAAGTAGACACTTGCCTGAGCTTGCAAAGAAACATCAACCCCCTCAGTATAAAGGTGTGAAATAAAAGGATGTGATATTTTCCTTGATGTCTTTATAGCCTTGCTCCTGAGATCCAGAGATCCTTGTTGTCTATCCTGGGAATGATTCACGCAGCTGCTGTGCCGGATCCTGCCTCCCCCAAGAGCAGCGTAGCTATAGAGGCAGGATCTGGCACAACAGCTTTTCCATCCCTATCCAAAAGTGTCTCCCATACCAGGAATGGACATGGGATGGGAGAGAGAAATGCTGCTCCAGCTGGGGCAGCAAACCTGGGATGGGAAAAGAGAAAAGCCCCTCTGAGACAGGCGCATTTTTCATTTTAAGGAGTGCTCAAGTGTGCTGATGCAATTGCTCATCCCTCCCCACTCCCTCCAGCCATATTATCCCCCTCCTCGAAGGATGGGGATGGTTATTTTTGCCAACATTTTCCCAAACTCAGTATCTGAGCACTCCTCAGCATTCCTCTGCCAAGCAGATAAAGGCACAGTGCATTTTTGGTTAGATTTGAAGTATTTTCCAAGAAACAGCTTCTGGGTGTGTGACAATCCTCATACCTGTTGTGATGTCGTGTCCAGCTTTTACGTGCAACCTGCCTAGAAAGCCAGCACCCCGTGCCAAGCATGTTTGATTATATAATCTATCTCCATATCTATATTTCTATATCTAATTTATTGCATGATATTTTATTATCTAATATTTATGATATTAAATTGTATTGGCTTAAACAATATAATGTTAAATTATTATAGTCTATCTACTATGTTAGTAGGAGCTAGAAAAGAGCAAACACTGGTCACAGGGCATTGCCTTGCCAAGCCTGTGCAGAGTAGCCAGGAAGGAGGATGGTGATGATCTCTTGCTGGATTTTAAGACCCCTGTTCTAGTGAAGAAGCTGAATAATCCCTCAACTGCAGTCACACTAATCCTGGCTGCAAAGCAGCCCCAGTCTGTGCAGCACTGAAACCTAGGGGCTTAGTGAGGATGTTGTGGGATTTCTCCCCTTGTAAAAGTGTCAAAATGGAAGGACTCGGGACTGAATGCTGTACCTTTGGACATAAATGAACTTTATTATGTTTTATTATTTTATTTATAAAATAAATAAATTTAATTTAATAGATGACGGGCCTTTCAAATGAAGGAAAATGAATGTTAAAAGCCACGATTTCAATATTAAGAGTTTCAGAGCCAGCTGATTCAAAGTGGCAGCTGTAATTTAACTGTGTTGCAGATGTGCCAAACCCAATACCATAATTAGTGATTCAAAATAATATTTACAGCTCAAATCATACATATTTAGCAATAAGTTGAAATTTCCATCTATTTACAATTTTACCAGCTTGAAAAGGTCTGTAAGCTCAGTTTTTCCCCCATTTTGCTTGGTTGGGTTTGAAGAGCCTGGCAGAGCAATGTTCAGCACTGCTGGGAGGGGAGCTGGGGATTTTGTCTCTGCCCATAGCAGGGAGGTTGGAACTGGATGATCTTTAATGCCCTTTCCAAGCCAAACCTTTCTAGAATTCTGCGATTTTCCCTGCGAGGACAGGAGTGTTTGCTGGCCTAGAGCAACACCCCATTGTGTGCCTGAGTTCACGCCAGTGCTTTGCCTTTGTGCTCTGGTACCCAAACCAGCATGAGGGAAGGGGGACGCACTGCACGGCTGGCACTGACACTCACACTCACCCCAAACACAGCCACAAAGGGGAAAAAACACCCTCCTTAATATGCTGCACGCGATTGCTGCCTCGTTACCCACAAGTATAAGGGCACATTGATAGAGCTGCCAGAGAAACTTGGTAAAAACAATTTAAAAGGGAGAAAAAGGAGGTCGTCACATTCAGAGTCGCATGATCCCTGCTCGAGTGCTGCTTTTGAGAGCCCTCCTTCACATGCGGGGCAGGGACACTGCTGCTGGCCAGGACCCAGCCAGCACACAAGGAAATGCCAACTGGGATGTGTCTGCCAGCTCTCCTAGAAATAAATGAATTTGGGCCTCAAAACAGTGGCCTTTGCAGGGAAGGAAGAGCTGTTTTTCCAGTGCATCCTCTTCCAAACCTGCTTCTTGCTGGTATGGGGGTGATAATGTCCCAGTGCAGGTGATGGATTCAGGCACGGTCAGAGAACACTGTCTATTTGCAGCATCCATGAGGGTGACCATCTTAAAATATTTCTTTAACCTAAAATAATTTTAAGAATTTCTAAAGTCGTGACCTTGAGCCAGGGTTTCCCTATCTGGCCTGTGTCTGGGCAGTGAGTGGGCACTGCAGGGAGACCCATGAGGATCTGTGTATCAAAATCCACACCGGCATGGGGACCAGCATCAGTGTTTACACTGTGGCTCTGTGGGGGTTTGGCCTCTGTTCCTCCCACCTCCAACATACTCCCAGTGCACCAATGGCTGGATTCTGTAGGATCCAGTGCATAATCCCACAGAGCAGCAGTAATGATATTCTGAGGCTGTGCTTTTGCCTCCATTGTGATTATAGGTTAGGTTTTATTGGCTTGGAGATCTCTGAGTTGGCAATACTCCTGGCAAGGTGGGAGTAAGGATGTGTGTGGCAGCCAGCAGGCAGCAAAGGATGAGGCAAGGGCACTGGGGACAGAGGGGACAGTCCTTGGCCCCAGCTGAGTGCTGACCCTGCAGAGAAGCTGGGACTGAGATGGCAAGGTGGGTGTTGGGGCCCATTGTGGCTGCCCAGGGGGCTAATTGCCTCTAACCTCCTGCCCCCAGCTGCCCCCCAGTAGCTCCAGTTGCTCCCACAGTTCTCCTGACCTCTGCAAATGCCTCCCCTAGACCCAAACCTCCAACTGCCCCCCAGCTCCCCTAACTGCCCCCGGCATCCCAAACTACCTCAGCTCTTCTGACTTCAGCATTTGCCTTCCTGGGCCCCTAATCGCACACCCCAGCTCTCTGAGATCCACCCTAATATCTCCAGTTGCTCCTCCCTCACCTCCCCTAGCCTCTGTGAGTGCCCCCCACCTCCTCTAATCCTTCAGCTGACCCCCCAGATCGCCTGACCTTTGCAAATGCCCGCAGTCCCATCCCACCTTC